>CM042404.1:15617541-16025041 GCA_023634145.1 Thymallus thymallus
TAGGTGTGTCCAAACCTTTGACTGGTACTGTATATACAATCAGGTCCATAATTATTTGGACATTGACACAATTTGCATCATTTTGGCTCTGTACGCCACCACAATGGATTTGAAAGGAAACAATCAAGAAGTGCTTTAAGTGTAGACCATCATCTGTAATTTAAGGGTTTTGTCAAAATGATTGTATGAACCGTGTAGGAATTACAACCATTTTTATACATGGCCCCCAATTTTTGGGGCTCAAAGTAATTGGACGAACATAATCATCATTTAAATTGTGAGTTTTAATACTTGTTTGGATATCCTTTGCAGTCAATGACTGACTGAAGTCTGGAATGGAACCCATAGATATCACCAGATGCTGGGTTTCTTCCCTGGTGATGCTCTTCCATTCCTTTACTGCAGCTGTCTTCAGTTCCTGCTTGTCTTGGTGTGTTTTGCCTTCAGTATTGCCTTCAGCAAGTGAAATGCATGCTCAATTTGATTCAGGTCATGTGTTTGACTTGGCCATTGCAGAACATTCCACTTCTTTGCCTTAAAAAACATGAATCGGTTGCTTTCGCAGTATGCTTTGGGTCATTGTCCATCTGCACTGTGAAGCGCCGTCCAATGAGTTTTGAAGCACTTGGCTGAATCTGAGCAGATAATATAGCCCTAAAAACTTCAGAATTCATCCTGCTGCTTTTGTCAGCAGTCACATTCACAATATATACAAGGGAACCAGTTCCATCGGCAGCCATACATGCCCACGCCATAGCACTACCTCCACCATACTTCACAAGATTAGGTAGAATGCTTTGGATCATGAGCAGTTCCTTCCCTTCTCCATACTCTTCTCTTCCCATCATTCTGGTATAAGTAGATCTTTGTCTCATCTGTCCATAGGATGTTTTTCCAGAACGGTACAGGCTTTTTTAGATGTTTTTTGGCAAACTCTAATCTGGTCTTCCTGTTTTTGAGGCTTACCAATGGTTTACATCTTGTAGTAAACACTCTGTATTTACTCTGGTGAAATCTTCTCTTGACTGTTGACACAAATACGCCTATCAACTGTTGTGAAGGGGTTTTTATTCACCAGGGAAAGAATTCTTCTGTCATCCATCACAATTATTTTCCATGGTCTTCCGGGCCTTTTCGTGTTCCTGTGCGTTCTTTCTTTTTAGTATTTGGCCACACCTAATGTTTTTTCTATGTCTCTGATGGGTTTGTTTAGATTTTTCAGCCTAATGATGGCTTGCTTCACTGGCAGTAACAGCTCTTTGGACTTCATATTGAGGGTTAACAGCAACAGATTTTACATGCAAATGCCACACTTGAAATCAGCTCTAGACCTTTTATCTGCTTACTTGTAAATTAACTAATGAGGGAATAACACACACCTGGCCATGGAACAGCTGAGCAGCCAATACTTTTGGTCCCTTAAAAAGAGGGGGGGGGGGGGGTGTCCACATATAAAAAGTGCTGTAATTCCTACATCCGAATTTAAATAAAATCAAATGATATTTGTCACATGAGCCGAATACAACTGGTGTAGATCTTACAGTGAAATGATTACTTACAAGCCCTTAACCAACAATGTAGTTAAGAAAAATAAGTGGTAAGTTTTAAAAAAAGATAAGTAAAAAAATTACAAATAATTAAAGAGCAGCAGTAAAATAACAGTAACGAGGCTATATACAGGGGGTACCGGTACAGAGTCAATGTGAGGGGGCACATGTTAATTGAGGTAATATGTACATGTAGGTAGAGCTCAAGTTACTATGCATAGATAATAAACAGAGAGTAGCAGCATCGAATAGGGGGGGGGGGGGGGGGGGGTATTGTTGGGGGTGGGCAGTGCAAATAGTCAGGGTAGCCATTTGATTAGATGTTCAGGAGTCTTATGGCTTGGGGGTAGAAGTTGTTAAGAAGTCTTTTGGAACTAGACTTCGAACTCCGGTACCGCTTGCCGTGCGGAAAAAGAGTTGTGCCTGGCCATGCAGTCATTGGGGAACAGAGAGTACAGGAGGGGACTGAGCACGCACCCCTGAGGGGCCCCCATGTTGAGGATCATCGTGGCGGGGGGGTCCGTCAGGAAGTCCAGGATCCAGTTGCAGAGGGAGGTGTGTAATCCCAGTGTCCTAATGATGAGCTTTGAGGGCACCATGGTGTTGAACGCTGAGCTGTAGTCAATTAATAGAATTCTCACTTAGGTTTTCCTTTTGTTCATGTGGGAAAGGGCAGTGTGGAGTGCAATAGTGATTACGTCTTCTGTGGATCTGTTGGTGCAGTATGCAAATTGGAGTCGTTTCTGGGAGAATGGTGTTGATGTGAGCCATGACCAGCCTTTCAAAGCACTTCATGGCTACAGATGTGAGTGCTAGGGTCAGTAGTCGTTTAGGCAGGTTACCTTAGTGCTCTTGGGCACAGGAACTATGGTGGTCTTCTTGAAACATGATGGTATTACAGACTTAGTCAGGGACAGGTTGAAAATGTCAGTGAAGACACTTGCCAGTTGGTCAGCGCATACTCGGAGTACATGTCCAGGTAATCCGTCTGACTCTGCAGCCTTGTGAATGTTGACCGGTTTAAAGGTCTTACTCACATCGGCTACGGAGAGCGTGATCACACAGTCGTCCCGAAACAGCTGATGCTCTCATGCATGCTTCAGTGTGGCTTGCCTCGAAGCGAGCATAGAAGTAATTTAACTCGTCTGGTAGGTTTGTGTCACTGGGAAGCTCGCGGCTTCGTCTGAGGACATAGCGGGATTTCTTATATGCGTTCGGGTTAGAGTCCCACTCCTTGAAAGAGCTTTGTACCTGTTTCTGTGTGTGGAGTAAAGGTGGTCTAGAGTTTTTTTCCCTATGGTTGCGCATTTAACATGCTTGTAGAAATGAGGTAAAACTGATTTAAGTTTCCCATTTTGCATTAAAGTCCCCAGCCACTAGGAGCGTCTCCTCTGGATGAGCGTTTTCCTGTTTGCTTATGGCCTTATACAGCTAATTTTTGATGTAAATACCCTCAAATGAAAGCTGAAAGTCGCCTTCCGGTTTAGCATGTGAATGGACAAGAAGCTCGTGGACAAGGCTCCTACGCATTAGTTAATTTTGCCAAATTTGTACTTTGCATTCCACTTTCTTACATATCAGATTTGATTGAGTTCGTAAGTGACCTTTTTGATATTCAAATGTCACATGACCTGAGGAGCAGAAGACCTGTAACTAACGTTTCAACCACTATGGGTAACTTGAATGGTAATGGCGCTGACTCCAGTCCAACCATTACAGAGTCTCATGCAGTCACACTCCCCACAAATCTTCAGAACCTCCGTACGGTTCTGGTTTTGGAAATTACAGCTACCATTGCCACTCAGCTCAAAACTGCCATCGATGCTGCTCGGGCCCCCTTCTCCGCCTTCCTGGATGGTGTCCGAGTCACTGCGGATGAACAAGGCCGCCGACATGACGGCTTTGAACATGACCTGTGTGAATTGAGAAAACGGTCGCTCGTCAGAGCTCCGAAAACCAAAAGCTGATTGACAAGACCGATGACCTGGAATCCCATTCTCGCCGTTGCAATCTTCGGGTTGTTGGTTTACCAGAGAAACTTGAAGGAGGAAACAGTTAAGTTCATGTCAGACTTCTTCGCGGAGGTGCTGGGTCCGGCCATCGTTCCTTCACCCCCGAAGATGCATAGAGCCCACCGCCCCTCCACCGCGGGCGGAGATGACAACTCCAAGCCTAGAGTTTTATCAATGACCTATTATTTTGCCAGGTAGCATGCAAAGCCTAGCCTACCCTCCAAGTCGAAGGTATGTTTAGATTTTTACAGCAGTGCTGTTTTACCCCCTGTTGCCATTCCTTTTATACTCAGCAGAAACACTAACGTTATTGAAATCTGATAAAAATGACTAATACTGTCTTGTGTGGTTGTTACTTAAGCTACACGTTTGGGAGGTCATTTTTATTTGTCTAGATGGCTAGCATAGTAATGCATGGCTAAAGTTCCAGGCTTTTGCAGAGCTTTCCTTTTAAAAAAAATTATTCGAGATACTTACTGAAGGACTTTTCACCACTTTATTCCGCCCTATTGATCATTCGTACATGTACAGAAACTCTGCCCTTTTCTTTTTGGTAACAGGGTAACATACTGTGCGACACTTATTTGTCCATCCTTAAGACACATTGATTGAAGACTCCCTGAGTCAGCACAGTTCCGTTTTACTGTTATGGGGTTTTCTGTTTTTGTTATCTGTTGATCTACTTAACCGTTTTGTGAATGCCTTCTCAAATGTATTTCACTACTCGTCATATGCAGCCTCTCCGCGTTAGGATAGGAAGGTTTTCTGTTTATATGCACCGAAGTTGTGCAAACTTCAACCTGCTGTCTCCATTCGCTGGGGAAGGAGACTCTGGGTTTGGGTGGGAGGGGTGGGGAGGCGGGGGTGACCTTTTTTGGTCCTATTTGTTTTTTTGTTATTTATTTTTTTCTTCGCTTTTTTTCATCAGTTATCTCTTATCTTTTCCTTTCAATATTTTAAATGGCTAACAACGCTAATAATAGTAATATTGGAATAGGTAGGCCTAAT
Organism: Thymallus thymallus; assembly: GCA_023634145.1. Lineage (NCBI taxonomy): Eukaryota > Metazoa > Chordata > Actinopteri > Salmoniformes > Salmonidae > Thymallus > Thymallus thymallus. The sequence continues at coordinate 15,622,109 of CM042404.1, forward strand.
CCTATAAAGTTTTTATCTTGGAATACTAAAACAATGAATAATCCTGTTTTTGAAAAAGCTTAAAGCAGATGTGGTATTTTTACAAGAGACCCATTTATGCATTAAAGATCACAAGGCCATTCAGACTAACTCCAAAGCCGGAGGGGTTGCAATTTTGGTTAGTAAAAAAATACATTTCTCTACTACTAATGTTATTTCAGACAGTAATGAGAGATATTTAATCATAACTGGCACCATTTGGCACACACCTGTAGTGTGTGAACTGACCAAGGCCCGGCGCTATTGAAGTTCGACATATTTATTAAAGCGAACTTTAACAAAACAACAAATGAAATAAAGTAAATCACAACGTCACTTGAGTGTGTGTGCTCAGAACACTACAATAATCCACAAATCACAGTGGGAAACAATACAACTTAAATATGGCCTCCAATTAGAGACAATGCCTAGCAGCTGCCTCTAATTGGGGACAAACACAAAACCACCATAGAATTACATAGGTCCCGGACTGGGCACCGGCTCAGAGAACAGCTCCGGCTCTGGAGCTGGGGTGGAGACCGGGCCCGGACTGGGCACCGGTGTGGCAGATGGCTCCGGCTCTGGAGAGGGGCTGTCGACCAGTCCCGGACTGGGCACCGGTGGAGAGAATGGCTCCGGCTCCGGTCTTGGAGCTGGGTCGGGCAGCCGCGCCACCCACACTCTCTACCACCTTCCCTGTGCCTTCAGAGACCAGGTTGTTAAAGCCCTCCGGAGGACGATCTCTCCCCCGATATGGTTCCATGTCTGGATCTGGGCTGGAGACCAGCCCGGACTGGGCACAGGACTGGTGACACGCATTGGAGGTCAGGTGCGAGGAGCCGGCACAGGATGTACCGGGCTGGGGAGGCGCACTAGAGGTCTAGCGCGTGAAACCTGCACCAGACGGACTGGACTCTGGATGAGCACTGGAGACCTGGTACTGGATGCTGGTACTGGCTGTATCAGACCGAGCGTGAGCACTGGAGGTCCGGCGCGGGAGGCTGGTAGTGGACATACCGGATTGGGGATGCTCACCGCAGGCACCATGAACTCCACATCATCCGTCTCTTCTTCGACCTCCTCCTCTAGCTGCCTCATTTCCTCCTGAACCCCCCCCCCCCCCCCCCCCCCGAAATACTCCTCCAGGTACTCCTCCTCCTCTCTCGTCCTTGCCACCCAATGGAATTCCGGCTCTGCTCTCTCAGACCCCACACATAGCCCCCCCCAAAAAAATGGTTTGGAGGTTCAGATGCATTATATGCTAGGTCTGCCTCCTACCTCTCCGCCGCGGGCCCCGCCGATGTCTCCTCCTCTCTGGATCCCGGAGTTCCGTCACCGAAAAGCGCTGATTGGTCCGATGTTGGAGGATTATTCTGTCACGCTGTGGTGTGTGAAGAGACCAAGGCACAGCTCTATTGAAGTTCGACATATTTATTCAAGCGAACTTTAACAAAACAACTAATTAAATAAAGTAAATCACAACCGTCACTTGAGTGTGTGCTCACACATTAACAGAACACTACAATAATCCACAAATCACAGTGGAAAACAATACAACTTATTGTATTGTCAGCTCGGGCATTCGATCCAGCAACCTTTGTTACGGGCCCACTCTAACCATTGGGCTACCTGCCAAGCAACGCTTGAATTTACAATCTGAATTTAATCTCTTGTCCACTACAGATACGGTTACTTTTGTATTTACGTGGTACCTACTATGAACAAGGTGACAGGGCAAGTCTTCTGCTCGCACACCAATTAAAACACAGTGCTGTTACCCGTCTGATTCCCCAAATTAAAGATTCCTCTCATAGCTTGATTTCTCACCCTACGGGGATCATTGACACCTTCAAATATTTTTATTCCTCCCTGTATACGTCTGAATTTCCATCAGATACTGCCAATATGACTATATTTTTGAGTGAACTGGAGACTCCCACAGTTCTCTGCATCTAGGTGGACGTACACCCTCTGCATGTGTATTGTGCAGTTTGTTATAAGGAGTCTTGGATCATCACGGAGAACAATTTCCGTAGGGGATCCACTTGTGAGTACATCTGCTGAAGGGGTTTTGACCAGGGCGCAGATTGTCAGGATCAGACAAAGGAACTCCATTCTACAGAAATGCATAATTAGAAATTTGATGTTTGATTATTTCAGTTGTTCTCTTTTTGTGAAAGAAAAACGTTTTGACAACAAATTTTGCTGATCTTCCTATTTTGAAAAGCACAACGCAGGACAATATTAACATTGACAACAAAACATATATCTTGTGGCTGGTAAGGGAAGAACAGATGTTAGGTGTGAATGGTAATAGCTCTTCCATTCCTGTTTCAGTAAGCTGAATGAGGCCTATGATAGTAAGCTTGTGGGTGTTCAGTCCGAGCTTGTTTGACCGTGTTAGCGAGCTGTCGTGTTTGCAGTTTGCAGAACGACTGAATTCCATTTTCAAAGCTGTGACAAGTTTAGCGTAGTCGATTTGCTCGTGTTGCTGTTGTAGACGGATGAACCTTGTCACGTGTCTGTTGGACGTTCACTTCAACAGGTAGAGGCTGTCGGTATTCGTAGCATTTGGGTAGCCATCCAAGGCGTCCTCAGTCTGCTAAGAACGTCTTTGTGTTGTTCGGCTTACCTGGAACAGGGTCAAAGATGCTAAAGTTTTTGACAATTTTGTAAAGGCGTTCTGAGCCAACTGCGCGGGAGCGTCTACTTCACCCTGTGGGAGATTTTGGGCCGAAAGGCCAAGAGCAAAAGCCAAGCTTTGGCTTTGTTGGCGAGGAGGTGCCATTTTACCCTGGTCCGAATGGCCAAGAGGAAAAGACTGAGACCCCTGAGAGAAGTAAAGTCTGAAACCTCCTTTCATCTACACACCTTTGTCCCCCGAGCTCTGGTTGCATGCTTGGGTAGTCACGCGGTAGCGTGTGGCTGTTCTGGAGTTCCTCCAGATGGTACCTAAAGGTGGTAGTCTGCTGCATTGCAGAGTCCACTTGGGAGCTTAAGTGATTTATTTTAGACACGTGAGTCGCACTTGCTCCGTTCGACCTCACACTTATCTGTCATGGTTTGCAGTGAAAGGTCTTGAGTGCGGAGCGAGAGATTCAGTGAGGAGATGTCCTCTGCTTACTTAGAGTTCATGGTTTCCAACAGGTTCACCTGGGTTCTCTCATCATTCATTTGATCAGAGACTTCATTGAGTTCCGCTGATTTGTCCTCCAACTTGGTTATTGTATTCATTAGCTGATCGTCTTTGGTCTGCAGCTTTAGGAATAGGGCATTAATGCTTAGAGTGGTATCCATCAAAGCTGTTTGCAGGGCCTCAAGTTGATCGCCCTTGTTTTTAGTTAGCTTGTCAGATATATCTAGTTTTGTGTGGACTTTGTCGTATTTACTGTTAGCTATATCTAGTTCCTGTAGAAGACAGGTTTTTCTAAGAGTTTTACTCGCTCTTTGTCATAAGTGTTTGTCAAATCTTTTATTTGGTCTGTTCTCAAATTCAGCTCTTCACTAGCAGTATCTTGTCCTTGTTGGCATTTGCCATTAACTTCCTGGTTGTCTCCAACTGTCCCTTCAACTCAGAAGTTTCTAGCTCATGCTTCTGCTGAGCACAGCAGTATTGGACCAATGTCCATCTCTGCTGGTGGGAAAAGTTCAGGGCTAAACTGGAGAGAACCTTTACAAGGACTGGTCCTGCTGGTCTATTTTGGAGGGATTCAGTTGCAATTCTTTAGCAGTTTTTGTCTCTTATGGCCTTGTGATCTAACATTCTAGCATAGTTTGGATTTACATTGCTGTTGAGGTCAGTGATAAATCTTTTGGTGCGTGAGGGTTCAATTATTAGCATTACTGGTGATTCTTCACCACCAGAGATCACTGATCACAGAAAGCTGAAATCAACAGGATTCCAGCAAAGGCGGGACTTCCAACAATACTGGGTCAGTAATGTGGGCGTTGGCACCAATGAGTTTGAAATGCAAATTTAATTGATTAATCAATGTTATTGATGAATCATACCTGTCTAGGCTATTTGGGAATTAAACTTTAATTAACCTGAAAGCATTGCTGTATCTAAGTTAATATAGAAAAGTTAAAAATGTCAAACATTTGGACCCTATCCAAATGATCAACCCTAAAAAAGATTTGTTTGGCGATTTAACTTCCCGGCTAAATCGAATGAGACAACGATATCCAATCCGTTGAGATTGGATGGATGTCATACAGTATAACCCGTTGTAATAGTAGTATCAATAGTAGCACTCACATTTTTCAAAAACAATTACTGGTGATTCTTCACCACCAGAGGTCACTGATCAAACAAAGCTGAAATCAAATGGGATTCCCGCACACCGCGGGATTTCACTTTGAACAAAAGGAAAAACAAGAATGGCTGCTCTCCCTTTGTTAGCTTAGCATCTAGTACAAAGCTAACTCTATTTGTACAGGGAATATTACTTCCAAGCACCACAGGGTCCCCTTTAACAAGGGAAGGGTGATGTCTCACATTCACCCTTTCGGCGTAGTTTGGATTTCTATGCTAGCAATGTTTCTGGAACAGGCAGAAAATAAATACCCGCCTTGATCTCCTCACAGTACCGAAACGCGAGAGATAGCGAAATAATGACTTCTCTTCTGTCAAACGAATATATATACTCAAATGTCTCTAATTTGCGGCCCATATGTCCTCGCTCTAGAAATTAATAATGACCGAGTCTACTCGCTCCTGAAATGTGAGAGACAGAAATAGCATTTGTTTTGGCCCAACAAGTATATTTCTCAGAATACCTACATTGGCCGGCTCTTATGTCGGCTCTTATAGGCATACAGCAATTCACCCTTACACACCAGAGTCAATCTCTCCTTAGTACCTTGATGAGAAGAAACATACGCAACTCTCAACAATAATCCTGCCTACAGCGCTATTGATATAACGTAATTTGGTACACAATTCATATAAACCGAATTCACAGTAAGGCCTAGTTTTATCTCAGATTCCTCACACGGGGCACCAATATGGTGTGACGTGACTATCATTAATGTGACTTATTTTATCAAATCAATTAACTATGTTTAATTAACTATGTTTAATTCTTACGTGATTCAATGAATAATGTAACAATTAACTCATTAGGAAGTTGGGGCACCACGGGAAAAGTTGTTTAAAGAGTTACTATCTCCTGAATGAAACTCTCAGATATGTCAATGAATACATCTATCGATAAGTCAGTTATTAATCATCACCTCATATCATCTCATTCTGAACGTTGCATAGCCCTTGTATCCGCACAAACCCCAGTCTCACTGCCCATTCTGTAATACACAAATTGGTTAAATTATTTATTTACTAACTAATTAAATGATAACACAGGATACACACACAGTATGGGTTGTTTGCCTATAATTCTAATACAATGGAAATTGTCCCTAGTGGACTAACAGACCTAGTGGTCTGTTCACCAACAGATGGCGTAATGGAGAGAGAGAGAGCGAGAGAAACACACACGTATACATTTGAAAGCTACGCTCACAGTGATCAGAATACTTACTGCCCTAACCTTCGCTCATGGGGAGGAAAAGCAACAAGTGTATTTATGTGTCTGAAGTGTCTTTCTTCGTCATTCTCAGCGGGACCACAGCCTTAGAGAAGAGAATTCAACTGGCCTTCTCCTCCATTAGATGTCACAGTGTCCTCCCCCTTCGTTCTCCGTGGTTCCAATGACTTTTCTGTAGTCTGAAGCCGGCTAATCAGCCGTGTCGATGAAAGCAGAGTAGGGACTATAGTTGAGTAGTAGCAGAATGTTCCAACAAATTAACTTTCTCAGATACATTACTTAGAGCAATTACTCAGCCGTAACATTAGTTGTTAGAGGCTACGTTGTCATCTTTGCTCCAGGTTGATTTTCAGGGTCGTAACCAATCGAGACTGACGCTGCAGCTGTGGGTCTCCTGGTCTGATATGCTAATGTTCAACTCATCCTTTTATACCCTCAGCATTCTCTCTGAGCATGGTTTCAAACTGCCCGAAAGTATTATGAGTACTGTGATCTCATTAAACAGCTTAAATAACATTCCTATCTTTACGCAAATATTGTCTTCATTCTGGAAATCTCACACCCAACACAAAGGATGTAAACCTAAGATATACCATGCGAAAGCTCTTAGTTACAATATTTTCGTTGTAACAATTATACAATTTTTAATGACGTTACAAAATATGAATTCATTTTCATAGGCCAACTGTCAAAATTTTCCACATTTTGGATAATGGCAATAACGTTCCTATGTTCTGTTTTATTGACATCAAAGTTTTAATGACAAGAAATGTTTCTTCTTCCATTCTGAAAATAGGAGACATAGGGCTGTGAGACATTTTGATCCTAGACACACGAAAAGTGTAATGTATAGAGAGGGTACGGGGCAACAAAAGACAAACAGCAGAGGGGCTAATGATCGGGGAGATGGGGAAAGGATAAACCAGGGGGAAAGTTTGCGGGACTCCACCCGGAAGGGCAGATCTCAGGTGGACAGCCACACCCTTTGCCTTAGACGATACCAGTGGAGGTCCGCTTGTCGTCGATACCTGGAGGTGGTCTTTAGAAGAGCCGACTGGGTTCTCTTCCAGGTATGATGACAGCGTCGGACAAACATCCAGTTTTATGCCCCACCCTCCCCCGTGGTTCAGCTGTGAACGCTGCGCCTCCCAGACCTGCTTCCCTGACTGAGTGCCGTTGCCAAGAACAAGGTGCGAAGGATGGTCTCAGCTTCCAGGGGTGTAGCCATGGTGCTAAAACGGCGTGACAGCACATCCAGCTTGACATTCTTGGATCCCGGTCAGGATAAGAGGGAAGTTGAACCGGGTGAAAAATAGGGCCCACCTAGCTCTCCTTGAATTGAGACTCTTGGCGCTGCAGATATATTCCAAGTTCTTGTGGTCTGTCCACACAATGGATGTTCTGCTCCCTTCAGCCACTCCTCCAATGCCAACTTCACAGCTAGAAGCTCACGATTCTCCACATCATAATTCTCAGGCAGTCTCAGGGTCGGGGCAGGCAGAGGTCAATAATCCAGGATTGTGTGACAAGGTACAAAGCGGCAGGCAGCCTCAGGGTCAGGGCAGGCAGAAATTTTACTAAAAAAACGGGAAATCTAGAAAACAGGAACTTTAGAAAAGACAGGAGAAAGGGGCAAAACGCTGGTAGGCTTGACGAAACAAAACGAACTAGCAACAGATGAACAGAGAACATAGGTATAAATACACTGGGGATAATGGGGAAGATGGGTGACACCTGGAGGGGGGTGGAGACAATCACAAAGACAGGTGAAACAGATCAGGGTGTGACACCCTCAGAAATACTTTAAAGACAATGAACACCCTTTTCGCCTAACTGCCCACTTCCTTCCTAGGTAAATAAGACTTCACTTTTCCAACCTACACCACAACCTAGGATAAGGGTAAGATTTCTTTAAAGAAAAATAGCTACATGACATTTTTTCTTGCCCACTCAACATTTTCGCCTAAACTGCGCACTCAACATTAACAATGTTCAATTAATGTTAATTTAGTACTATTAATTCTGTGCACTTTCAAGTTTAATTATTGAAAGAAATCAGTCTCACCCTTAATCTAATTCTGATTCTAAATGATGTATCCATTCAGCTGACGCTCCCAGCCAGGTGGAGATCCGATCTGCTCCATGTAGTGGAGTGTGGCTTTTCCAGTTAACCTAGATTTTCCTGGGAACAATCAGCAAAATTAAGATTATTATTCCCTCCTCGTCGCCAAATTGTTGTGGTAATTATTCTTATCAAAGGAGAGACTTTCAGATGTCTTCAAACTTTATTAATAATTACTGCAATAATGGAGTGTTAATGGTCACCCAATGGTGTAGAGTTAAAGTCCAAATAAGCAGGGTTAGGTTACAACTTTTTTGTCTTTCTGAGTCCTTGTGACAAATAACAGATATGTGAAATCATACAAAGGTGCATTGTGCTCTCATGCAACAGACAGCAATATTTACATGGCGCCAAATATGTCTCTAGTCAATTTACTACTTGTTTATACAGAAATACTAACATAGGATACTAAATCCTTCCCTTAATTTATGAAGTCCAGTGTTCATTAGTAATCTGGAGGGAGGGTTCTCCTCACCCTGGCAGACAGACCAGCATTTCACACAGTCACTACTAATGGAGTGTTTTCTTATCACCAAGCCATCGTAAATCAACTGTCAGCAATAAGCCGCAGAGGCTTCTCTCAGAAGAACAGACATTGTGAAAGTACTAATATAGGAATACATTCTATATTAGTAATGTGATTAACATTACACAATTTTGTAATTCTACAACACAACCAAATGTCGGAATTTTACCTTATGTATTTTACTATTCTAACACAACAGTTAGTGACTGAGTTCTTAAATAATAATAATAATGGTCGGGGGTCCCTAGCGACTTCTTATGTCGCTTATGCCTGCAGGCCACAGTGTTTGTTATGCATCATAGTGCAATTCCATCCTACCTGGAAGTAATCATTGCTTAGACATGATTGGGCAAGTCATGTATTTAGAAAGGATAATTGATTTCAGGGATGGATATGATTTAATTGTTTCAAATAATGTAATTGACTTTCAATGTTCTTGACATTCAATGCTGGGCTCCGGAGTGGCGCAGCGGTCTAAGGCACTGCATCTCAGTGATAGAGGCATCACTACAGACCCTGGTTCGATCCTGGGCTATATCACAACCGGCCGTGATCGGGAGCGGCACACAATTGGCCCAGTGTCGTTCAGGTTAGGGGAGGCCAGGGTAGGCCGTCATTGTAAATAAGAATTTGTTATTAACTGACTTGCCTAGTTAAATAAAGGTCAAATAAAAATAAATAAACAAAAAAGCCTATAAATGTCTGGAAAACTTGTCATAAGTGTCTTGTGCTTTCTCCATACTTATACCAATGTCATTTTCCTTTTCCAAAGAGAAAGAGGGCCCCAACTTTTGATGACATCGCCTCTGTTGTTAAAAGGCTAGGGCTCTCACCAGAGGAAGTTACAGCAGCGGGCTACCATCAGCAAAAAATAGTTTTTTCAGTGCTGGTCAATGAACTGGAAAAGTCGAACACCCTCAGCTATAGACGTCAACTCTACGATGTGTGGAATAAGGGGAGTGTCACGACTTTCCCTGTTGGGTGTAGGGGGGGTCAATACCCCCCCTCCCTTTTTTCTCTTCCTTTTCAGGTTTATGACCCTCCATAAATACCTTCTCTCTCTACTCTACTGAAATGGAGTTTGGAGAGAGACCCTTTGTTACCGCAGAGAAAGTATGGTAACATCAATAGTTGGGGCAATGGACATTGGTATTTCAAGAATATTATGTCAAATCAGTTGTCTAAAATATTAGACCTAGCCACTGGATGACATAATCCATATCTTGGAAAGTGTAAACATGTAATTGTTGTGCAATTTAAAGATGAAACTATTTGTGAAAGGATTAAATTGTCATTTCTAAGCTTTATGAATGAGAACATTTATTTAATGAGTAAACTCACATCATTCAGTTGCCACACCCAAATGAGCAGACATTGGCTGAGAGCTATGAAACACGCCCTTCTCCCCCTAGTACAAAAGCCCATTGAGGAAACGTATAATCAGTTCCCGATGATGCAGCCAATGCTGGACGTGATGCTCATGTCTGGGATTGGCTAGAAAACTCCTTGGGGAGATGGGGAGCAATGTTTGCTAAAATGGCAATCATTATAGGTATAGCACTAGTGCTAATGGGAGTAGCTTTGTTTTACCATTACTGAAGTCACTTCTGATCAAGACAACAGTTAAGCAAATGACTGTAATGAGAACAACTGTGAGAACCACAACGGATTGGGAAATTAGTGAAACCCCACAGGAGGTGGTCCCAGTCCTAGGGGAACCTGGACATTATGTAGATTCTAATGGTAAACCATGCAACATCAAAGGTGGACTACTGGGTTGCCCATATGGTAACCATGTGTGCCTCTATGGCATAATTGCAGGTGGTGGATGGGCCTGTCAGGACTACGAGAGGCAACAACAACAACGACTACTGGACACAAGGGATGGAGATAACAATCTCCCGGACGTATGCCCGGACGTATACCTAACTATATTAGGGATGATGATGAGAAGTTAGGAGTTCATGCAACTCACAAACCATGTCCAAAGAAGTATAACTGTAAATGGTGTTCCAAAGGAATAGAGGGTCCAGGAGTAGATGGACACTATCATCATTTTGAACCTTATGCTTGTGCTATGTGTCAAAAGGCAGACTGTCCTCTTTGTTGTAATGAAGAATGTGAATGAAAGGAATTATTGATGTGTCTTATGAGCAAAAGGAAGCATGACATAACTAAATGATAATGGATAAATGAAATTAGGCCTCCCTATTGTAATACTTCAGTAGTATATGTATATAGAGATGGATATCCAGCTATAAATGTCTACAGACAGGCTCTTAATCCTGTCAGGTTCTGACTGTGGCTAGGTCTCTGGCTCCCTCTAGTGGGGGAGTTGGAGGGCCGCGGTTAGAGCTTGGCAGTGCACTGGGTGTTTTTTGTAATTGTTAATTTCTATCCCCAGTTAGAGACAGCTGTCTCGAGTTGTCTCTAATTGGGGACTCTGCTTATGTGTCAATGTTTTCCACCTGGGTGTAGATTCTTATGTGTGTTTAGTCATAGGTTTCTGTTCACGAGTGCTTACTCTCCTTTGTTATGTTTGGTACTTGTTTTGTTAAACGAGTTAAATAAAAAGGAATGTCGCTCCACGAACACTCCGTTTACCGTCCCTTACTACAGCATCGTGACAAATCCCCTATGCAGGTTTCGCTTTAATTCAGAAAATGTTGTTAGGGAGGTGTCCGAGAGGGAGAGCACCATAACTACACCTAGTATTACATTGGGGAAAGGGTGTCTAGGTATGGGAAATGGGTTAATTGATACCTATGGGAAAAATATATATTGGAAACGTATGTGGAATTGATATATTGAGTTTATCTTACAATTGATCTATTGGGAAAAACAATATGCAAGGCTTTGAGATGCACGTTTTTTGTATATTTTTACTGGATTGATCTTATATTTTGGGGGTATTAATGGTTTATATTACTTTCACCAGCTAACCTGCACCTATATTGGGACCATAGCTATATATGAATTGTACTAATAACAAATTATGTTTGTTATTTAGAGATTTTTTGTTTATGATATGATAGTATGATTGTTTGATGTTCTTGGTTTGTGGGACTATTCTAGTCCCAAAGGGGGGATATGTTGAACATTTATAGCCCTCTTGAATATTTTTAGGCTTCTTTTCCAAAGAACAGAATTGGAAAGGTAAAACAGAATCTTGGAGGTTTTCCACTGTTTAAATTAGAAGCCACAATAGGTTATTCAGTAAACATATAGAGTAGCAACAGAGGGCAGCAGAACGATAAAAGGTTATTAAATAACCCATAGAATAGCAACAGAATAGAGGTCAGAGCGGTTAGAACAGTTAGAACGGTCAGATCGGTCAGCAAAGCCCAAGAAAAGATCATCATATGGCCTTGTAGAGTGTACTTAGTCACGCACTAGCCATAATATATTCATGGCCATATTATTGTTTGTCATATTACTATGGTGGCGACAGGTACTAAGCATAATATATGCATGGCTATATTAGTGTTTGTACTATTGCTATGGTTTTAACACAGGCACTGAGAATTATGTATGCATGGCTATATTACTGTTTGTACTATTGCTATGGTTTCAACATGCACTAAACATTATGTGTGCATGTCTGTTTTTCTTTTATCCCCATTGCTATGGCTTTGCCACTATTGTTTCATATCCCAAAGTCTAATTGCCAAAGGAGGATGGAAAAGGCTGTAGACAAACCAGAATTGAAAGGCTATGAAACAATAGTGGAAGAAGGTTAAGAGGCGTTAATCATTTTTAACGTACTTTGCTGCGAAAAGTGCAAATCAATCCCAGAACAACAGCAAAGGACCTTGTGAAGATGCTGGAGGAAACGGGTACAAAAGTATCTATATCCACAGTAAAACGAGTCCTATATCGACATAACCTGAAAGGCCTCTCAGCAAAAAGAAGCCACTGCTCCAAAACCGCCATAAAAAAGCCAGACTACGGTTTGCAACTGCACATGGGGGCAAAGATGTACGATTGTTTTACTGTGGGTATAGATACTTTTGTACCCGTTTCCTCCAGCATTGGAGAATTGTCCTCTGGTCTGATGAAACAAAAATAGAACTGTTTGGCTATAATGACCATCGTTATGTTTGGAGGAAAAAGGGGGGGGATTGCAAGCTGAAGAACATCATCCCAACCGTGAAGCACGGGAGTGGCAGCATCATGTTGCGGGGGTGCTTTGCTGCAGGAGGGACTGGTGCACTTCACAAAATAGGTGGCGTCATGAGGAAGGAAAATTATGTGGATATATTGAAGCAACATCTCAAGACATCAGTCAGGAAGTTAAAGCTTGGTCGCAAATGGGTCTTCCAAATGGACAATAACCCCAAGCATACTTCCAAAGTTGTGGCAAAATGGCTTAAGGACAACAAAGTCAAGGTATTGGAGTGGTCATCACAAAGCCCTGATCCTATAGAATATTTCTGGGCAGAACTGAAAAAGCGTGTGCGAGCAAGGAGGCCTACAAACCTGACTCAGTTACACCAGTTCTGTCAGGAGGAATTGGCCAAAATTCACCCAACTTATTGTGGGAAGCTTGTGGAAGGCTACCCGAAACGTTTGACCCAAGTTAAACAATTTAAAGGCAATGCTACCAATTACTAATTGAGTGTATGTAAACTTCTGACCCACTGGGAATGTGATGAAAGAAAGAAAAGCTGAAATAAATCATTCTCTCTACTATTATTCTGACATTTCACATTCTTAAAATAAAGTGGTGATCCTAACTGACCTAAGACAGGGAATTGTTACTAGGATTAAATATCATGAATTGTGAAAAACTGAGTTTAAATGTAGGTGTATGTAAACATCCGACTTCAACTGTAACCCTAATTTGCTCCAGGGGCGCCGTACTACTATGGCTGACCCTGTAGGTAGGCCGTCATTGTATTATTTCTTTTTGAATCTGACATAAGTAATTTTTCTAAGCAATATTTTAAATTTTTTACATACAGCAATTGGATCTTGGTTGGCGATGAGGCTGGATAACCTGACTTGCAGGTCATCCTGTGGGGAGAGCTGGAGTGCTGGGTAATTCCTGCTACTGTCCGTGAGCGGCTCCACACCTGCAGCCATGGGGTCCTGTAAGCTCAGGAAGGGCGTGTCCTCTCCCACGCGATAGTCCACCTCTGTCTTGCTTTCCGAGCTGCTCCTCCCCGTACTGCTGCCTCGGTCGTGGGACTCCGTTTTGTGGACCTCCGCTTGGCTGTTGGGCTTTGTTCTTTTGGCCATTGTTGCTATTAGTGAGTTTTTTAGGGAGGCTTTGCGTGGCGGCGACTGCCTCATACTCCTGCGTGATCTCGTAGTCATTGTCCTCGACAATCTTCAGCGGGCTGGGTGGGGGGCTGTGGGCCTTGTGGCCATGGTTATAGTGGGCAGAGTTCCTCTTGGATTGGCTGTGGTGGTGGTCGGGGCGCGGTGGCTTCTTACGGTGCCACAGCGGGGTGGTGAACAGCAGAGGGTGCTCCTCTTCGCCAGTGGGGCCTTCTGCCACCAAGGGGACCGAGGAGGCCAGGCTGGACAGGGGGGCCGACATCTCCGAAGGAGTGGAGCCTGGGGTCACGGGAGAGAGCAACTCCATAGGAGACAGGTGGGTTGGGGTGGTCATTGCTGATACATACCTGACAGACAGAATCAACAGAGTAGACAATATCGATTAGGAACATTCAAGTGAGAATACGTAACTGTATGTATGGACACCACTAGATTCCTTATTATGGACACATTCTGTTAAAACAAGAGCTCTAGCACTTCTTTAACACATGCTTCTTTAACACATGCTTTTTAGCTCAATGAAATAAATCAATAGCATTGCATTTTGTTCCCTATAGGTACAGTCAAATCCTCAAGTGCACATCCGATGAGCGTGGCTCCTTTAGAGTACAGTGCAATTCAACAGTCTCCACTCAAATACTTTCTTTTTTACTTTACTCTGCTCTAGTTCAGGATACACATTAATTCCCGAACCATTTCATCAATCTTCATATCTTAGTATGTGTGGGGAGGAAAGACACACTGATGTGAAGAGCACTGGAGCATTTGTCTCCATCTGCCCCAGCCAGTCATTAGAGTTATGTGCACAGATGGCTCCCCTCTGACTCAGTGTGACCTGTGACCTTTGCTGCTCAGAGACAGGTCTGCTACCTTCTGTGCTGTCTGCAGTTCGACTCTGACGACACGGTTACACCTGCGCTCATCAGCACCACATTGATTTATTAACAGGGATTTATGAAGTTGTAATTGTCCATTAGAAGGGACTGTTTTCTTAAGTCTAAATATAGGACAGCTCATAGGAAACCTCTAATAATAATTTGAAAAAACATTTAGTCAGAAGAAAGAAAATAATAAAATGGCAATGGAAATACCACAAATCTTGGATTAAATCTTGGTTTACTGTACACTACTGTTCAAAATTTTGGGGTCACTTAGAAATGTCCTTGTTTTTGAAAGAAAAGCAACATTTTTGTCAATTAAAATAACATAAAGTTGATCAGAAATACAGTGTAGACATTGTTAACGTTGTAAATGACTATTGTACCTGGAAACCGCAGATTATTTTATGGAATATCTACAAATAGGCGTACAGAGGCCCATTATCAGCAACCATCACTACTGTGAAACTCGTCAGTCTATTCTTGTTCTGAGAAATGAAGGCTGTTCCATGCGAGAAATTGCCAAGAAACTGTAGATCTCGTACAACGCTGTGTACTACTCCATTCACAGAACAGCGCAAACTGGCTCTAACCAGAATAGAAAGAGGAGTGGGAGGGTCCGTTGCACAACTGAGCAAGTACATTAGAGTGTCTAGTTTGAGAAACAGACGCCTCACAAGTCCTCAACTGGCAGCTTCATTAAATAGTACCCACAAAACACCAGTCTCAACATCAACAGTGAAGAGGCGACTCCGGGATGCTGGCCTTCTAGGCAGAGTTGCAAAAAAAACGCCATATCTCAGACTGGCCAATAAAAAGAAAAGATTAAGTCAAAAGAACACAGACATTGGACAAAGGAAGATATGGCTTTTTCTTTGAACCCACAAATGCTGATGCTCCAGATACTCAACTAGTCTAAATAAGATCAGTTTTATTGCTTCTTTAATCAGCACAATAGTTTTCAGCTGTGCAAAAGGGTTTTCTAATGATCAATTAGCCTTTTAAAATGATAAACTTGGATTAGCTAACACAACGTGCCATTGAAACACAGGAGTGATAGTTGCTGATAATGGGCCTCTGTACGCCTGTGTAGATATTCCATACATCAAAAATGTCTACACTGTATTTCTGATCAATTTGATGTTATTTTAATGGACAAAAAATGTGCTTTTCTTTCAAAAACAAGGACATTTCTAAGTGAACCCAAGCTTTTGAACGGTAGTGTGTATTTATAAAACAAAATTAATGTTATTCCCTTAAAATGATTACCAAGTATAATCTCTAAAATATACATTATTCTTAAATGGATATCTCTATTTAACTCAGATCATTAAGAAGTGGCAGACACTATCATTAATCATAAACCCTCAATTAGGTGTATGGACTGAAGGGAGGTTGTTGTGTGTAAAGTAGCACGTAGAACCATTCGCCACATTAGGGTGTCTTTCTCCTACCTCTCGCTGTACGCTGAGTCCCTGTAGGAGTCTGGCGTGTCTCGAGTGTTCTTTAGGTAGGCACTCAGGTCTCTTGCACCGCCCGTGGCGTTCAGACGACCCCGGTGGCTGGGCGTGGCGTGCCGGCTGTTCTCTGGCAATGACATCACCAAGTCAGAGCAGTTGTGAGAGAAGGCGCTGCGGCCGTTGCACCAGCTGAGGAGGGGAGACAGAGGAGAATGAAGAGAGGAGACAGAAGAGGGGAATTAATTGCTTCTCTTAAATGAGGGCAAAACACTGGCTGCTTCAGACATTGACGTAAGCTGTAAACACGGTAAATCATGTCTATTGCAAACCTGGTTTCAAATACGATATGACATCATTTCAAATACTTCAACTGGGCTTGATTGAGCTTGCCTGGCTTAATGAACCAAATGAAGTCCCAAATCTGCTAAACCTGCCTATCTGGCACTTCAGACAGGCTATAACCAAAGTATTTAAAGGTTTATATTGGCACTTAAACCCAGATTGCTTTACATGTTCTCTGGAAACCTCATCAATTCTCCCTGAGCCTCAGTTCTCCCATAGTAGTTGACACATTACGATATATTGTCCAATGCTCTTTTACTGTTCAAGATCACAGAACCACTTTCTTTGTTGAATCCAGCGTCTATCATTTAGTGAAAGAGGTGATTCTCAGGCAATCGTGTAACAGGACGGGTTATCATCGTATCAACCTCCAGAGACTAATCACAACAGGGCGATTCAGACTTAGGAAATGTATGGCTTTCCTACACACTCCTTTCATACGCACTTCTCAGTATTTGGTATTCAGACCAGTGGTCTTAAAAAAAAGATTGTACTTTTTACTCCATACATTTTCCCTGACAACCCAAAGTACTCGTTACATTTAGAATGCTTAGCAGAACAGGAAAATTGTGAAATTCACACACTTATTAAGAGAACACGTGGTCATCCCTACTGCCTATCTTCTGGCAGACTCAGTAAACACAAATGCATCTTTTGTAAATAATGTCTGAGTGTTTATACATTTTTAAAACAAGAAAATGGTGCTGTCTGGTTTGCTTAATATAAGAAATTTGAAATTATTTATACTTTTATTTTTTGATACTTAAGTATATTTTAGCAATTACATTTACTTTTCATACTTAAGTATATTTTAAACCAAGTAGTATGTCAGGCTCTGGCCATAGAGAAGCTTTGCTTCCCTATAGTTCTATGGTCAGAGTCTGGCAGATCTATTATTTCTACGTCTGTGTGGTGTTGTGTGTGGGATCCCTAATTAGAGGCAGCTGCTAGGCATTACCTCTAATTAGGGATCTTACTTATATGTCTGTGTTCCACTCCGTTGGCGTGGTTCATTGTTAATGTTATATTGTTGTATGTCCCGTGTTCGTGCTACGTGTGTTATATATATTGCATTTGTTATTTTGTATAGTTCGTCAGTTAGTTTAATAAACATGTCGAACTATCGCTACGCTGCGCCTTGGTCTCTCTGCACACCCGAACGTGACATAGTATTTTACTGGGTGACTTTCACTTTTTCTTAGTAAGTTTCTATAAAAGTATCTATACTTTTAAGTATGACAGTTGGGTACTTTTCCCACCACTGATTCAGATTTACCTTATTAATTTGCATAATGCACTCTATAGGTGTGGCTACCTTGCGCGCTCTGAATAAATGCCATTCAACAACTGAAAACCCTCCCACTTGCTGGCCAACAGATTTTCTCGTGAAGTTTTCATTCAGTTGGGTTTTCATTACATTTAGCTTAAGCCATCCCTTTAAATACAGTGTACCTTTTAGTTCGAATTTTGTTGACAGACTCACTAGAATATACCGGGAACAGGTTCAGAATATTAGGGATAACTGATCATTAGAAAACCCTTTTGCAATTATGTTAGCACAGCTGAAAACTGTTGTGCTGATTAAAGAAGCAATAAAACTGGCCTTCTTTAGACTAGTTGAGTATCTGGAGCATCAGCATTTGTGGGTTCGATTACAGGTGTCACGCCTGCTCCCGCCCTCCCTCCCTGGCCTCAAGGGCGCCAGGCTGTCCATCACACCGCACTTCTGCCACCATCATTACGCACACCTGTTGCCCTCGTCACGCGCAACAGCGCTTATTGAACTCACCTGGACTTTCTTCTAAAACTTTCTTCTAAAACTTAAACTTGTTCAGTCTAATCTTGTTCTGAGAAAGGAAGACTATTCCATGTGAGAAATTGCCAAGAAACACAACGCTGTGTACTACTCCCTTCACAGAACAGCGAAAACTGTCTCTAACCAGAATAGAAAGAGGAGTGGGGGCCCCTGGTGCACAACTGAGCAAGAGGACAAGTACATTAGTGTCTAGTTTGAGAAACAGATGCCTCACAAGTCCTCAACTGGTAGCTTCATTAAATAGTACCCACAAAGAAAAAGCAGACAGTATCTGCAGTATCTCAGACTGGCCAATAAAAATAAAAGATTAAGATGTTCAAAAGAACATAGACACTGGAAAGAGGAAGATTGGAAAAAAAGTGTTATGGACAGACAACTCTAAGTTTGAGGTGTTTGGATTTGTGAGACGCAGACCAAATGAAAAGATGCTGGAGGAATGCTTGACGCCATCTGTCAAGCATGATGGAGGCAATGTGATGGTCTGGGGGTGCTTTGGTGGTGGTAAAGTGGGAGATTTGTACAGGGTAAAAGGGATCTTGAAGAAGGAAGGCTATCACTCCATTTTGCAACGACATGAAGTGCCCATCAAGCCAATCCAACTTGTGGGAGGTGCTTCAGGAAGCATGGGGTGAAATCTCTTCAGATTACCTAAAGAAATTGACAACAAGAATGCCAAAGGTCTGCAAGGCTGTAAGTGCTGCAGATGGAGGAATCTTTGACGAAAGCAAAGTTTGAAGGACACAATTCTTATTTCACTTAAAAGTCATTATTTATAACCTTGTCAACATCTTGACTATATTTCCTATTCATTTTTCAACTAATTTCATGTATGTTTTCATGGAAAGCAAGGACATTTCTAAGTGACCCCAAACTTTTGAACGGTAGTGTAGGTTCAGGAAAGTATTTATGAATCATAAAAAAAATGGTTTGGAGACCCTTTAAGCAAACAGTGGTTTGATTCATTCTGAAAATTGCCACATTCAGTTCTTCAACCGTTGGTATTATTGGAAGATTAGTGTACATAGAATAATAATAGGGAGAATAGTGTACAATACTAAGCTATACCCTCATATTGCCTGCACTAACCATAGAACTGTGTGATGACACAGCCAGGTATTGCGCCATGCGTCGGGTTCAGACTGTTCAATAACGGCTCCATAACAATTTAATTAGCCAACATAGCTTTTTTTATTTTATCAACTGTAACTAATGATCCTCAGCAACAACTACTGCCGTGACTGCGTTTGCAGAGGAAGCAAAAAGGCTGTACAGTTTAAATTTGGCATAATGGCACAGCATTTCATAAACTTTACTGTACGACAAGTTGATATGCTCCAGTTTGTTACCATATGACTGGTTTCACATTCTCCAACAATTATAAGATCAAATAGATCCAAAACAAGTGTCATTTATATTTACAATTCCCTTATCCAAACATAATACTAATTTATCTAGCTCTTATCAATAGCTCTTACAGCGCATGGATAATGGTGTTATTTCTATCGGAAAGAATAAAGTAGATGCTATTTCCACTTGGAACCGGTAGGTTTGCTAGACCTTATTCATGGTTTCCTCATACGTAAAGCTGGTGGAATTATAAGGGCATTAAGTCAAGGTCACACTTCCTTTATTCGATCTCCACCCCAATCGGATAGCAGGTGAGTAACACGCTATTCCCATGCTTAAATTCAAGGTCAGAATACGCATAGAGAGAAAAGTGCATAAAAAGGGAATTACGTTCAATTTACATGCCTTAACTCGGGTCAGAATTCCCCCCAACCTGAATTCATTGCTTTTCAAACACCTGACATAAACAGAGGGGAAAGAGGAAAGGAGGAGAAGCGGGTATGGCTGGGGAACGGTAATGTATTCTGACAGTTATGACACATTGAATGAGATTAAAAGAACACATTATATAATAGGACTTTATCTTACACATATTATTACAGTATCTTCTTAGAGCCAGCGAAATAGCTCAACTCTTTCTAAAACTTTTACAGATGGGAGGAAAGGAAGAAGGAAAGCTGTCGTGTAGGATTTTATAGGGTTACCTTTGACGAGAGGTGTGGATGACCGTTGTGGATTGATGCGCTGATGATGTGTGCTGGCTCGTGGAGAAGGACGTTTCCTTCAAGAGTAGATGCTGTGCGGGCAATGCATTTTTAGACACAAATTGCTATTAGAAGGGAAATGAGAAACAATCAAACGAAGCATCAATAATATGGCCGTGAAATCACATCATGTACTCTTAAACAAGTCAACAAAAATATATACATTGCCTTAAAGTATTCACACCCCTTGACTTTTTCCACATTTTGTTGGTTTACAGCCTGAATTTGAAATGGATTAAATTTAGATTGTGTCACTGGCCTATACACACACAATAGCACCATTGTGTCAACGTGGAATTATGTTTTTCAACAAACAAACAAACAACTCTGGGATTTCACCATGAGGCCAATTGTGGCTTTAAAACAGTTAAAGTTTAATGGCTGTGATAGGAGAAAACTGACGAAGGATCAACAACATTGTAGTTACTCCACAATACTAACCTAATTGACAGGATGAAAAGGAAGCCTGTACAGAATAAACATATTCCAAAACATGCATCCTGTTTCCAATAAAGCACTAAAGTAAAACTGCAAAAACATTTCTATAGAAATTAACTTTATGTCCTGAATACAAAGTGTTATGTTTAGGGCATACATCACTGAGTACCACTCTTCATATTTTCAAGCATGGTGATGGCTGCATCATGTTATGGGTATGCTTGTCATCGCAAGGACTAGGGAGTTCTTTTGGATAAAAATAAAAGGAATATGTAAGGTTCAGGCCCCTGTCACCACTCCTATACTCACCTGCTCGTCCTATCTTCTTGGATCTCCCCTACTGATGACACTGTTTAACATAATTACTTTCACCTGTGTTTCTGGGTATATAAGCAATGTCATATCAGTTGCCCATTGTGAGGTATTGTTTTCCTGTTATTGGTAGTCATGCAAGTTCCCATGTGTTGGGTCCTTTTGAATTTGTGACTTAGTTTGTTTTTTGTTATAGTTCACCTGGATTGTGAACTCTGTGCTGTCACGTTCAGTAAAACTACGCTCTGCGATTGGATCCACTCAAGTCTCCTGCGTAAATCATTACAGAATAGAGCTAAGCACAGGCAAAAGTCTAGAAGAAACCTGGTTCAGTCTGCTTTCCAGCGGACACTGGGAGACAAATTCACCTTTCAGCAGGAAAATAACCTAAATCAGGGCCAAATGAACACTGGAGTTGCTTACAAAGATGACATTGAATGTTCCTGAGTGGCATAGTTACAATTTAGATTTTAATGTATTGCAAGACTTGAAAATGTCTGTCTCGCAATAATCAACTTGACAGAGCTTGAAAAATGTAAAAAAGAATAATGTGCAAATATTGTACAATCCAGAAAGTCTCAAAGCTGTAATTGCATCCAAAGGTGATTCTAACATGCATTGACTCAGGGGGTTGAATAATTATGTAATCAAGATATTAGTGTTTTTATTTACAAATGTTGGAATTTGTCTTCCACTTGACAGAGTATTTTGTGTAGCTCATTGACAATTAAACCCACCTTGTAACACAACAAGTCAAGGAAAAAGTCAAGGGGTGTGAATACTTTCTGAAGGCAATGTATATTTGAATGTTAGCTACGTGAGTGACTTACATTGACAAGCTGGACATTTTCAAGGGAAGGGTTATTAATTGGAGGTCCATTAGCCATACTAGCCATGGTGTTTCTCTCATTTCGTAGGCTCTGCCTCAGACGATCATGGAGCTTTTTCCTCTGATTTCTGCGCACGTAAAGACAAACTGCATTGTGAGACACCAGCCATTTAGTCAATCCAAAAATTGACAGATTTAGTCAAAGATTGACTGAGGTTGTGATCGACAATAAAACTTTTATTTATTTTTTTTACAAAATACGTAATAAGGATACTAGTAAATGCTGATTTTGAGTTTAGCATAAAAATGTGACTTGAATTACTTTGTTTTGCAGTAGGCAACCACACACATGATTCCAACCACTAGGAGTGCAATGCAGATTCCTGTAATTGTTAATACACGTTTCTGATACAGCTGCTCAGCTTCTGGAAAAGAGGACAATGCATTCTTAAAACTCCACAACATGCAGGCCTAACTGTTACATAAACCAAACACTACTCGGAAATCCCAAGGGAAACTAAAAAAGGAGTTTTAGGTTATGTATTAGGGTTATACCTAATACCCAATCACAGAAGCAAACAAACCGGTGTACGTTCAGCAGGACGCAATGTTTTAGAGGAATCACGTTGGCTTTATTCATGGCATCTCTATCTGCAACGTTCAACAATGTTTGGCTACAGAACGTGGCCCAGATATAACATTGTATTGGTGGGTGTTAGCTGTTAATACATTGATCTAAGGAGGCAGTTCTGCTAAATCCAGTCAGAATGCGAGGAACTGTTAATTCAAGGTCAGACTCAGTAATCATAAGTAGGCAAACCACAGAAAATGCATTCTCCACAATGCATTCTAACCAGCCCAGGTGTTACTAATACAACAGATACATACTGTATATAAGATATTGTTATTCATCAAGCAATTAAAACCCCTCCTTTTGTGTAATGTTAATATTCTAAACACTGCAAACAGTGCAACAGGATCCAGCGCTTGGAATTATGGAATATTTGTGTTTCAATATTTTCACAGGTTTCAAGCCACCAGATTAGAGGATCAAGTGAAATGTATAATTATATTAACTTTTCAGTTATTGCACCTTGTTTGTACTCTACTCCGTCGGTTCGCCTCAGTATTACGTGTCCTTTGAACAAAGATGCTACAAAAAATAACTTTTTTAAATTAAGAAACATTTTTGGGTACATTTTTCAGAGTCAACATCAACATAATTCAAAAGACCCATAGCAAAAACTGACATCACTCTGATGAGGTAAGGGGAGGAACCATGAGATGGCAGGAGAACAAAGGGGATACTGTTGGGGGATGGACACATACATACATCCACACGGTACAGTAAGAAATAGAAAGCCAACAAATAAGGAATATGAAATGAAAGGGACGACGCTGTAAGCGTATTTGGCATGACATGTTAAATACTGGTTGGAACAGAGGAGGGATCAGGGGAGATGCAAGGGAAAGGCAAAATCAAGAGCTGAAGGGATCTGAACATAGAGCATAACCACACTTCAGTCTCTCTGGACACCTACTCTATCTAATGTGTGTCTCACATAACAACAAGAGATACAGTCTACTGTAGCTCAGTAGTTTGAATGAGTCTTATGTGAGTTTATGGTGGACATTTTAGAACCTAATGTGTGTGGTGGTTATTTGAGAACTTACTCTTTGTTTGTATGTATGTGTGCAGTTTAACTTTACTATACGTTAACACATTCAGGTTTTCCAAAAATGTATAATTGAAGGTGTCATTTCCAAGCATTGTAGATGCTGCTGCACCATGCGGCTTCGATCTTTAGTGGAACAATATGACTTTAATTACATTGCCATTTTTGGGCATGCTGCCAGAATAACAGCATAAAGGCTTGATAGATGGGCAGCATATTTGAGCTACATATACTGTATAGCGTGCATGTATGTTTATTATTCTATAACAAATATGGTATGTTATGGCTGTATGATCACTTCATTGGCACAAGGAAACTGGCTGGAATTGAGGGTGGCAGGCTCAAGCTTCTAATCCTACATCTGCAAACTACAAATTAAATCTTAAGATGTTCTGCCAATGCAGAAAGGTGACAAAAACTATATTGCTCACAAAATGGCTACTCAGTGTTTCTACAGAGAATGGAATGATGCATTATAACTGACTATTTCACCTTATAGAATAATTCTATAATAATTCTAGTAGAGGGTTTCCCAAACTTGGTCCTGGGGCCTCCCATACAGTAGATGCATGTTTTGTTGTTTGCCTTAGCACTACACAGCTGAAGAAAACATGCACACCTGGAAGGTCCCAGGACCAAGTTTGGGAAACCCTGTTATGGATGAAACACAGAATGATAATAATCGTAATGAGAAAAGGCTTAAGTATACAGTACATACTGTATATTTCAAATAGCTTATTTGAATATCTACTCTATTACAGTCTAACAGCTAATTAAGTGCTCAAATTATTTTACCACAACTAGGAAAAGTTCTCAAACACCCAAACCCATAGAATACATGAGTTATTCAAACATTCATTAAAATGCTATCCATCCGATAATCACTACCATGAGAGAAACTTTCTCAGTACAGTGGCACACGCATGCAAAGATCACTTTGCTTGCATTACCAATGGTAATGTCACTACACGGTCAATCAGGCAGGTTTAGGGGCACTAGTTAAGGCATTAGTCGTTCATTGTTAAACACTACGGCATGTCCTACACCTCTCATGCTGTGTGAAGATCATGCACGATTTCCATTCCCAACACACACTAATGCAGATCTACAAAGTCAATATTGCCGTCATACCAAATTCTCATTTGTCATTCCTCCAATCAACAGCCATGCCTGTTAAATAGGTTTACACTAAAGGAATACAACAATGATATATACAGTATACAGTGCATTCGGAAAGTATTCAGACCCCTTCACCATTTCCACATATTGTTACATTACAGCCTTATTCTAAAATTGATTAAATTCCAATACCACTGTTACCTACTGTGATGTATTTCCTATTCTTTCTTTGACAGTAGGCTACAATTATCATACTGTTATTTTGGTTAACATCTGTGTTATTGAAGGAGCTCTGATGTCATTATAAAGTTGTGTATAAACTGACGCAATGAGGTAGTATAGGAACAGAAAGCATATTTTTCTGTGAATAAATCTGACTAATATTCAAACGACTTGTTTGTCCTTAAAAACGATGCAAAACATGGCTGGTCTGCATGTGAGTGGTGTCCTTTCTTGTCATGTTGGCTCTAATGATTGTGTTTGACAAAATTACAAATTTGCACTTGTGAACCCTCAGCTTAGAAGCTCCAAGGCACCTTTCATATGCCCCAGTAATGCTGCTCTGAAAAATGTATAGAAATTCAGCCAATACTTTAGTTTTGCCTGGGTTATACGTGGGATTAGATGTGAACCTATGCATGTTCTCTACTCAAAATATGGTTAGCGACAACAGTAACAACCACTCTTTTCTAGGTAATGTTAACCAATATCAAAGTCCTGCTTTTACTATGTGTCATATGACCACTGACTGAGTTTCATAGGGTTTGCAACTTTCCCTACATGGTCACAGGCAACTGTCACGCCTCAGTAGAGTACAGAGTACTATCAATATCAACAACACCCTCAATCAAGGACAAGTCAAATCAGAAGCAAAGGACTCTTTCCTAAAGACTACTCTGAACAGACCCCTAACTTGGTGCCACAAATGCCTCCATTTTGAGAAGCTTACCGTCGACCCACAGCAGACCTTGTCAGGAAGCCCCGTTTGTCAGCGAGGGGTAAATGATTGCGCGCTCAGCTCGTCTGAACTGCTGATGGAGCCAACTTCACGTCTTTCCTCTCCGACCTCAGCTGCGTTCCCACAGCAAACGTTAAAGTGACCATGTAGGGAAAGTTGGGCGGCAGGTAGCCTAGTGGGTAGTGCATTGGGCCAGTAACCGGAAGGTTGCTGGATTGAATCCCCGAGCCAACGAGGTGAAAGTCTGTCGATGTGTCCTTGAGAAAGACCCTTAACCCTCATTTGCTCCAGGGGTTGACCCTGTATGTAGGCCGTCATTGTAAATAAGTTCTTAACTGACTTGCCTAGTTAAATAAAGGTTTTAAAAAAAACTTTTAAAAAAAACTTCCCATGGCTGTGGAGGACGAGTGGGCCATGATGATTAGAGGATCAGATAGCGAAAGCAGCATTCCTTTGATTAGCTCCTCCAATACACCTGCTGACATCTCAGGGAGACGCAAAATACAACTCCCTCTGTTCCTTTGCTTCCTCCACATTCCGATTTCGTCGCGTAGATGAAAGCATGGTTGTTTGCTGCTATTTTGCCAGGCAGTGGCGTGTATTCATGTATGCCAAGGGAAGCTAGGCTTACCCAAATATTTGATCAATATATATTATTTATTTTGTCTCGCTCTGTGTTTTCATAATTTTCTGTCAATTCGCAAGTGGCTGAATCTCACCAGAGAAATCATCTGAGCGAGGGAAACAGCTCCCCCCTGTCTCAGTACGGACAAGAGGATAGATAGATATAATCCATACATAGATATAATCCATCAGCTGTTGTCATGGCTTTCCATGCCTTTTTGAACCTCCCTTTCTTCATGTGTTCAATACTTTTTCCCTGTGTCATTTCACATTATTACACATAACTTAATTTCTGAACTTATTTGTTTTAGTTTCTTTGTATGTATGGATTACTTGGGTTGTTACCAACATCTGGTGAAACTTTCATGTCAATAGCACCTTTGGAAATATATTTACTGAGAAAAATGGTGACGTGTTCAATACTTATTTCACCCGCTGTAGATAGATAGATAGATAGGTACTTTATTGAAATACCTATGTAAGAATGCTGTTCATTGACTATAGCTCAGCCTTGAACATCATAGTTCGCTCCAGGCTAATCATTAAGCTCGGGCCCTGGTTCTGAACCCCGCCCTGTGCAACTGGGTCCTTCCTGACGGGCCGCCCCCCAGGTGGTGAAGGTAGGAAACAACACCTCCACTACGCTGATCCTCAACACAGGATGCGTCCTAAACCTGTTTTCCCTCTTCACCCACGCCTCCAATTCAATCATCAAGTTTGCAGATGACACAACAGTGGTAGGCCTGATTATCAACAACGACGAGACAGCCTACAGGGAGGAGGTGCGGGCACCTACAGCACCTGATGTCACAGGAAGGCCAGAAAGATCATCAAGGACATCAACCAGCCGAGCCACAGCCTGTTCACCCCACTATAATCCAGAAGACGAGGTCAGTACAGGTGCATCAGAGCTGGGGCCTATTATTTCACAGTTACTAATGACTTGGCGTTTAATGGGAAATCATTGCAAATATTCTATTAAACATCACCTCCATATGCCGCTTTTTAATAATCATGGCCTCCTCTTGGGTGACAGACCAATATCATTTCCTTCATGGAGAGAGAGAGGGATCAATGTTCTCTATGATATTGTGGACGACTCCACCCTACTCACATTTCAAGACTTAAAGAATCAATACAATCTATCTGGTTCTTCTTTTTATTTTGATCTGCAACTTCGTTCTGCACTACGTGCATATGGAGTGTCCTGGGGTTCAGAGTTAGAATGGGGTTCGTTCTGCACTACGTGCATATGGAGTGTCCTGGGGTTCAGAGTTAGAATGGGGTTCGTTCTGCACTACGTGCATATGGAGTGTCCTGGGGTTCAGAGTTAGAATGTCATCCAATCCATAAGATTATGACATCGAGGACAAGTAAAGGCATGGTCTCAAATGTATATATATATTTACTTAAATCAAAAATTCAACGACTACCAATTCATTCAAATTGGAATAAAGCCATACCAACAGTAGACATTAATTGGAATGCTGTCTGGTCCAACGTTACATTATCATCAAGAAACCCGAATCACCAAATGACACACTATAATTTTGCACACGACTTACTTAACTCTTAAAAAAAATGTTCAGATGAATATAAACACAACCCCTACCTGTATGCTCTGCACCCAGGGTATTCCTGGAACCTTTATTCATATGGTTTGGGAGTGCCCAGAAGTTTTGTCCTTTTGGTGCTTTGTGACATCTTCATTGACTAGTATTTTGACTAAATCTATCCCAAATCTACCTAATGTAGTCTTGCTTAATAATGATTCCTCATTGAATTTAACGTGTAAAGAAAAAAGGATCTGGCTTGCTGGTCTAACAGCAGCCAAGAGAATGATTGCCTTACGTTGGCAAGCCCCTCACACTTTGCCCCAACAGCAATGGATCTCTTCCTTCATAGACATAGCTCAACTGGAACAATCAATCTCTCGACTGATGGTGCAAAACCAGACAATATTAACATGTGGAATACAGTTTTTGATAGGCTGAAATCGTTATATATATAAATGTATTTAGATATGCTGGTCCGGTGGGTGGGAAGGGAAAAGGGTTAAACGTATAAATGTATATGTTATGTGTATGTGTAAATGTATATGTTATGTGTAAATGTATATGTTATGTGTAAATGTATATGTAATGTGCATGTGGAAACGTATATGTTTGCTGTCCTATGCAGTGTTGCGTTGTTTTGTGTTGATTTGTGTTATCTAAAAAACAATTTCAAAAACATTTGATCACAAAAAAAAGCTGGGGCCGAGAGACTGAAAAACAGCTTCAATCTCAAGGTCATCAGACTGTTAAATAGCCATCACTAGCACATAGAGGCTGCTGCCTATAGACAGACTACAAATCACTGGCCACTTTAAGAAATGGAACACTCGTCACTTTAATAATGTTTACATATCTTGCATTACTCATCTCATATGTATATACTGCATTCTAATCTACTGTATCTTAGTGCATGCCGCTTTGTCATCGCTCGTCCATATATGGACACTACCGTTCAAAAGTTTGGGGTCACTTAGAAATGTCCTTGTTTTTGAAAGACAAGTAAAAATGTTGTCCATTAAAATAACATCAAATTGATCAGAAATACAGTGTAGACATTGTTAATGTTGTAAATGACTGTTGTAGCTGGAAATGGCAGATTTGTTATGGAATATCTACATAGGAGTACAGAGGCCCATTATCAGCAACCATCACTCCTGTGTTCCAATGACACATTGTGTTAGCTAACCCAAATGTATCATTTTAAAAGGCTAATTGATCATTAGAAAACCCTTTTGCAATTATGTTAGCACAGCTGAAATTTGTTGTGCTGATTAAAGAAGCAATAAAACGGGCCTTCTTTAGGCTAGTTGAGTATCTGGAGCATCAGCATTTGTGGGTTTGATTACAGGCTCAAAATGGCCAGAAACAAATAACTTTCAGTCTATTCATCAGTCTATTCTGGTTCTTAAAAATGAAGGCTATTCCATGCGAGAAATTGCCAAGAATCTGAAGATCTCGTACAACTCTGTGTACTACTCCCTTCACAGAACAGGGCAAACTGTCTCTAACCAGAATAGAAAGATGAAAAACACCAGTCTCAACATCAACAGTGAAGAGGCGACTCCGGGATGCTGGCTTTCTAGACAGAGTTGCAAATAAAAATAAAATATTAAGATGGGCAAAAGAACAGACACTGGACAGAGGAAGATATGGCTTTTTCTTTGCAACTCTGTACGCCTATGTAGATATTCCATAAAAAATCTGCAGTTTCTGTGACGGTGAGAGGACAGTGAGCACAAAAATTAGGAGGTTTAAAGAAAATGGAAAACAAGAACGAACAAAATCGATACATATAGTTTAATACTGCACTGCACAAATGAGACGCACCTCATGAACAATACTCCACACGCACAACACAGGGAGGGGAACATATAAAAGGGTGTGCAATCAAGTGAGCGGAAGCAGGTGTGTGCGTGTGGAATCAGGGGATGGGCATCAGGTGTGGGCTCGTGAGCGCGGCTGCCATAATGTCATAATGACATGTCTATGTCCTGGTAAGTTGGCTGTTGTTTACAATGCCATTCTAGTCACATATCGCACATTGAGCAGCAACCGTCCCGGCACAGGGATAACAATCCCATAGAGGTTAATGTGCTTAATTTTAAGAAGTTATTTAGCCACTTTAGTTGTGATACAAACCTTATCAAACCATATGGGCCTATGGGATAGGCTACATGAGGTGTTGTTTATTGCCTTACACATCATTCACAAGTTATAATATATAATTCACAATTGATAAGCTAATAGTCACCCATCAGACTATTCTAAAATAGTATCTTTACATCTATTCAATAATATACAGTACCAGTAAAGATTTTGGACACACCTACTCATTCCAGGGTTTTTCTTTATTTTTACTATTTTCTACACTGTAGAATAATAGTGAAGACATCAAAACTATGAAATAACACATATGGAATCATGTAGTAACCAAAAAAGTGTTAAACAAATCAAAATATATGTTATATTTGAGATTCTTCAAAGTGGCCACCCTTTGCCTTGATGACAGCTTGGCACACTCAGCATTCTCTTAACCAGCTTAATGAGGTAGTCACCTTGAATGCATTTCAATTAACAGGAGTGCCTGGTTAAAAGTTAATTTGTGGCATGTCTTTCCTTCTTAATGCGTTTGAGCCAATCAGTTGTGTTGTGACAAGGTAGGTGTGGTATACAGAAGATAGCCCTATTTGGTAAAAGACCAAGTCCATATTATGGCAAGAACAGCTCAAATAAGCAAATAAAAATTACAGTCCATCATAACTTTAAGACATGAAGGTCAGTAAATCCGGAAAATGTCAAAAACTTTGAACGTTTCTTCAAGTGCAGTCGCAAAAACCATCAAGCGTTATGATGAAATTGGCTCTCATGAGCACTGTCACAGGAAAGGAAGAACCAGAATTAATTTGAGTTACCAGCCTCAGAAATTGCAGATCAAATAAATGTTTCACAGAGTTCAAGTAACAGACATATTTCAAAGTTAACTGTTCAGAAGAGACTGCATGAATCAGGCCTTCATGGTCGAATTGCTGCAAAGAACCACTAATAAAGGACACCAATAAGAAGAAGAGACTTGCATGGGCCAAGAAACACAAGCAATGGACATTAGACCAGCGGAAACTTGTCCTTTGGTCTGATGAGTCCAAATTTGTGAGACGCAGAGTAGGTGAACTGATGATCTCCGAATGTGTGGTTCCCACCACGAAGCATGGAGGAGGAGGTGTGATGGTGTGGGGTGCTTTACTGGTGAAACTGTCAGTGATTTATTTAGAATTCAAGACACACTTAACCAGCATGGCTACCAAAGCATTCTGCAGCAATACGCCATCCCATCTGGTTTGAGCTTAGTGAGACTATCATTTGTTTTTCAACAAGACAATGACCCAACACACCTCCATGCTGTGTAAGATCTATTTGACCAAGAAGGAGAGTGATGGAGTGCTGCATCAGATAACCTGGCCTCCACAATCACTTGACCTCAACCCAATTGAGATGGTTTGGGATGAGCTGGACCGCAGAGTGATGGAAAATCGTCCAAAAAGTGCTTAGCATGCTTTTCAAGACTCTTGGAAAAGCATTCTAGGTGAAGCTGGTTGAGAGAATGCCAAGAGTCTGCAAAGCTGTCATCATGGCAAAGGGTGGCTACTTTGAATAATATAAAATATATTTGGATTTGTTTGACACTTTCTTTGCTTACTACATTAATCCATATGTATTATTTCATAGTTTTGATGTCTTCCCTATTATTCTACAATGTAGAAAATAATAATAATAAAGAAAAACCCTTGAAAGAGTGTGTCCAAACTTTTGACTGGTACTGTATGTGTGAAATTTGTTTTGAGTTAGAATGCACCATTATCATGCACCTGTCTCGAAATATGGGCAGGGGTAAAAATACAGTTTCATTTTCATGCCAGCCAGGTAGGCTATACTCCTGTTGTAAAGAAAAGCAATGTGCTTAATATTAGGAAAGTTGAGAAATAAATATAGTAGGCCTAGCCTATAGAAAGCTGATGGAATCCTCCTCTTTTTAGTAGAGGCCATCACTCTGTTTTCTCGCGCAATTGCATAGCCTATAGAAATGTTGCGCAACATGAAGTGTTTGATTAGTTGTTCAATTACATTTGCATTGATGTCAGAGTGGTTAGACGGCCAATAGAATACTGAGTACCAGGCAGTTAGCAAGTTTGGTAGGCTACTAATGTCCATCAGCAGCATCAGAGCTTGGAGAAGCCTAATTAACGTGACTAAACGGTCATGTGGAATTTTACTGCCTTCAAGACTCATGACCGCCAGTGTGGCGGTAATACAGTTATCTGTGTGGCAGTAAAAGACTGTTGTCTTTTTGTTGTCTCGGCATTATTGTATATCACGGTGGTGTATGAACAAATGGGTTAAAGCTGGTTTATACTTTGTCTATCGACATGTCTGTAGACAATTAGAATGTGAATATGAATTACATTTAATTTATACTCCGGTGGAATGTCTGTCAAGCGTCTGTTTCCCTTTCGCTGGACCCTTTCGCTGCGTCCGTTGTCATGGTTACCTGACTGAGCCAGCAAAGAGGCAATGCTCAAGTTCTAAAATTAGCCGGTAGAATGCCCTGCTTTTATTTTCGTAAAAAAAACGGTACACTATTTTCTTTAATTAGCTCACAATTAACTTGTAAATAATGATATTTTTGTGAGTTTATTTTCCTGTAATAATGAATAAAAATTTGCTAAAGTTAAGACGTTGTCAGCTATGATATGGTCATTATTTGAACTGGCTAGCCAGCTAACGTTAGAAGTTGCTTTTAGTTTCCTGGTTTGCTAGATTGACTTATACTAAATTCAATTTTAAACGGATGGGTTTATTGGTGTTAAAATACACCAGTTATGCTATTTTGGACCACCAGGCTACTGATGTCATGAAGCCTGTCGTATTTGTGTTTATACTTTTTCATAACCACGCACAGTAACTGTTGTAAGGGCTTGTAAGTTAGCATTTCACTGTAAGGTCTACACCTGTTGTATTCAGCGCATTTGACAAACAAAATGTGATTTGATTTGTTGCCAAGTAACCTATGGTAATTGAGGTAATTGGACTGTAAGGTGAGTGTGTAAGTCATAGTGATAAAGTGCACTGGGGCCATTCATCTCCCTCACTTGCCTCTCCATGGCATCTAAAAGGTCTCTTTAACAGGGTCTGTTCAGGTTTTTACAGTGCCTCCATGATCCACAACGAGCTCCACCCACCTCCCATAAGTGTTATTGCTCTTCAGATAATCAAATATATTGCCGGTTTAGGTTGGTCCCTGTCAAAGGCGGTAGGTATCGATATAGAGCTTTTTTAGTACTGCAAACTACACTGTCCCCTGCCTCCTAATTGAAGGATCAAGTTTGGAAAGTTGAATATAGATACGTTTGAGTGTTAATTTCACCATCTTTCTTCTATTATTGTTCCATTCAATCGTGCCATAACTAACACAATATCAGTTAACTATAATGAACTGCTTAATTTCATCCAACTCAACAAAACAAGGCAAAACAATTAACATGCGAGAAGCAGGTATTGAATACATACAATATTTTAAAAAACGAAGCAACAGGAAGTAGTGCTGATTGAGCATGCTCCAATCACAAGCACAAACAGGAAGAGGAAATAGACGTACTGTAGAAGCTGGCCATTACGTAGTTTTGGCAGCGATCACCAGTAAATTCATTTGGACACCTGAGAGGGAAACAAAAAAGTCACAGACAGAAGAAAAGAAAGACGAGAAGATGAGTTTACACCAGATCTATCGAAGACCCACGTGCATCGCTGGTGTTGTCAAGGAGACCGATATGTCTTGCATACATTGCCAGTCATGTTTGCGAAAACATACGTACTTGAGTGAAAAGTCTCAATCAATGTCTTATTCAACAGGCCTCGAATTTCAGCAAATGTTTGGCTCATGCATTCTGATTCCAGGGAGATTTAATTAATTATAATTAGCTATGGACACCATGCTCAAATAAATGTCTGATTATCAACCTCTTTTGATCACTCGAGATAGGAAATAGTCAGGATGAGTGTGTTTTGGAGGCCGTTCTACTCCACTCCATACACATACACACAACAAATTGTCTCGACGGAGAGGACACGTGTGGCTGGGTTCACAACTCTCACAGGCAGAGTGGCTTGACATTGCTTCCCAGTGTATCCCGTTAAGCACCTGGGGGGGCAGAGAGGAAGTGAGACGCACAACACAGCACTGACACAGTACCCAGATGTAACACATAACACGCACGCACGCACACACACACACACGCACACACACACAAAAACATGGTAACACAAATGCATGGAATCCAGGTGATCAACAGTCCAGCACTTCCATTAACTTACTGCACCTCTTCATAGTTTGTCAACTTTTGCCTATAGAGTGCATTTGTTGCAAAACATAGTAGCCATAGTTCTTCAGTGTTTCAGATTTACCCTTTGTAATTATCTCAATGGTGTTAAGTCACCCAACCTAAGACACCAATGAATTACAAGAGACTAAACTGCTTCAGAGCAGTGGTATCAATAAGACATGGGTGGCACCAAACTGTGCCTGATGTAACGTCTACCAAGTAGCAGCACATTAACAAATTAAGAATTTCATTAAAATAATTACAGGCTTTGCTAATTAAAAAAGTGCAACATACTGTCCAATGTTCAGTTTTTTTTTTCAAATCTGCCTTTATCTATGTTTCTTTGTTTGTAAGTTCAGTTTGTGTACTGAAGCGGGAATTAACGTGTGGGTTAGGGCGAAGACTGGCAGGTCATCTGGTGTCTGATGACACAGCAGGAGGCTAAGTAAAGCCCTGCTAAGGAAGAGATTGTGGCATGAGATTCAGAGAACGACTCCAACAAGCCAATC
This sequence comes from Thymallus thymallus, assembly GCA_023634145.1. NCBI lineage: Eukaryota > Metazoa > Chordata > Actinopteri > Salmoniformes > Salmonidae > Thymallus > Thymallus thymallus. The sequence continues at coordinate 15,656,606 of CM042404.1, forward strand.
CAGCTGTGCCTCAGTTCTGACAGGGTCTTAGCAGCTGTCTGCTGGGCAAGACAATTCTCTGAGGCAGAGAAAGAAAAGGGGGGTAGAGAGAGGGGAACGTGAGAGTGGGATGAAAAATATCAGGAAACTGATAGGTGTAGCTGTTGCTGGTATGTATGCTGGTTTACTCAGATACGGTACAGTAGGACGTTATTCGAATGCACAGCCGTTTCAAATAACCCCATGGGTAAAGATAGACATTCATATTGGCTATGAATATCATTTGCAATAAATAAATCAAGGAGGGGGTCAGGATGTAAAGAGTCGCTTCCATGAGGTTCTGCCCCTTTCACGTTAGAGAATCCCTGCTCCGATTGTTCAGGCTTCAGCGAATCGGGGTCCACAGGGACCACTGGCAGACATGTTATTTTAGTAGATACAGTTATTTCTGAGGAAGATCGGCAGGTTATTTTTCTCCCCTCCCTCCCATCCAGTGAAAGCATGCTGCATCATTTACTGAAAGGAAACAAAATAACCTGGAGACAGCAGCATTTTGGTGCTTAGTATTTAATACTTAATTATTAATACTTAATAATATGTTTTATGTACATTCGGGAAAAAGTAAGTACACCCCCTGGAAAGTAATCTTTTTTTTTTTTTTTTTACATATTTGGACAGATGGATATGTAATCTTCACGTCAACACTATTGACAGATAAAGGTTACCCAATTTAACAAATCACACACCAATTTCTTTTTTTTTAATGTTATGCAATTAAAATAAACAAAAATGCCTTTTCCTTATGGGGAAGAAGTTAGTACACCCCTACCTTTACCAACATTTGAATTAGGTGTACCAAAACAAGTGCAAATGAATAGAAAACATTAGAGAGAAACTTCCAGCCATCCATAAATATATGAAACTTGGTCTGTTTTGGTCTTAACCATATGGGTGTGTGGTAACACATCATTCAAAGATCAAAAGACTTACCCGAGGTCCTCAGAATAAATATTATTGATGCCCATGAGTCAGAGGGGTTACAAATCCATTTCCAAGCAATTCGAAGTACATCATTCCATTTCCAAGCAATTCAAAGTACATCATTCTACTGTCCGATGAAAATTCCAGACCACTGGCAAACTACCTAGGACAGGTCGTCCCACAAGTCATAGAGTGCATTTGTTGCAAAACATAGTAGCCATAGTTCTTCAGTGTTTCAGATTTACCCTTTGTAATTATCTCAATGGTGTTAAGTCACCCAACCTAAGACACCAATGAATTACAAGAGACTAAACTGCTTCAGAGCAGTGGTATCAATAAGACATGGGTGGCACCAAACTGTGCCTGATGTAACGTCTACCAAGTAGCAGCACATTAACAAATTAAGAATTTCATTAAAATAATTACAGGCTTTGCTAATTAAAAAAGTGCAACATACTGTCCAATGTTCAGTTTTTTTTTTCAAATCTGCCTTTATCTATGTTTCTTTGTTTGTAAGTTCAGTTTGTGTACTGAAGCGGGAATTAACGTGTGGGTTAGGGCGAAGACTGGCAGGTCATCTGGTGTCTGATGACACAGCAGGAGGCTAAGTAAAGCCCTGCTAAGGAAGAGATTGTGGCATGAGATTCAGAGAACGACTCCAACAAGCCAATCCAGCTGTGCCTCAGTTCTGACAGGGTCTTAGCAGCTGTCTGCTGGGCAAGACAATTCTCTGAGGCAGAGAAAGAAAAGGGGGGTAGAGAGAGGGGAACGTGAGAGTGGGATGAAAAATATCAGGAAACTGATAGGTGTAGCTGTTGCTGGTATGTATGCTGGTTTACTCAGATACGGTACAGTAGGACGTTATTCGAATGCACAGCCGTTTCAACCTTTATCTGTGGGTAACCTTTATCTGTCAATAGTGATATCTGTCAATAGTGATGAAGTGAAGATTACATATCCATCTGTCCAAATATGTAAAAAAAAAAGAGAGAACTTTATAGGGAGTGTACTTACTTTTTCACATGACTGTATGTATTGGATGGCACATATCTTGACAAGTGTATCCTTGGCAATGTCATTCCTTGTGTCAGGTACAAAGAGGGAGGAGCTGCAGTGAGGTGCAGTGATCTTTCTTGTCATGCATTTGCTTCTGCAAGAGAGGCAATAAAACCATTACGCATCACCACCTCACCATGTATTTGAAAAACTACTGGATGTTCTAACCACAGATGTAAAGATGTAATATACAAATTGGGAGATGCTGTAGATAATTATACAGAGTTGATAACCTCCAAGTTTTTCTAAACGGTCAATCCACTTTGCTATACAGTAAGTGACTTCAGACCACAGTGTACTTCAATGCCTTAGTGTCCAGAGGCGGCGCTCCTAGTGGCCGGTGACTTTAATGCAGGGATACTTAAATTCTACCAGCATTCTACCAGCATGTTACATGTGCAACCAGAGGGAAAAAAAAACATTAGACCACCTTTACTCCACACACTGAGATGCATACAATGCTCTCCCTCGCCCTTCATTTGTCAAATCTGACCATAACTCTATCCTCCTGATTCCTACTTACGCGCAAAAACTAAAGCAAGAAGTACCAGTGACTCGCTCAATACGGAAGTGGTCGGATGACACAGATGCTGTTTTGCTAGCACAGACTGGAATATGTTCTGGGATTCTTCCGATGGCATTGAAGTACATCACATCAGTCACTGGCTTCATCAATAAGTGCATTGATGACGTCGTCCCCACAGTGACCGTACGTACATAACCTAACCAGAAGCCATGGATTGCAGAAAACATCCTCACTGAGCTAAAGGATAAAACTGCCGTTTTCAAGCAGCGGGACCCTGATGCTTATGCTCGCTTCGAGGCAAGCATCACTGAAGCATGCATGAGAGCACCAGCTGTTGCGGACAACTGTGTGAACACGTTTCCGTAGCCGAAGTGAGTAATACCTTTAAACAGGTCAACATTCACAAGGCCACTGGGCCAGACGGATTACCTGGACGTGTACTCCGAGCATGCGCTGACCAACTGGCAAGTGTCTTCACTGGCATTTTCAACCTGTCCCAGAGTCTGTAATACCAACATAGTTCTGGGGAAATGGTGTTGATGTGAGCCATGACCAGCCTTTCAAAGCACTGAATACTATTCATTAACTACAGCTCAGCTTTCAACACCATAATGCCCTCAAAGCTCATCCCTAAGCTAAGGACCCTGGGACTAAACACTTACCTCTGCAACTGGATCCTGGACTTCCTGACGGGCCGCCCCCAGGTGGTGAAGGTAGGTAGCAACAGATCTGCCACGCTGATCCTCAACACGGGAGCCCCTCAGGGGTGTATGCTCAGTCACCTCCCGTACTCCCTGTTTACCCATGACTGCATGGCCAAGCACGACTCCAAAACCATAATTACGTTTTCCAACGATACAACAGTTGAGACAGCCTATAGGGAGAAGGTCAGAGACCTGGCCATGTGGTGCCAGGATAACAACCTCTCCCTCAACGTGATCAAGACAAAGGAGATGATTGTGGACTACAGGAAAAGGAGGACAGAGCATGCCTCCATTCTCATCGACGGGGCTGTAGTGTAGCAGGTTGAGAGCTTCAAGTTCCTGGTGTCCATATCACCAACAGCATATCATGGTCCAAACACACCAAGACAGTTGTGAAGAGGGCATGACAACGCCTATTCCCCCTCAGGAGACTGAAAAGATTTGCCATGGGTCCTCAGATCCTCAAAACTTTCTACAGCTGCACCATCGACAGCATCCTGACTGGTTGCATCACCGCCTGGTATGGCAACTGCTCAGCCTCTGACCGCAAGGCACTAAAGAGGGTAGTGTGCACGGCCCAGTACATCACTGGGCCCAAGCTTCCTGCCAGCCAGGAACTCCATACCAGGCGGTGTCAGAGGAAGGCCCTAAAAAATACCAAAGACTTCAGCCACCCAACAAAGCCTACCACACGAGAGAACAGTCAAATGCAGATGTTGTACGGAGCGTGTGAAGTGCATGTCAGCTTGTTTGCTGCTCAGGATGATTTGCCTACTCATGTGCCTTGAGCTGACCACTCAAGCTCGCAGAGACTGAAATTCACAGAGGCTCAAGCCACAGGGGGGTTGTCTTCTAGCACTGGGAAAGCACATCAAGCCCCGTCCTGCCTCAGTCTCTCATTGGCTCTTTTGCTTGGATCAGGGCTGAACTACACCCTTGACAACGAGAGCACTATGCTGGAGAATAAATCAATGTCCTGCTGTAAGAACACGGCTGATCCTGATACCAGCACAGGGTCATGTTCAGTATGACGTGACGGAAAACAACAAAATATTTAAATGAGCGTTTCTCATTGGACAAGTCGAGGTAGTCCCTCCTTGTTACAGTCAGTTTAGTTACATTTGGTGCCTAATGAACACGACCCAGCTCTAAGGTTCCAATGAGGACAAGGAAATGGGGAAGAAGACAGAAAGAACATTTCATAAATACAACATAGCCCCAGATATGTTTTTTTTTCTGAAATGGAGCGCATCGGTTGGGCTGTGGCGATGAGAGGAGACGGCATTAATAATGTAGGGATGCAGAGGAGCCTGTGGATAGGGACCTCCACCTGCTCCGCTCTGCAAGCTCTCCCCGTCGCTCAGCCCAGTTAGTGTCATGCAAAACATCCGTTAGAACATCCATCCAGCTCCCCTACGGCTGCTCAAAAAGCTGTATGAAAAAAAAGGCTGTATATTTGTACATCGCTGTGATGTCTTGTGCACTCCTTCTTTAATCTCTGCTCTGGTCTTTGGTTTAATGACTTACTCCAAAACATTCAGCGACACCTTTGCTTTACTGTAAAAAGACTGCACTTTCCTCTGATTTCCCAGTGAAGTGAGGCAGTGCTTCGTTTTCCCTACAGAACTAGTGGTAGAGCTAATTTAATTTGGCACAGTATGGGCCTAAAAAGCTCTGGTGCCTAATTTAGCAGGCATAAATGGGGCTTGACAACACAGCATTCTAACAGATCATCACTTCAAACACGATAGATAGTCATTGTTATGACAGCATCTACTGTATCAGCGTATATTACTTTTTGACATGTATAAAATATCAAAGTAGTGTTCTGAAGTCGGCATCAGCAAACTTGTCGGAGCACAGTAAAATATGAAGAAATAGCAGCTATAAGCCATCAGGAATTGTAACATCACGTTAAGCATAGTTAGTATGTAGCATAGTATCCAGTGTGTGGTGTGGATGGTGTTGTGTTTCATTATGTCCTACCGGCAGAGGAACTTGGACTTGCCAGGGGAGATGTCCAGGGTGAAGCACTCCCCTCCATTTACGCAGTAGTTCTTCTGGCTGTCACTGCAGCGCGTCATGTGGCTGGTCTTCACCACAGCGGTGGTACTGGTGGCAGCTGCAGGAAGATACCAGAGGGCGATTAGCAAGAGAGGAAATGGATCCAGTCATCCCAGTAGACCCCTGGGGAATGTTCAGCTGAACGCTAGTGCTTAGCACAAAACTACTGTGGCCTCGTTATGGCGGAACACACAATTAATGGCAAGAAAATGGCAAGAGATATAGTAAACCAAACCCACAAAGCACACGCAGCAAGGATTTGCTTATTGATTACCGCACATACGCCTTTACAACAAAGTTGCACATATCTTGACAGGAAACTAAAGACAACTCTTGCGGTAGGGCGATCATTTCAACAACTCAAATATGAATTTGCTATTCCAGAGCACAATTGTGTGAGAGAAGTCCTGAAGCAATGATGAAAGACATTACATCCTACTAGCATTCACTTGCTTTAAAATGGAAAACTGCTACAATAAAACAGCACAGATAGACATTAAGAGCAGTGATATAACATTTATAAAACAAAACTAAATGCTATCAAGAGAAAAAGCCTAACACAACATTGCACTACTTGCTGTCTATCTAATTAATTCAAACCTAAAATCCCCATTTCAAACGCTATTCACAAATGACTTCCAAAAGTTCTAAATGCATTTCAGATTGGTTCTTATCTTCAATAAGCCAGCATTGGAGTTAGAGCCCCTAAGCTCATCTTTGATGTTTCTGAAAAGTCTCAAGACGTGTAGACATATTTCCCCTTTTCTGCCCATCGGAACAGCTCCAGCTCAGGCCAGTGCCGTCCCAGTGGATCAATAGGCTGGGGCTCTAAGCACTCTGTCTGCTGGAGGTCTCTAATGCCTCTCCCCACTACCTGCCCTCCCCAGTCTACACTGTGTGAGAGCCCATAAACATTTTAATTAAGGACTCCCCCCCCCCCCCGACCCTCTATTGCATCCAGACATCACTTCTGTCATCAGAATCAGAAATGCAATGGATGCAACTGCCGGTCGAAAAGATGCCAGAGCTTGATGACTAGGGGTTGAATGAGTTCTATTGCAAAACAAATATACAAAGAGTAATCAAGACACCTGCCAGAGCTAAATTGTGTTTGTGACATACTTCCTGGCATGCATGAACGCTCTAGTTGGTTTGACAGTGATTAGGGCAAATAAACGTCCTGTCTCGGGCCGTGAATCACCCGCTGGGCCATCTCCGGCTTAGAGCACCACAAGGGCGGGTGGAATATACCTTCACCTACAACATTTTGGCTTAACGACCACACTTTGGTCTTGGCTAATTTCAGCCGAACATAATGAGCATTGTTGCATCTTTTCCTTTCCAACCCTGATGTCTTTTACTCCGTCATTCCCCATTTGCAATGGTAAGAGGATCGTGACCCGGATGCCAATGTGACTGGTTTAGGCCCCATTTCGTTTGATTCTGGCGTAGTGCCGTGCCTGTGTCTCCTTCCTGACAGACAATCGAGTTAACTCAGATTATAATTGACATGACGCAATAATTTCGTAGGTCACAGACCCCATCAGGTTACATTTTGTACTGAGAGACATTACCTTTCGACTAAATGCAATTCAATCTCTAGGGGCCATACCGTTGTTTCCCGGTAAACAACCAACACTGGTTGAATAATTGACAATACAACAGATTGCTTATCTTCCCCAAATCGAATTACTTGCTATGCCACTATTAAATCTACTGCATGCAGCAATGGGAGCAGAACATCTAAAGTCTGCAACCTACACTTAATTCTAAAAACACAAATGTATTCTCCACTCTGCATAGAGATAGACTGCTAATATATGATAAATAATCTCTCCTCACAGACACCAATGCAATTACATTAGGGATTAAATAACCGACAAGTTTGAGGTATGACACACTCAACTAATCATGAATACCAACCATTCCAACGATATGACCCTCAGACAACCTTCTTAAATTTTTCAAATCCACCAACTTTCAAATCCACCAGCTTAATTGTAGGGAAGTTTATCTATCAGAAAGTTTGAGCCTTTTCAGCACTGCAACTACAAGACTGGCAATTGGGTTTACCTAAGATTACTCTGTTAGATAAGGGTAATTGCCCAATTTCAGGGACACTGTAAAGTCCATGGAGAATAAGAGCACCTCCTCCCAGTTGCCCACTGCATTGAGGCTAGTAAACACTGTCACCACCGATACATTTACGTTAATCGAAAATATCAATAAGCATTTTACTACGGCTGGCCATGCTTTCCACCTCTCTTTCGTATCATCTGAGATCCCTAGACATTGGAAAGCTGCCGCGGTCATCCCCCTCTTCAAAGGGCGAGACACTCTAGACCCAAACTGTTACAGACCTATATCCATCCTGCCCTGCCTTTCTAAAGTCTTCGAAAGCCAAGTTAACAAACAGATCACTGACCACTTCGAATCCCACCGTACCTTCTCTGCTATACAATCTGGTTTCCAAGCTGGTCATGGGTGCACTTACTTAAAAATCATACAATGTGATTTTCTGGATTTTTGTTTTAGATTCCGTCACTCACAGTTGAAGAGTACCTATGATAAAAATTACAGACTTCTACATGCTTTGTAAGTGGGAAAACCTGCAAAATCGGCAGTGTATCAAATACTTGTTCTCCCCACTGTATATCAACGATGTCGCTCTCGCTGCTGGTGACGCTCTGATCCATCTCTACGCAGACGACACCATTCTGTATACATCTGGCCCCTCTTTGGACACTGTGTTAACTAACCTCCAAACAAGCTTCAATGCCATACAACACTCCTTCCGTGGCCTCCAACTGCTCTTAAAAGCTAGAAAAACGAAATGCATGCTTTTCAATCTAACGCTGCCTGCACACGCCCACCGGACTATTATCACCACTCTCGACGGGTCTGACTTAGACACCTACAAATACCTAGGCGTCTGGTTAGACTGTAAACTCTCCTTCTAGACTCACATTAAGCATCTCCAATCCAAAATGAAATCTAGAATCAGCTTCCTATTTCGCAACAAAGCCTCCTTCACTCTTGCTGCCAAACATGCCCTCTTAAAACTGACTATCCTACCGATCCTTGACTTCGGTGATTTACAAAATACCATAGCAACACCCACCCGTAGCATGCGCTCCAGCAGGTATATTTCACTGGTCATCCCCAAAGCCAAAACCTCCTTTGGCCGCCATTCTTTCCAGTTCTCTGCTGCCAATGACTGGAATGAATAGCAAAATCATTGAAGCTGGAAACTACTATCTCCCTCAATAACTTTAAGCATCAGCTGTCAGAGCAGCTTACCGATCACTGCACCTGTACATAGTACACCTGTACACTGCATCTGTAAATAGCCCACCCTACTACCTCATCCCCATATTTATTATTTTTGCTCATTTGCACTCCAGTATCTCTATTTGCACATCATCATCTGCACATCTATCAGTCCAGTGTTAATGCTAATTTGTTCGCCACTATGGCCTATTTATTGCCCTACCTTCCTAATCTTACTACATTTGCACACACTGTACATAGATTTTCTATTGTGTTATTGACTGTATGTTTGTTTATCCCATGTGTAACTCTGTGTTGTTGTTTTGTCCCACTGCTTTGCTTTGTCTTGGCCAGGTCGCAGTTGTAAATGAGAACTTGTTCTCAACTGGCCTACCTGGTTAAATAAAGGTGAAATAAAAAAAATACAAGTGAGAAAAAATAAATACATCTGATTGCCATTACTGACCTTTCAGCTTTTATTGTGACCTTTCAAAATGTCAACCAGCTATTGATACAAACCCCATTAATGACATTGATTCAATCAGGAAAAGTCAGCATTGTTATCTGAAATGCATCAGAACATACTGTATGCATTAGAAACAGCAAAGGTAAACAATCAGTACAAAATCAGTCACTACACACCTTACTTCCTTGTACAGTGTTGTTCTTAATCCAGTAACAAAACTGAGAAATATGGTTTGAAATATTGTTCATTTGGCAGCAGAGGCTTAATGAGAGAAGAGAGCGAGGGTCATGAGAGCTATATTTAACAATGCTGCAGAGCTTAAGCTGCACGTTTTTTACCCATCGTGTCTGATGGAAGCATGCAGTTGAAGAGAGAGATTTAGTTCTATCCCCCAAAAATGTGGGTTGTAAATAAGAAACCCAAAACCAGTGAGCAACGATACTATTCCTAGTTGGAGTGGGAACTATGGACGGGATCCTTCAATGAAGTGAGACGACTAGCTTTCATGCACATTTTTTCACTTGAGAAATGCTGCACCAAATATCTTAATTGCACAACTAAGACCTCCTTGGTAAAAATGTCTAGATAGATAGATAGATAGATAGATAGATAGATAGATAGATAGATAGATAGATAGATAGATAGATAGATAGATAGATAGATAGATAGATAGATAGATAGATAGATAGATAGATAGATAGATAGATTATTGATCCCTGAGGGGGAAATTTATTTGTCAAGCAGCTACAACAACAAAACGACAGATACACGGTACATGGTACATAGAGAGGCAGTATGAAAAAGTATAGAAATACAAGATATCTGGAGTGCAAAAAAAGCTATAAAAAGACATTGCATAGTATGGGTGGTTGGCTGAATATGTACACTATACATACAGTGGGGCAAAAAAGTACAAATATTATTGAATTAGATTAAAAAATAAACTGGAAAGGTGTGACTCCAGGTTACAATAGGCTATAAGTATACAGCAGATCGCCGATTTGTCCTCACTTTGATTATGCAATAACAACATGACCAGGATCTCTATTCATTTAAGTGAACAGATCAGGGCTTTCAGGAGGAACGGAAAATCTACTAGACATTTTAAAAAAGCTGCTAATCGATTGTTCTGCAAATAGCCTGTTCGGTTGTGCATTCAAGAATTCAGGATAGCAAGTTTGTCTGTAGTGACGCCTCTAGCACTGAGATGCAGGGTCTTAGACCACTGTCACTTGGAAGCCAAAAAAATACTCTTAGGGGATTATGGTTACAACATCAACTGAAGGTCGCTGGTTCGAATACCTGTGCCGACAAGGTAAAAAAAACGGTCAATGTGCCTTTGACCCTAGTTTGCTGCATTTTGTAGGAATGTTTTTATTATTTTATTAACAAAAGCATAAAGATGTTGATGAACATACTGTATATGCGTCTATTGATAGGCAGCTTAAACTTAATGAATTCAACCATTATTGGGCTCAAATACAGCAGTGTGATTCACATCAATGCGCTACAGTATGTAGATATCAATAATAAGTGATATCTGTATCACCGTAGACTACACCACTGCTTGCCTGTTTAAAAAAAAATGTTGAGAAACAAATAAAGGTCAAATAAAACCATAACCTCACCTACTAAAGCACAGAGAAATGCATCTAAAAACATGCTTTTCTGTTATTTTGAAAGAAAAATTGTAGTTTCATTTTTTGATGACCGTCTACAAAGGATATAGCCATGTCTGGACTAGCTAACGATATGCTCTGGAAAACAAGCTTTTGAATGATATATGATTCAACATGGAGAATTTTTAAAATAGCGATTAAGTTCTACATGAAACGTGCTAACAAGAACAACATTTAGGGTAGGTTTAGTTGACGGAATTGGGATAAAATGATACAAATCAAGTATTTATATACACTGTAATGAAACAGGCAGGGAGCAGGTCTCGAACCCTCAACCTTCTAGCCCAAAGTGGAGTTTGGTGCGGGGTGAGGAGTACTGGAAAGGCATGACTCTAGGTTACAATAGGCCATAAGTATACAGCAGATTGCCGATTTGTCCTCACTTTGATTATACTGTAACAACATGACCAGAATCTCTATTCATTTAAGTGAGCAGATTAGGGCTTTGAGGAGGAACGGATTTGTATTTTATTGTATTTTTTTTATTTCACCTTTATTTAACTAGGTAAGTCAGTTAAGAACAAATTCTTATTTACAGTGACGCCTCTAGCACTGAGAGTTAGTGTCTTAGACCACTGCTAATACTTGAGCCGACAAGGTGAAAACCTGTCGATGTGCCCTTGAGCAAGGCACTTAACCCTAATTTGCTCCAGGGGCGCCGTACAACTATGGCTGACCCTGTAGAACAATGTAGGCCGTCATTGTAAATAAGAATTAGCAAATTGGGGGGATATTCACACCTACAGTAGCCGGGGCTATTACAGTTTTTCTCAGTCGCCTTGGTACATTTCTCGAATCATCCTTAACATTTGCAAACCAGTAAGTGCATTTCTCGAAACAATTCGTACAAACAGCACCACACAATGGATTACGTGCAGAAGCCTGTAACTTGCTCAAAATCCTTAGTTCATCTCTCAAAAGTAAATATTTATGTCAATGAACATATCAGTCCTTGTGTCATTGTTCACAAACAAGATAGTCAAAATGCTTAGCCATGTTGTCAATATAACAGTGTACTCTGTAAGAATTTTCTGATGGAAACTATCTGGCTACGGTTTTGGTGACAATGATTGAAAATGCACAAGGCTGCACTTTTTCTGTATGGCATATATCAATTTCAACAGTACAAAGTAACACATTACTATACGTGGGATATTGATTGCAAGAGATTGGACAGGATTCACATTTATGGGGAATTACAGTGCAGTCTTTCTACACCTCCTGAAGTTCCGGTCTGTTGGGCCAAAGATTCTCATCCACATCACAACAGATATCTTCCCTTGCAATGCAGCACGTAAATAATCTTTTGGAATGTCTTATCCAGCCTCTGCAGGCGTCTGCTGTGATGTGCTCACAAGCTGCATCCATGGCAGCCAGCAGGGTCATCTGAGTATGTGGCTGGCGATCGTAGACCTTCCACCTCCATGCTGAACTCCTCAATTGGGTTAAGGAATGGGGAATAGGGTGTGAGGAATTCCATCAGCATCCTGTAGTGGGTCACAAACCATTGCCTGATGGTGTTTGAGCGATGGAAACACATTATCCCAAATTACCACATATTTTGGTAAATCATCTCATTACGGACCCCTCTCATCATCAGGGATGAGATCCCTGTAGAGGGTCTCTAAGAAGATGAGGAGATGCTGTGTGTTGTATGGCCCTATAAGGGGAATACGAGTCAGCACACCATGCTCTGAAAAAGCAGCACACATAGTGATGTTCCCTCCCCGTTGGCCTGGCCGATGACATTTAAACCACGCCTTTTGCTTTTGGCCATTCCAGTTCCATTATACGCTATATCCCAGAAGATACAAAAGCAGTGTTATGAATTACATGTATTTTCATTTTGGACAAGATACAGTTACATCAAATGTATACATATCGCATGTCCTTTTCTACAGTCATAGCAAATGTGTACAGGTCACACTTACTGTACTGTATATCACTATAAAATGTTGTACTGTTTACTTTAAAGTTGTTACTGTATGCACATAGATGTTTTACATGTACATACTTGTACCGTAGCTCCTTCACTCTGTCACCATTCCTTTTAAATGGTACATGGTACAGCTGTTTCATGCTCACGAGGTGTATTTTCAGCACCCTGTCGATAGTTGAGATGCTAACAGATTGGATGTTTTTAAAGACATTCTTGTCTTCAATAATGGTACTCTGTATCTCCCTTAGTCTAATGACATTATTTGCTCTGACCATGGTGCAAATAGCCTCCTCCTGTTGAGGTGTGAGAAGGGGCCCTCTGCCACCCCTGTGAGGTAGTCTTGCAGTCCTATGTGGGAAAAAGACAGTAATGCAAAACACAAGATTGAGGAAGATTTCAATATGTTACTGTGTATGTCACATTCCCCTTCATTAGTGAAAGTGAAGATTCACCTGACAGCAATTCATCAATTCAGGACACAAAAAATATGCTCGACAGATTATGACAACTGGTTCAACCATTTTGCATTTAATGACTTATGCAATGAACTAATGCCTAGATGTTTTGGGGGGTAAGACTATTCAACAGAGAACCAGTATAATATATTTTGATCAACGTGACATAAGCAATTGATAATGTAGGACACAGCCGACAATTGTACATAATCAATTGCATGAACGTACCAAAGCATTGGCAATTTGTTCAAAATAATTAGGAATTGCTTTTATGATGTGCACAAGTGACTAGATGATGTGGAGGTAGAGCAAGTAGTTTTGAGAATTTAAATTGTGATCTGAGAAATGTACCAAAGCGACTGAGAAAAACTGTAAACCTGCTAATCGATTGTCACCTTTGGTTGTGCGTCAAGAATTCAGCATAGCAAGTTTGTATGAAGGTCTGGTTATTCACAGGCAAATAGTAATATGCTCTAAACCGCTCTGGTGACAAACAAACTTTGCTGCCCTGTTTTCAATCGTCAACATGGCTGGGAGAACCTATTCAAGGAAGGAAATACATTTAGAAAATGTAAAAAACAATGTTTATTAGCTAACTAGCTACAGTGCATTTTAACTCAAATGAGCTGCTAACGTATCATGATTTGTTATAAAGGATATTATACTTTAGTAATTCACAATGATCTGGTAATGTAAAAGTCTAATAATTACATTATCTTCTATTGTTTGTCCTCATTGGTCTGTTTTTCAGTATAAGGTACTCTGTAGCCACTTAGTGTGGACACCAGGTGAGACCACACACACAGATTCCTCTTGAACTACCTTATTTTCTCAATAACAGTCTCTCTCCTTCACTTCATACCTCTTCCCCCTTCTCCCTAAATCCTCTAGGTTATATCAGCTGTGTTGGTGAACCCCTCCCGCATCTGAACTGGCTGACACAGGGCACACATGATCAGAGGTGAGAGGTCACTTGGTCGGGTCAACAGGAAGTATTATGAATGATCCCAGGTCAGTTTTGCATTTCACCTCCTGATGATTATGATGTTAGAATTATTGTCCCTAAAACATTAAACAACACGAATTACAATTTCATACTCATGTCATAACACTAGCTAGCTAACTTGCTAAATAGCGATTTTCGTAAATTAACCTTATGACAAAAAAATATGCACAATCGTTTGTCTCTACATTAACTAACATATTCCTCTCAATTGTAAATGTTTTGCTTGACTCGTTATGACATTATAATTACTTAGATTTGCTTCCACCGTAATGTTATGTCAGCCATCTTTGCTTAACAATGTCATCAGCTATGTGTCCCATAGCGTCAAATTCATAATTAGAAACACTCGATATGATTGGACATATAAAAACCTTGGAACCCAAATGCATAATGAGTGCTCTAACTCCCCCCTGCGTTGGTCTGGAGCAATGAAGCCGTGACGCTGGGTACCTCTTAGTCCCGCAGCATTAACTCGCAACTTTTAAAGGAGTAACCCCTGTATTTCCTCATCGAATATGATGTAATCTCCCTGAGGAGGATGATATGGCCATCAGCGGTCTACTTACATTAATACTTTTTATGATCGTTATACACCCACACCAGAAAAACAATTTCACTCATATTGACCTGAATGAATTAGCTATATCTTCTCTGCAACTTTTGTTAGGACAGACATATTAAACATAGTGCCAGACTCTCCTTCCCAATGCCAAACAGACGTTTCAACAAATGGCAAGCAGAGGGTTTTCAGCAGCTTTGGGCTAACCACCAGGATCATTAATCAAGCAGAGTAAGGGGTGCTGACAATGACCGTATCCCAAACAGCACACTATAGTGTGACTGGCCATTATGGGAAACAAAGTGCACAGAACTACCACGTCAAACTTTTAATGAGGCACCACCAGTGACGTATTGAAACCGCTTTGTTGAGTGTCCGGTCTAAAATGGCCTCGAAAGACCCTGCCTGAATCATCGGCATTCATGTCGTAATCATCACTGATCAATTACGGTTTGTTTCAAGGGATTCCTTTGGGTGGAAGACATGCGCACACACACAAATACAGCACAAATATACACATCCCTGTCTCTGTTTGGGCAGCAAGGTCACTCTCTCCTCTCCCCTGGTGGGCCAGTCCTATGTGCTACCGTAGGGATGTGTGTTTGGCAGTGTGTGCCTTCTGATGAGGACGGATGGCCAGCCGGCCAAGTGTGACTCTGTGTTTGAGTATGCGTGTCTGTGCGTATGCGTGTGTGTGTAGCCTGGGCTGTCAGATGATTAATATCACCACGGCTAAGCCAATTTCTACAGGGGAGGGAAATCGACATCGTCTGGCATGGGACTACATGACGATACGCTTTACTCACCTTTTTATTTTGTTAATTATTATTTACCCAATTATTATTGCGTTCCCAGGGTTGATCAATGCTCAGAATGCAAACATTATTGTTATAATCCCGCCTGCCTCTCTGCACATGAATGGAATCATGATTCAGGTGTGCTCGTAAGATTCGGCTGATCCCCGCAGATTTGCCTTGTTAGCAGCACATTCATTCACCCCTCTGTCCAATGGGAAACTCCGCCCACGGGCAAAAACAGAGATGTGAAACTACCTCAGTCCAGACCAACGCTGGCAAGTGGCAAGTAGAGAGAGACGCCGCTGACAGTGGCCTTGCGAGATGCCGGACATAAGGCAATTTTTTAAACAAACCTCGACTCATGCTGTGTCAACAGACATCCCCCAAACCCCCCCAAAAAACAGACGCTCTGAGAATGAGTGTACAACTGGTAAATAGTCACTGATATTTCCGTCATATGGCTAGCTAGCTAGTTCACTCGCTCAACGGCTCTGGCCATTAGCTAAAAGGAAAATAACTTTGCTTTACACAGAGTAGTGAGACAGTGGTGATGTAACATTCCCAGAAGGCATAACCTATTGAGTCATTAGTAGTTTTACACATCAGACACGACTCTGGCGTTGTGCTGTGGAGTTTGAATTGTGTCTGTATAAATTCTATACATTCATTTATACTGGATTAAACATACATTTTAACTGTAATCTTATGAATTATGTTCCAACATTCCCTCCATCTTGTGCCACTATCAGTTCTTTTTTAATCTTGGTTCCAATAGTTTATATTTTTTTTCTAAAATTGTCAGTTGTATAGGCTCTCTACAAGGTTTTGTATTGCTTACCTATCATATGAATATCCTTTTCTGACTCAAATCCCAAAAATATTTCAAATCTATATTTTGTGATATAAAACTTTTAAGTTGGATGTATTTGAAAATATATAAGTTGGTCAATCCAAAACTGCTTTTTAAAGATGTATTTCCTATTACCAAGTCTGAGAAGATATCCAAGGATTGTTCCATAAGGTTGTGTTTCTAGGAAGTGATATTGGTTCTTGTAAAATACTAGGCAAGTCAGTTAAGAACAAATACTTATTTACAATGACGGCCTATATACAGGGTCAGCCTGGAGCAAATTAGATTTTAGTGCCTTGATCAAGGACACAGAGGACACATCCGGTTTAGAGGAGGCCGGGGTAGGCCGTCATTGTAAATAATAATTTGTTCTTCACTGACTTGCCTTGTTATCTAAAGGTAAAAATAAAATAAAAAATGTTTTTCAGTTGCAGGGACTGGGAGACTAGTTAGGATCGAGGGAACAATGATGCCGCAAAGTACAGAGAGATCCTTGATGAAAACCTGCTATGGAGCGCTCAGGACCTCAGAGTGCAGCGAAGTTTCACCTTCCAACAGGACAACGACACTAAGCACACAGCCAAGACAAAGCAGGAGTGGCTTTGGGACAAGTCTCTGAATTTTCTTGAGTGGCTCAGCCAGAGCTCGGACTTGGATCTGCAAAGAAGAATAGGAGAAACTCCCCAAATACAGGCATGCCAAGCTTGTAACGTCATACCCAAGAAGACTCGAGGTTGTAATCGCAGCCAGAGGTGCTTCAACAAAAGTACAGAGTAAAGAGTCTGAATACTTACGCAAATATGATTTCAGTTAATACATTTGCAAACATTTCTAAAAAACAGTTTTGGTATTGTGTGTAGATTGACAGGAAAAAACTATTTCATCCATTTTAGAATAAGGCTGTTACGTAACAAAATGTTTAAAAGGTAAAGGGGTCTGAATACTTTCCGAATGCACTATAATACAGAACATTAATAGACAAGAACAAGTGTTCTTAACTATGA
Source organism: Thymallus thymallus (assembly GCA_023634145.1). NCBI lineage: Eukaryota > Metazoa > Chordata > Actinopteri > Salmoniformes > Salmonidae > Thymallus > Thymallus thymallus. The sequence continues at coordinate 15,673,941 of CM042404.1, forward strand.
AGTTGTTAACGTTCTTAGCTTTATCATTTGAAAATAAACACATAAAAATATTCTTGGGATGAGCATGCGCATCTTCAATATGTACCCATTGTTCCTCTTTAGTGCATTTAACTATATGTCGCAAGTAAAAGCCTTGGGTAGCGAGATGATACAATTCCAAGTCTGGAAGGTTAAAACCACCACATACTTAAGAACATGTAGAATTTTATTTGCCTATATAAAGTCTGTTATGACCAAGTATACTTTTTTTAAAGAATGGCTTCAGTGGGGGAATTGGTATTACCAAAAATACATTTCAAAATCTTTGGCAGCCATGCCATTCTGAAGAGGTTTATTCTACCAGTAAGATTTTTTGGGAAGATTATTCTATTTATTAGATCTGCTTTCATATTGTTGAGTAATGGAATAAAAATGTATCTTTGTGTCTTTATCTTTATAGGCTCTGTTTCAACTTGTCAATTTCACGAAGAATAATATCAACTACTAACACTGCCATCCAGGACCTCTATACCAGGCGGGGTCAGAGGAAGGCCCTACAAATTGTCAAAGACTCCAGCCACCCAAGTCATAGACTGTTCTCTCTGCTACCGCACGGCAAGCAGTACCGTAGCGCCAAGTCTAGGTCCAAAAGGCTTCTTAACAGCTTCCACCCCCAAGCCATAAGACTCCTGAACAGCTATCAAATGTCTACCCAGACTATCTAGTGTCCAGTCCAAATGAACTATTTTGGGAGGGATGACCTGATGTGCATTTTGTGTCATTTATAACTAGATGAAAACGCAATCAAACAATACAGTTCCAAAAATGTCATATGTTTTGGTTTATATTGTTCATCTTATCTCGATCGCCCACCGGTGTTTATAGTTTACCCACTTATTTGTTTACCACTACATCACTGATGATGATGGATGCTACTCTACAACCTAAACATCACAGGGACCAATATGTTGATGTGGTAATGTGTGGCCCAGCTGGTAGAGTATGGCGTTGGAAATGTCAGGATCATGGGTTTGATTCACACTGGGGACACCGTATGCACTCACTACTGTAAGTCACTTTGGATAAAAGCATCTGCTAAATGGCATACAAATGTGCAGTGACTGCAGGAATACGAGATCACCTCGCAACCGAGCTGAGGGCACCACATTGGCTTGCGGATGGGGAGGTTAGATTCATATCCTTATAAGGAAACGCTTCCTGTCAGGGAATGAAGCCATCTTCCAGTTCAATGAATTGCTGCTAAGCATTGTGTTTAAAACACTGGGCTGGCTAGCATTGTTAATGTGTATATATATTTTTTGTTTTAATTTTACCATTATTTAACTAGGCAAGTCAGAAAATTCAGAGACTTGTCCCAAAGCCACTCCTGCTTTGTCTTGGCTGTATGCTTAGTGTCGTTGTCCTGTTGGAAGGTGAAACTTCGCTGCACTCTGAGGTCCTGAGCGCTCCATAGCAGGTTTTCATCAAGGATCTCTCTGTACTTTGCGGCATCATTGTTCCCTCGATCCTAACTAGTCTCCCAGTCCCTGCAACTGAAAATCATTTTTATTTTATTTTTACCTTTAGATAACAAGGCAAGTCAGTGAAGAACAAATTCTTATTTACAATGACGGCCTACCTACAGGGACAGCCATAGTAGTACGGCGCGCCTGGATCAAATTAGGGTTAAGTGCCTTGCTCAAGGACACATCGACAGGTTTTCACCTTGTCGGCTCGGGGATTCTATTCTATTACTGGCCCAAAGCTCTGCCCAATAGGCTACCTGCAGTCACTTTGAATTCCATATTTTCCATTTCACACCATAACTAATGATAGTAAAAGGGATTGGATAGTGTTTCTTTCCCCATTCCAATGGCTGTTGACAGACTGCTTCCGACCCCCAGGTGCCTGTTTAGTCAAGAGCCCAATTGGATTTCTCCGACCAATGGAGTGTGTTATAATCATAACCACCCCCCTCATCCCCTTGGGTTGGCTTTGCTGTCTGCTTCTGGGGCCACAAATTGAACCAATGGAGATGCTGTGTCTGGCCTGACTTTTTTGGAGCAGACGTCTCCTCTTATTCAATAAGACTTTAAAGGACTCCTCTTCAGAGGGCCCAACTAACGAGGGGAGATTACAGTTTGAGTAAAACATTTTAGTGAATAACTTAATTCACTAAAATGAATTACCACTAGGCTACTTGGGGCGGCAGGTAGCCTAGTGGCCAGAGCTTTAGGCCAGTAACTGAAAGGTTACTGGATTGAATCCCTGAGCCGACAAGGTGTCGATGTGTCCTTGAGAAAGGCACTTTACCCTAATTTCACACTAGTGGTAGTGGCAGGTATAATTAACTGGACGAGTGCAGCGAAGATGTAACGACAAGTGTATGTAATTGTAATCTGATAAACTAATCGTCATAGCTTTATATAGTACAATTATGTAAGTGATTAATAACTGGGCATTAGAGACAATTATAGAGACAAACACCATTTAGCCTACTTATAGGTTAAATTGGAAAACATTAGCAGGCTCAGGAGTTAATATAGCCTGTTCATTTTTCTTGGACCTGAGTGTCAGAAACGCTGGTTTGAATGAATAAACCTGTGTCGCTAGCAGCAGATATGAGTTTATGTGATAACGATTTCATCTCAAGCCAACTCAACATCGCTACAACATCCAGAAAACACTGACATGCACGCAGATAGAGTATCCCATCCACAACCCACATCCCTTGGGGATCTGAGCACCAAATTATCTGCTTATCTGCTCTTTTAAAGTGTAAGAGAGGAAGCCCATTGTCTCTGACCACGTCCTGTGTGTGCGAGGCTACTCCAGGTTATAGGTTAACGGTTCCAAGGGCTACCAGACATGGGGAGCATCCGTTTTAATCAGCAGTGTCATGTGATCGGCTAATCACTCATGCTGACTTCTGTTTATTTTCGGTAAGGGTTTTGTGCACAGAGATGAGGCGCCTCATCATATCACAGCTGTTGACAAGGAATTGGTTTGTGTTCTCCCACACCTTTGAAACATTGTACTTTTCTCTCACCTGATGATCAAAAAACGTCCTGATAAGACAAATACTGGCAACTACGATTTTGTGTTCCAATTGTTAATATCAAGACCATGCAGAATATGACATCCCTATTTATTGCCCATTGTAAAGCATTTACTTGCCTCAGATATGATCAAGTTACCAATGTGAATATTCTGTTAAATATATCTATTGGTGTAAAATGTTTAAATTCATCGTAAAACAAGTATGGTAACACTGATTCAAATCTCCCAATTTATCGTAAAAGAAGTACGAGAATGAACACCAACAGCCACTCGATAGACATCTCTTGAAATGCAACAGACTTTCCACATGGACCAATTTTTGTCAACTCTCTAGTCTAGGTAATGAAGAAAAACCCTGCATGTGTTGCGGATGTGCTGATTAAGTAAGAGATGGATGGATGCCTTGGCAACGCCGCAGCAGTCCTCCCAGCCGGTGTGTGGAGGCCTCTGGGGCTGCTCTACTCCCAGCAAGCTGTTGAGTCATTAGTGAGACCAGCCAACCTGATTGCTGTATTTATTGTAGCCCCGGGGCCTCCAGCAGCGCTGGTTCCTGCTCAGACATACAGAGGCCTCCCTGACTTGATAGATTTGAATAAGAGGATGGCTCTGAAAAACCAATGCAAGTCTATGGAGTGTCAGCTGGGGGCGAGCCCAGAGGAAGGCATGGGAAGAGGAGCAGGTTTCACTGGTTACTCTACTTGGGACTTTTGTATCCACAGTAGCGTCTAGACTCAGCAATGGCTAGAAATGGACAAAAGGCTGTGAAGGATGACAAACTCCTGAGTGGCGCAGTGGTCTAAGGCTCAGTGCAAGAGGCGTCACTACAGTCCCTGGTTCAAATCCAGGCTCACATCTGGCCTTGTTTCGGAGTCTCATATGGCGGCGCACAATTGGCCCAGCATCATCCAGGTTTGGCCGGGGTAGGCCGGCCAAACCTTAACTGACTTGCCTAGTTAAATAAAGGTTAAAATCCCAGTTAGATGACTCACAGAATCAATAAGGAATAAGCAGGAAGGGCATCATTCAACTGGGAAAGTTTCCAGAATTGTACAACCCTAGATGGGATAGGAGTGACCAACCTGAAAGATAAACAGTGGATAGCAGAGAGCTTTGCTCTACCGTGTATCCTTAAAACAATGCATATGTTGTCACTTCCTGTCACAATTGGGTGTTTGGAGAGACCAAGGAGCAGGGCAGTAATAGTTCTACATTTTATTTTAGTAAACAACTTTAAAATGATGAACTAACAAACAAAACACGATATACCAAAACGTAACACACTTACTTTCACCGTGACTGGAGAATAATGACCCACACCCAGGTGATCCCTAATTAGAGACAATGCACTGCAGCTGCCTCTAATTAGGGATCCAACACAAACCACCACCAGAAACAGAAAGAATAGACATGTCAGACTCTGACCAGCAATAGGCTTCTCTATGGCCAGAGCCTGACACTTCCAAATCCCTGAGAGAGTGAGATACGCGTTTATGATAATTAGGGACTAGCTGAGCCTTGAAGAGGCAAAGCATTGGAGGGGTATCAATTTGCCTTTAAATATTTATGTCACTGGCCTACTTTGCTGTAGAGATAAATCAGCCCTGGCTCAAAAATAAAAACTGCTTATTACAGGAAGATCTTAAAATGGTCATCCATATTTTCACTGCGCAAACATATCTCAGGGTTGAAGGGAAATCTAACAATATGCCTGGGGCATCTCTGCTGCCCACTTACATCTAATCTCTCTGCTTGTAGGCAGAAAATAATATTGGGTTTGAAGACCATGTTAAGCTTGCTTTTGGGTTTTATGTGGGACTGTTTAAATAAATCCCTTTAAATCATGCACTGGCTAAAGAGGTTGTCAAGTTACCCCTTGTTGCATAACGATGAAGCATCAGAACTCTACCCTCTCCAACTCCAAGCTTTGCATTGACATGCACATCTACAACAATGGGGAATTTTGAGAACACATGATGTGGATATGGGAATCTTCGTCGCCCCATCGCTCTTCACCATCCCTGGATTAGGTTTAAATCCCACCTGTTCTACATGCCTGGCTAAACTGGATTTGTTCTCTTCCAGGAGCCTCTCTTCCACAGTCTGACTGACACCCACTGTCCCTCTCTTCCATCCCTTCAAGGATGAGGAGGCACTAGCATATGGGCATGTGGCAACAGAGGCACTCATTGTATTTTCAAAATGTAGGGTCACTTAAATAGTTAAGAGGATTTTCATTTCAAGTTATTTGTAATTTACAAAGAACCGGAGTAATAGGATTTCACAGAAATTAATGGTCTATGGTCCTTGACCTAGCTCTTCATCATTATAATCTTTATTATCTACTCTTATTTAACCAAGTAAGCTGATTAAGAACACATTCTCATTTAAAGCAATGACCTGGGGAAACTTTGTGTTGGCGGAGGCCTGAGGAGCTGAATGAGCCGATCAGATTCCAAGGAGTTAATAAGATCATCAAAGTGTAAAAAATATATAACAAATTATAGCACTTTTGTTTCAATGAGCTTGAAAAACACAAGGGTAATAGAGGCAGTCCCATGAGGGAATTGCGGAAACGGACTGACAGGGAACTTAATTGAAGAGGCTATGTTTGATGAAAGCGATTCAGACAATCGCAATGTACGTCTTTGTGTGTGGGTCCCTGGACACCTACAGATTTAATCAAGTGAGTGAGAGGGAGAAGTGAGAGGGAGAACATGACTAATAATATATATGTAGAACAACTATAAAAAACAAATGTGCATTAAACCATGTAAGAAACTAAAACAAAACTGTAGATAAAGAATGTTGTCTTTCCTTGAATAGGTGCACCTAGATGAAAACTTGACCTAATGAAATACCATTTGATGACTGCTTGACCATGTAGCAATAAAACTAAGTATGTATGCAGGGTATCTGTTCAAAAACCTTCCACTTAAAAACCAAAACCATAATAAGGTTAGCAAGGTCTTGAGGGTTCTCAAAGGGTATATATTTTAAAATAACAAAACTGAAAGAGTAGATCTTATCATTGAAAATTCAAACGATATCCATACTTTCATTTCTGGTGATCAAGTCAAAGGTTACTCTTGTTGCCTTTGTACAGTTCCCTTACCCATTCGTAATAGCAACTGAATGACAAGATGGCACCGACAGACTTGGCAGCTCTGCTTCTTGCTTTAACTTATCCCAGAGGCTGCTCCAAGACACCACCGGCGGAGAAGAGGTATTCAGAGTGGACTTCTAGTCCGACTCAGGAGGCGTGCACCCCATCCACCTCTTCCGAGTATATAACTCGTTAATGTTCAGTCTCTGGACATTAAAGTAGACAAGCTCAGGGTGATTATCTCCTTCCAGAGAGACATCAGGGACTGTAACCTACTCTGTTTCACGGAATCATGGCTCTCTCCAGATATACTGTCCCCATCCATACAGCCAGCTGGGTTCTCAGTACATCGCATAGACAGGAATAAAGAACGCTCCAGGAAGAAGAAAGGTGGTGGTGTATGTTTTATGATTAACTACTAATGGTGTAATTGTGATAACGTACAGGAACTCAAGTCCTTTGGTTCACCCGACCTAAAATACCTCACAATCAAAGGCTGACATATTACATCACAAGAGAATTCCACATTTATTGTAGCTGGGGATTTTAACCAAGCAAATTTGAGGAAAACCCTACCGGTTCTATCAACACATTGACTGTAGTACTCGCGCTGCAAAAACGCTCAACCACTGTTACTCCCCCTTCCAGGATGCCTACAAGGCCCTCTCCCACCCTTTGGAAAATCAGATTGAGACTCCATTTTGCTCCTCCCATCCTATAGACAGAAACGCAAAGTATCCTTGCTAAGGTCTATTCAACGCTGGTCTGGCCAATTGGAATCCAAGCTTCAAGATTGTTTTCATCACGCTGGGATATGTTCGAGGTTGCCTCTGAGAGTAACATTGGCGTATACACAAACACAGTTCATCAGGAAGTGTATAGGGGATGTTTTTCCCACTGTGACTAGTAAAACCTACCTAAACTGTGGATAGATGGCAGCATTCGTGCAAAACTGAAAGCGCATTTAACCATGGCAAGGTGACTGGGAATATGGTAGAATACAAACAGTGTAGTTATTCCCTTTGTAAGACAATATAAACATGCAAAAGGTCAGTACAGAGACAAAGTGGAGTCGCAATTCAATGGCTCAGACATTGAAGACGTATGTGGCATGATCTACAGACAATCACAGATTACAAAGGGAAAATCAGCCACGTCGTGGACACCGACGTCTTGCTCCCAGACAAGCTAAACACCTTCTTCGCCCACTTTGAGGATAACACAACCAAGGACTTTGAGCGCTCCTTCTCCGTGGCCAACGTGAGTAAGACATTAAAACATGTTAACCCTGGCAAGGCTGCCAGCCCAAACGGCATCCCTAGCTGCGTCCTCAGGGCAGGTGTAGACAAGCTGGCTGGTGTGTTTACAGACATATACAATCTTTCCCTATCCCAGTCTGCTGTCCTCACTTAATTCAAGATGTCGGCCATTGTTCCTGTACCCAAGAAAGCAAAGGTAACTAAACTATCGCCCCGTAGCACTCACTTCTGTCATTGTGAAGTTCTTTGAGAGGCTAGTTAAGGATCATACAGTGCCTTTGGAAAGTATTCAGACCCCTTGACTTTTTCCAATTTGTTACTTTACAGCCTTATTATAAAATTGCTTAAATCGTTTTTTCCCCCTGATCAGTCTACACAAAATACCCCATATTGACAAAGCAAAAACTGTTTTTTAGAAATGTTTGCTAATTTATTCAAAATCAACTGAAATCACATTTACATAATTATTCAAACCCTTTACTCAGTACTTTGTTGAAGAACCTTTGGCAGTGATTACAGCATCGAGTCTTCATGGGTATGAAGCTACAAGCTTGGAACCTGTATTTGGAGAGTTTCTCACATTCTTCTCTGCAGATCCTCTCAAGCTCTGTCAGGTTGAATGGGGAGTGTTGCTGCACAGCTATTTTCAGGTCTCTCCAGAGATGTTAGATCGGGTTCAAGTCCGGGCTCTGGCTGGGGTACTCAAGGACATAGAGACACCACTCCTGCGTTGTCTTGGCTGTGTGCTCTGGAGCAGGTTTTCATCAAATATCTTTCTGTACTTTGCTCCGTTTATCTTTGCCTCAATCCTGACTAGTCTCCCAGTCCCTGCCGCTGAAAAACATCCCCACAGCATGATGCTGCCACCACCATGCTTCACCGATGGTGCAAGGTTTCCTCCAGACATGACGCTTGGCATTCAGGCCAAATAGTTAAATATTGGTTTCATCAGACCAGAGAATCTTGTTTCTCAGGGTCTGAGAGTCTTTATGTGCCTTTAGGCAAGCTCCAAACGGTCTATCATTGGCCTTTAACTGAGGAGTTTCTTCCGTCTGGCCACTCTTCCATATAGGCCTGTGTCACGATTGTGTGTGTGGAGAGACCAAGACGCAGCGCAGGGATTGTAGTTCGACATGTTCAATATTACTATGTATAATTCTACTTACATGTACGAACTAATAAAACCAACAAACAAATGATATGACAAACGGAATGATTTGCACACCAACCAAAAAACGAAACACACTACTTTACCCGTGACTGGAGGAATAACGACCCACACAAAAGTGAAGGACATACAAACATATATAGGATCCCTAATTATAGACAATGCGGTGCAGCTGCCTCTAATTAGGGATCCAACCCAAAACCCACACAGAAACAGAAAGAATAGAAACTGTCAGACTTTGACCATAGCTACATAGAGAAGCAAATAGGCTTCTCTATGGCCAGAGCCTGACAGCCTGCTTGGTGGAGTGCTGCAGAGATGGTTGTCCTTCTGGAAGATTCTCCCATCACCACAGAGGAACTCTAGAGCTCTGTCAGAGTGACCATCAGGTTCTTGGTCACCTCCCTGACCAACGCCCTTCTCCCCCGATTGCTCAGTTTGACCGGGCGGCCAGCTTTAGAAAGATGGTTCCAAACATCTTCCATTTTAGAATGATGGCCACTATGTTCTTGGGGACCTTCAATGCTGCAGATATTTTTTGGTACCCTTCCCCAGATCTGTGCCTCGACACAAAACAATGCCTGGTCTGATTAATCCCGGTTCCTGCTGTTTCACGCTGATGGGAGGACAAGGGTATATTGCATCCACACCTCAAAACAAGGACTTTAAGGAGCTTTGAAGAGTTAAGAAGAAATGTGCGTCTGTTTTATTTTGTATTTGTATTTATTTTACCAGGTAAGTTGACTGAGAACACATTCTCATTTACAATAACGACCTGGGGAATAGTTACAGGGGAGAGGAAGGGGTATGAATGAGCCAACTGGAAGCCTGTAAACAAAGAGAATAAAGAGTCCTCCTCCGGAGGAGGAGGAGTGTTCAGATGGTTACCAATGGCATCGGGGAGACTTTTAATATCAGTGTCTTCTCTACAGGTGTTGTGGGCACTGAGGCGACTCGTATGGTGAATTAGCAAGAAGCTAATCAACAAGGTGGGAAAGAGCCTAGCAGAGCACAGTAGAATTGGGAAGACTGGGCGTCACACACGATATTGACCTTGATTGTTTGTCCTGCTCAGTCTACACAGCTATCCTGCAACGACAAATAAGAGGACACGCCAACCATTATGGTGAGCAGGGGGCTACTACACAGAAAGGGCCTGTCGTTGAATGCCACTTAATGGTGTGTCAGAATTTGCCGGAGAAACGTCATTTCGACAGGTGCTGCCAACCATAGCTAATGATAGTTTCCATTTTATCGCAATTATAAGCCTTGAATCTGCATTTCAAACAAATAGACTGAGTGATTCACCCACTCAACTTCTCTGACTGAGAGAGAGAGAGAGAGAGAGAGAGAGAGAGAGAGAGAGAAGGATGCGTGTGAAAGAAAAGGTGTGTGTATATGTCTCTCTGTGTGTGTGTGAGATGTTTTAATTGATGGAGTTTCCATAATCTACTACTCTAGTGGTTTTTACTGTCTCACTATAATCACTGATAATGTTACTCCTCATGGCCGACCACATTTATTGGCATTTTAATGTCTTATTATTTATAGTGGCGCTGCAGCCGATGCAAACGCATCAATATTTTGGCATCTTTTTGTCAGAGTGTATTTCATACTAGCCCACAGTGAGACTTTATGGTACAGTAGAATAGATAAGTCTATTCTCTTATGATTGCCAATATTGTGTTGAGTATCACAGCAGTCATGTATGAACTGTATCAAGGTACGGGGATGTGGGAATGATACATTAGGCTGTTGGCCAATGTCCAATACAACAAATGGCCTGAGAATGAAACAGGGAAAAACAACTTGTGGCAATCGGTCTTAGTGACAGGACCACACCTAGTGGAGCCAAGACGGCCCGATCCCAGAGGACTGTTCTCTCTGCTACCGCATGACAAGTGGTACCGGAGCGCCAAGTCTAGGTCCAAAATGCTTCTCAACAGCTTTTACCCCAAACCCCTCTTTTACACTGCTGCTACTCTACTCTCTGTTTATAATCTATGCATAGTCACTAACTATACCTACATGTACATATTACCTAAATTAGCACGACTAACCAGTGCCCCCACACATTGACTCTGTATATAGCCTCGCTACTGTTATTTTTTACTGTCATTTTACTGTTTTTTATTTCTTTGTTTATTGTTTACCTAATACTTATTTTTTACTTAAAAACTGCACTGTTGGTTAGGGCTTGTAAGTAAGCATTCCACTGTAAGGTCTACACCTGTTGTATTCGGCGCACGTGACAAACTTTGATTTGATTTGATTATTAATCACCAAAAATAACCAATGTTTTAAGGGGAAATTTTCAAATTCTGCACTGTACTCTGGCTTCTGTTGACATATGAATGATCTTAAATAGTTTGGAGAAAAAATACATAGTCTACACTTTTTCTGAAGTAGAAATGGGAGAGCTCATTTGATTTGTACCGACCTCAGCCAAATCTGAAGGTTTCTAAATTGCCAAACACAGAAAAGGTGAGGTTTTTCAATGAGAAGGACTTGGAAGACATACGGTTTTAGAATTTGCTGAGTCACTAAATGGGGACAAGCCATTACAGTAATTCATTTTGAATGGAAAAACAGAATGGCGGCTGTACCTTAATAGATAGCCAAACTGCCAGCTGTCACTGCATTTTAGCCTAATTAAATTAGAGACTGTCGCCTCAGCTGGCCTTTCGCCAGTGTTCAAACTTGTAAACAAGGCTGCATGGAATTTCTGTTAATGCGACTCTGTGCAGTGTCAATGTCTGCTTCATGCAGGGAGCCATTTGTGGATTTGACAGCTCTAACACAGTTCCACCTTCAACACCACCAAAACAACAGCGGCGTGGATGTTGGCTGAAGCGGATCTGATTGAATCTGTTGTGTGATGCCAATTCTTTTAAATCTTATACACTGCCAATAATGAAGTCTTTAAAAAGACTTTAAAAAGTGCATGTGACATATGAGAAACTTAAGTTTATTTTGTAAAAATATACTGTATGTATGATAGCAATAACTTGGTCTCTTTCTGATACAATATAAATACATTCACTGAATATCTTTAAAGCTTAAAGTGATACAATTTATGCATTGTAATGAAAAAAATTATAAAAATCTGCGGAAAGGTGCATTGGCCCAATATGTGTAGCTTACATGGGGCCAATATTTTAGCCTGCATTGGGTCCACATCGTGCCAATGTGGGCATGTTTGATGGGTGAACACTATAGAAGCCTGTTAATCTCTAAGCATTGTGATCATGGAGGGGCGCATCGTGCTATATCAGGTATTTTCTATGAGCCACAGGGATTAATATGTGTCAGAAAATGCTTACTGCGAATGTCCATATCTGGCTCTCTCACAACAAGATGGCTTCCTATACCTACTGCCTTTATTGAGTTCCGGCCTCTATGGGGAATAACTCATTAGCTTAGCTTGAAATAAATGTTCTGCTGGGCTGCTGTAAATGTGCTGTTTCCTGAAGAGAATGTGTTGAGAAGATAGCTGAAGGGGTTATTTACCCAAGTAAAGGCTTTCTAAACAGAACAGGGAAGGACCATGGTGTGTTATCTGTGAAACCGAGGCAGAGGCCCCTCTGTTCTGTGAAAACACTCCAAAGCCCAGTTTTGCTGAGAAAGTAATATTTAATAGGAATATCGAACTATAAATTATACAGAACACGAGTGAAGAAGTTAATTCAACTTAATGCACCTACCCACATGAAAACAATACTTTAGTATACTATGGTGATACTATGGTATCTTTGACATAGAAGTGGAGGCTTTCTCCTTGAGGAAACCTACTGGAGAAATACTAAAAGAGCACATTTTCCACAACCTGTAGGTAGGACTGGGGTCTGACCGGATAGTTCAGAACTTCTGCTGTTTTCTATAACCTGTACGGAACACAATACGGTCTATACTTGGCATGTAGGTTTATCACTTATCCCAAAAAGTGCCATCCATATGGACAGGGGAATGCGCAGGGCAAATGCAAATTTGATACTGTAGTATTTACTATAGTTAAAAAAGTGTAGTGTTTTAGCGGACAGTATGAATACAAATAATTCCTCCAAACACATTTAAAAAGGGAAATTCATTGAGTTACATGTCAGAAAACAAACAAAAGTATACAACAATGTTACCTCAATACAAGCGAAAATGTAATAGCCTAACAATTTCAGGTGATCTTATAGGCCTAAATACTGTAGCGTTAACCTCAAGGGGTGGGGCCAAGAGTACTAATCTGGAGGAAGTATTTGGAGCTTGTCACGGTTGGACAGACGGGATAAAGATATATGAAAGAAACACACTTCCTTCCCAGACAATACATACAATGAACCACGCCTAGGGAGTGGAACATACAAACTTAAGTAGGATCCCTAATTAGAGACAATGCATAGCAGCTGCCTCTAATTAGGGATCCAACACACAACACCACACAGATATAAAACATATAGAACTGTTAGACTCTGACCATAGATATATAGAGAAGCAATAGGCTTCTCTATGGCCAGAGCCTGACAGAGCTGTTCAAAATAGGATATATATTGGGTTCCAGGTGGAATAAATAAGTTGCTTGACCCTTGAATGGTATACCTAATTTTTTCTAATTTTAGAAACAGCATCAGATCTTTGAGCCAAAGAGAGGCTAAGGGAGTATTGATTGATTTCCAGGACCAGAACATGTGGTTCAAGTCCGCCAAGGAGCTTTCACACCTGTCACAGGTACCATCAATATTTTGGTAGAATTTGGACGATCTGGCCTTACTGAAATGGATACGGTGAAGTTCCTTAAACTGTATAAGGCATGATTATCTAAAAAATAAGGTATATGAGTCCCTTTCGTTGAAAAGGTGTTTTCAAAAGGGCATCCAAACCCGATCCAGGTGATAGAATTGGAAAAGGTTGGGCTTTGAGTGCGAATAAACTGGCGGATATGGAAATACTTAAATAAACTTGAATTTGGCAAAAGGTGGTGAAATTGGCAAAGGTGCCATCAATATAAAGGACATTAAAATTAGTAAGGTCATTTCTCTGAATCCAGTTTGCCTGGAAGGAAGAGGAGATTATTACATATAGGACCTTGAATAGAGAAATCACAGAATTTAAAATGTAGACGGAATTGAGTATTGACAACAATTGGATTGGATGTGTAGCGTGAAGCTGAAAGAGGGAGATTGGGAGGTGACTCAAGCTGACAAAGAGGAATAGAAACAAGAGTTGGCTTCTGTTTGACACCGGTAAGTTTCTGGGGTGCGAAGCCAGTAAACAATATTTTGTATATTCGCTGCCCATTAATAATACGGAAGTTTACATACAACTTAGCCAAATACATTTAAACTCAGTTTTTCACAATTCCTGACATTTAATCCTAGTCAAAATTCCCTGTCTTAGGTCAGTTAGGATCACCACTTTATTTTAAGAATGTGAAATGTCAGAATAATAGTAGAGAGAATTATTTATTTCAGCTTATATTTCTTTCATCACATTCCCAGTGGGTCAGAAGTTTACAAACACTCAAATAGTATTTGGTAGCATTGCCTTTAAATTGTTTAACTTGGGTCAAATGTTTTGGGTAGCCTTCCACAAACTTCTCACAATGAGTTGGGTGAATTTTGGCCCATTCCTCCTGACAGAGCTGGTGTAACTGAGTCAGGTTTGTAGGCCTCCTTGCTCTCACACGCTTTTTCAGTTCTGCCCACACATTTTCTATAGGATTTAGGTCAGGGCTTTGTGATGGCCACTCCAATACCTTGACTTTATTGTCCTTAAGCCATTTTGCCACAACTTTGGAAGTATGCTTGGGGTCATTGTCCATTTGGAAGACCCATTTGCGACCAAACTTTAACTTCCTGACTGATGTCTTGGGATGTTGCTTCAATACACATAATTTCCCTTCCTCATGATGCCATCTATTTTGTGCACCAGTCCCAGTGCACGAGTACACCAGTCCCTCCTGCAGCAAAGCACCCCCACAACATGATGCTGCCACCCCTGTGCTTCATGGTTGGGATGGTGTTCTTCGGCTTGCAAGCATCCCCCTTTTTTCTCCAAACATAAGGATGGTCATTATGGCCAAACAGTTCTATTTTTGTTTCATCAGACCAGAGGACATTTCTCCAAGAATTACGATCTTTGTCCCCATGTGCAGTTGTAAACCGAAGTCTGGCTTTTTTTTATGGCGGTTTTGGAGCAGTGGATTCTTACGTTTTACTGTGGATAGAGATTATTTTGTACCTGTTTCCTCCAGCATCTTCACAAGGTCCTTTGCTGTTGTTCTGGGATTGATTTGCACTTTTGGAGATATTCAATTTATAACCCGAAAACACACCAAAACCTACGCAGTAGGTCCACTACATCAGGGACACACACATCAGGGTTTGAGATATATAAAAACAAGTAATCTGCATAATCTGGTAACTTTGTGTTCCAGTCCACATCTGTAGATACCATGTATTGAGGGTATGCCCTTTAGCATAATAGAAAGGGGTTCTATCCTCAGTGCAAATAACAGAGGGGACATTGGACATCCCTGGCGTGAATGTTTGTAAGTACTGATTGTCAGGCTCTGGCCATAGAGAAGCCTATTGCCTCTCTATAATATTCTATGGTCAGAGTCTGGCAGATCTATATGTTCTATCTCTGTGTGGTGTTGTGTGTAGGATCCCTAATTAGAGGCAGCTGCTATGCATTGTCTCTAATTAGGGATCCTACTTATATGTGTATGTCCCACTCCATAGGCGTGGTTCATTGTCTTCAGTCCTGTGTTGATGTAAGTGTGTTTCCCTTTGTTATTTTGTATAGTTCGATACTAAGTTTAGTTTAATTATTTAAATAAATAATGTCGAACTATCGCTGCGCCTTGGTCTATATACACACCCGAGCGTGACACTGATGCCTTGGGTGATGAGACCATCAGACCATCACAGCGGACAGGGATCGCGTCTCTTCCGGTAAGAGTAAGGGTGGTGGGCTGGCTTTATTAGTTAACAACAGATGGTGTCATCCGAACCATATTACTGTTAAGGAAAAGTTTTGTAGCCCGGACATTGAACTGCTAGCCGTTAGCCTGAGACCCTACTATCTACCTAGGGAATTCACGGCGGCCATTGCTGTTATTGTTTACATCCCGCCCTCTGCTGACGCAAACGCAGCGTGTGACGTCATCCACTCTGTTATCGCGAGGTTACAGACAGCGCATCCCAGTGCTTTCCTTGCAATTTCGGGGGATTTTAACCATGCATCTCTCTCTTCAACGCTGCCCACGTTCAAACAGTTCGTGAAGTGCCCAACCAGGAATAATAAAACTCTGGACTTGTTATATGCTAATGTGAAGGATGCATACAACTCCACTGCACTCCCTCCCCTCGGTAGATCGGATCACAACCTTGTCCACCTCACCCCACTCTACAGGCCTATGGTCCAACAGCAGCCTGCAACCACCAGGACTATTAGGAGATGGTCCCCGGAGGCGAATGAGGCCCTACAGGACTGCTTTGAAACAACAGACTGGGATGTGTTCTGTGAGGCTCATGGGGAGGACATCGATGGACTCACTGACTGCATAACAGACTATATTAATTTTTGTGTAGACAACACTGTACCCACCAGGAAGGTACGCTGTTTCCCAAACAATAAACCCTGGGTCACCAGCGACCTGAAGGCCCTGCTGAATGAGAAGAAGAGGGCCTTCAAGGAGAAGGACAAGGACAAATTGAAATGCGTCCAGAGGGAGCTGAAGTTGCGGATTGCTGAGGGGAAGAGAGTGTATAAGGAGAAGATGGAGGACAAGCTGAGGCAGAGCCAGGTGAGAGAGGTGTGGAAGGGTATGAGAAATATCACTGGCTTCAAAAAGTCAAACAGTGGGCAGACGGAGGGGACCCAGGACAGAGCCAATGAGCTGAACCAATTTTTTAACAGGTTCGATACTGGCCCTGTCCACCTCCCCTCCAGCTCCCCAGACCACACACCCTCACGGCTATCCCACCCCCACTTTGCTCACAGCACCTCTGCTGAGACAATCAGTGACCCCACCTCCGCCCCTGCCCCCCCTGGACTGATCCTCAACACCCCCCTTCCCCCCACCTCCCTACCTGGGCTGGCTTTCACCACCAACCAAGTGAAGAGAGAGCTGGAGAGACTACACCAGTGGAAAGCGGCGGGCCCTGATGGCATCAGCCCAAGGGTGCTGAGGGTCTGTGCTGACCAACTGTGTGGAATACTCCAGCGTCTTTTCAACCTTAGCCTGAGCCTAGAAAGGGTCCCTGTGCTGTGGAAAACATCCTGCCTCGTCCCAGTGCCCAAGAAGGCACACCCCACTGTCCTGAATGACTTCAGACCTGTAGCGCTAACATCCCACATCATGAAGACCCTGGAAAGGTTAGTCCTCGCTCACCTCAGACCCCTGGTGTGTTCATCAATGGACCCCCTGCAGTTTGCATACCAGCGCAACATCGGGGTGGATGATGCAATCATCTACCTTCTGCAGAGGGCCTACTCTCACCTGGACAACGCAGGTTGCACTGTGAGGGTCATGTTTTTTGACTTCTCCAGTGCCTTCAATACCATTCAGCCCCTGCTACTGGGTGAGAAGATGAGGAGGATGAAAGTGGAAGGACCCTTAGTCTCCTGGGTCACGGACTACCTGACCGGTAGGCCACAATTTGTGCGACTACAGAGCTGTGTGTCAGAACGGGCAGTTAGCAACACAGGGGCCCCCCAGGGTACGGTCCTGTCCCCCTTCCTGTTCACCCTCTACACCTCAGACTTCAGATATAACTCTGAAACATGCCACCTACAGAAGTTCTCGGATGACTCTGCTATTGTAGGGTGCATCAGGGGTGGGCAGGAGGAGGAGTACAGGAGCACAATCAGTGACTTTGTGTTGTGGTGTGAGCAGAACCACCTTCAGCTCAACATCAGCAAAACTAAGGAGATGGTGGTGGACTTCAGGAGAACCAAGGCACAACTGACTGCAGTCCCTATAAAGGGGATGGATGTGGAAATGGTTGAGTCATACAAGTTCTTGGGTGTCCATATGGACAACAGACTGGAATGGGCTGGTAACACCGGGGCCCTGTACAAAAAGGGCCAGAGCCGACTCTACTTTCTGAGGAGGCTCAGGTCCTTCAACGTGTGCAGTAAACTACTGCATACCTTCTACCAGTCTGTGGTGGCCAGTGCCATCTTTTTTGCAGTGGTGTGCTGGGGAGCAAACATCAAAGCCGGTGATGCTACTCGGGTAAATAAGCTGATCAGGAAGGCTAGCTCTGTCCTGGGGATGAGCCTTGACACTCTAGAGGAGGTGGCGGAGAGACGGATCCTGGCCAAACTGCTGGCCATCATGGACAACGTCACCCACCCTCTGCACGCTATGGTTATGACGCAGAGGAGCTCTTTCAGTCACAGACTGATCCCACCACGGTGTGCCAGAGAGCGCTACAGGAGGTCCTTCCTGCCGGCGGCTATGAGACTATATAATGCCTCACCGGGGTGCCGTGCCGTCGGCAACATAGATCTGGAACTGTTGGGGTGCTAGGACCTAGTTTAATAATTATGCATCCATCCGTGAGTAACTCTGTTCCGTCAGCACTCATCCACTCAGGCCATACGTATTCATACAGGTCTGTATATACATACCCATGTACAGTTGTTATATTATATCACATGCAATATTGTAAGTAATTATTGGACCTAGGCATTCACTCAGGAATGCATATTAGTATCCTGCCAGTTGCACCTTTTCTCATTGCTTTTAGTATATCGAATGTGCAGTAAGTGCAGTTGTCTGTAATTAAACCCTGCGCACTAAGGACTGTATTTTAAGGGAATTACTATTATTACCCCAATGATATCATACACACATTTAGCTATTAAAGTATCTCTTCCTGTCATTTACCTGTACAGTTTGTGTAAACATGCAAGTATTCACTTATCTGTAAATATAACTGTATACCTAACTGTACAGCTAATTTAACCATGCAAAATTTTCACCTACCTGTTCATTTACCCAGTCTGTCTATTAAGTAAACTATTATTACCCTCGCTCATATCATACGCATTAGCTACTGAAGTATTTCTCTGCCATCAACCTGTATAGTATAGTTAACCATCCAACATCCACCAATTTATAGTGTACATATTCAGCCAACCACTCATACTATGCAATGTCCTTTTATAGCTTTTTTTTGCACTCCAGATATCCTGTATTTCTATACTTTTTCATACTGCCGCTCTATGTATCATGTACCGTGTATCTGTCTTTTGTGTACTTTCGTTGTGGCATTTTGCACCTGCCCTGTGTTTTTGTTGTAGCTGCTTGATAATGAAATTTCCCCCCCGGGGGATCAATAAAGTACCTATCTATCTATCTATCTATCTATCTATGAGTACAACAGTCGGACCCAGGAAATTAGGTTTGCACCAAAGCCACATTTTCCCAGTACTGAGAATAAATATTCACATTCTGCCCTGTCAAATGCCTTCTCCGCATTTAAAGAGATAACTACTTCAGGAATGTCCAAAGATGCAGGAGTTGAATGTTAGACAAGGAGTGGCGACCCTTAATAAATCCTGTCTTATCTGTTGATATGATGTCTGTCATAGTGGATTCTATTCGAGAGGCAAGCAATTAAAAAAAAAATGTACATCTGCATTTAAAAGTGAGATCTTTCTGTATGAGCTACACAACCGGCTAAAACACCCGGTTCCAGGGCGTTTTCAAACATTTCAAGCAGGAGGGGGGCCAGTTTGGCAGAACTTGTAAAATACGATTGGGTAGCAATCTGGGCAAGGGGAATTTGCACTTTACATTGCTGTAATTTAATTAATAATCTCCTCTAACTGCAAAGGTTGATCAATTTCCCCTCTTCTCTGTACTAATAATAGGAGTTTCCAAATTGTCAAGAAAATCATTCATAATATACAGTAATTGTCTTCAAGTGATTCTGATGTGTAAAGATCTGAATAAAACATTTTGAGAGTATTATTGATTTCAGTGGGACTAACTGTTAAGACACTCGAGGTGTTGTGAATTTGAGGGATCAGGTAGATTTGCACTTGAGTTGATGAGCTAGAAGTCGACCAGCCTTTTCTCCATGTTCGTAAACAAAACCGCCTGCGCAGAGTAGCTGCAGCTCAGCCTTATCTGTGTATAGTAAATCATACTGAGTTTGAAGACTCAGCCTTTCTTTGTAAAGTTCTGGTGATGGAGAGGCGGAGTATTGCTGGTGTAATTCCAGAATGGCATCGATCAGCTGGTGTTTAATTTTCCGTTGTTTATTGAGAAGAGAGGAATGTGAATCCTTGGATTTGATAACTGGTTGACCCTCCTTTGGCAGCAATAACCTCATCCAAACGTTTTCTGTAGTTGCGGATCAGACCTGCGCAACAGTCAGGAGGAAGTTTGGACCATTCCTGTTCACAAAACTGTTTCAGTTCAGCAATATTCTTGGGATGTCTGGTGTGAACCACTCTCTTAAGGTCATGCCACAGCACCTCAATCGGGTTGAGGTCAGGACTCTAACTGGGCCACTCCAGAAGGCATATTTTCTTCTGTTGAAGCCATTCTGTGGTTGATTTACTTCTGTGTTTTGAGTCGTTGTCCTGTTGCATCACCGAACTTCTGTTGAGCTTCAATTCTCCTGCAAAGTAGCCCCAAACCTTGATGCTCCCTCGACCATACTTTACAGTTGGGATTAGGTTTTGATGTTGGTGTGCTCTGCCTTTTTTTTCTCTTAACATAGTGTTGTGTGTTTCTTCCAAACAACTTAATTTTAATTTCATCTGTCCATAGAATATTTTGCCAGTAGCGCTGTTGAACATCCAGGTGCTCTTTTGCGAACTTCAGACATGCAGCAATTATTTTTGGGGACAGCAGTGGCTTTTTTTGTGGTGTCCTCCCATGAACACCATTCTTGTTTAGTGTTTTACGTATCATAGACTCGTCAACAGAGATGTTAGCATGTTCCAGAGATTTCTGTAAGTCTTTAGCTGACACTAGGATTCTTCTTAACCTCATTCATCCTTCTGCGCTGTGCTCTTGCACTCATCTACGCAGGAGAGAGTAGCAACAGTTCTTAGCTTCCTCCATTTATAGATCATTTGTCTTACCGTGGACTGATGAACATCAAGGCTTTTAGAGATACATTTATTTATTTTTATAGGGCATTGATTGGACTCAATGTTAGCTGACTCCTGATTCCAATTAGCTTTTGGAGAAGTCATTAGCCTAGGGGTTCACATACAACCTACACTGTGAATGTTTAAATGATGTATTCAATATAGACAAGAAAAATAAACTAATAACACACAAATTATTGTAAGCACACGGTGTTTGTTTATTTTTGTGATTTAGATGAAGATCACAAAATTATGACCAATTTACGCAGAAATTCAGGTATTTCCAAAGGGTTCACATACTTTTCCTTGCCACTGTAGATGGAGAGATCGAATCTGTTTAATTTGTCTCAATAAAGATATCAATTGCATTTGATAGAATGGTGCAGAATGAATTGTTTGAAAGTAAAGATGAGTTAAGTATCCATGGGGGGCGATCTGTATAATTCAATTAGAATGTGAGGTTGAGCGACAGAGGAGCATGCTCACTAATAGCAATGGCAGAGTATTCTACATTCTTAACAAAGGGGAGAAGGACTTTATCTATAAAAAAAAAAGTAGTCTATTCTAGAATAGGAGTGGTGCACATGTGAAAAGAGAGAATTCTTTGTTACTGGGAAAAAGGAATCTCCATGGATCTACACATCCTGCCTGGCTCGTAAATGCAGACAAAGCGCTGGACATTTGAGGGAGATAAGGATCTAGAGTTTGAACGGTCCAAGACTGGGTGTACCACACAATTCAAGTCGCTTCCAAAAATGTAATAAAATCAACATTATCCCAATTGGGAACATAAACATTTACAAACAAAACAGAGGTGTGAAAGAGAGAACCAGCTACCATAACAAAATGCCCCTGTGGATCCAAGATTGTCAGCAGCTTATTTCTTATGAATAAGTTTGGCTATTCCCTTTGCCTTAGCATTGCATTTTGAATGGAATATTTGTCCTACCAAAGCTATACGGAGTCTACCATGATCTGCTGTACACAGATGTGTTTCTTGTAAGAATGCTATAACGGTTTTTAAATTCTTAAGATGAGCAAATACTCTAGCCAGTTTAACTGGGCAGCTTGTAAACCTAATAGCTGACCTACCAACTCCCACCCCAATATCTGAATTCAGTCATTAAAAGTTGAGATTACTAAATTAAGACTGGAATGGAGATGAAAACCCTGTATAAGACCACTGATCATATCTTGTGACAAAAGAAAAAGCATGTACCTGAAAAGTTTGCCAAAATATTGTTGAAGTAGAATGTGTAAAAATCAAATGGTTAATGAAGGCACCCACCCCCCTGACATAAAACCCTCAAAGTAACACAACAAAATAAACACTGTACAAAATAACACTGTCCTATGCTCGCCTCTAAGGCGGACTGCTTGTTTAACAGTCAAGTGTGTCTGTAAGGGTCTGACCGAGGCCAGGTCCCTGACTCCCTCTACGGGGAGTGGGATGACCACGGTCTGGTCCTTACACCCAGGGTTGGGTTATTGGTGATCCCCAATTAGAGACAGCTGTCGTGAGTTGTCTCTAATTGGGGATTCTATTTATGTGCACAGCACAGCCACCTGCGTGTGGATCGGTGCAGTACATTTCTTGTTGTGTTGATTATTAGTAGTATAATAAATATGTTTAACCTCACCTCTCGCTCTGAGTCTCATTCCCTCACCCCACATCGTGACAGAATGATCCACCACCAAGGGAACCCGCAGCAAGAGGAAGAGGAGTATCGGTGTTTCGACACCATGGGATACGTGGAGGAGCATAGAGGGCACCGACGCAACAGGAGGAGACGTCGGGGAGGAAAAACGGTGGAGGGTGCACAGCCATTGGTGGTGGGGAGCATCTGGGGCTCATCGACACTGGCAGGAGAGGATGAGCTCGTAACTGGACCAGTGTGGGGGCTTGGGACAGAGCCCGTAACAACAGAGTTAGAGGAGAGGAAGGACCGACCGTGGACAGCCCCGAAGTCCCCCATATTAACAGTGGGGGGGTTGTGGGGTCCTTGGGACGCGAGGGACGCGGAGGAGGAGAAGCGGCTGAGGAGGTATTTCGGGTGGGCCGAGGAGGACGACGAGAAGATGCGTTCAGTCTCCGGCCCCAGTACCAGATCTTCAGCACGCCCCCGGCCTGCCCAACCAACGCGCCTCCTCAGCCCGTTACGTCCAGCAACAGCTTCCCGCACCGGAGGATCAGCATGTGTTTCCAGTCAAGGGACCCCAATACCATCTCCACGAGTACCACCGTCGGTCAGCCACCCCAGGGAGGAAAATCAACTCCCACCACTTCCGACGGCCGATAACCGGAAGACGCCAGAGGGTTTCAACAATCGGACGTCGGAGGAACAGACGAAGTGGTGGAGAGCCTGGGTGGCACTTCCTCCTGAGACCAACCCTTACGTACGGGAGATCGAGGAGGCGGGGAGTTTCGAGGCCAGATCAGAGATCTGGCGGAAGCGTTTTTCTAACCTCTCTCCCGAGGAAAAGAGGGAGGAGGGCCCAGTGGTATGGACAATTGAACAGCTAATGCGTTTTACTGCACTACTGCCCGGGCTGGGCAAGGCAGCCGATGGGGCTTCGGAACTCTTTCTCTCCCGGTCGAGGAGCCAGCCCTACATCTCCCGTGCCTGCTCCTCACCCCAGACCACCGGTTCACCCCCACAGTCAGGTACAGCCCGTGCCTGCTCCTCGCACCAGAAGTCCAGTACGTAGGATTAGCCCGACATCTCCAGTGCCAGCAGCCCTGAGCCTCCAGCGTAGGTCAGCAGCCCTGAGCCTCCAGCGAAGGTCAGCAACCCTGAGCCTCCAGCGAAGGTCAGCAACCCTGAGCCTCCAGCGAAGGTCAGCAGCCCTGAACCTCCAGCGAAGGTCAGCAGCCCTGAGCCTCCAGCGAAGGTCAGCAGCCCTGAGCCTCCAGCGAAGGTCAGCAGCCCTGAGCCTCAAGCGAAGGTCAGCAGCCCTGAGCCTCCAGCGAAGGTCAGCAGCCCTGAGCCTCCAGCGAAGGTCAGCAACCCTGAGCCTCCAGCGAAGGTCCGCAGCCCTGAGCCTCCAGCGAAGGTCCGCAGCCCTGAGCCTCCAGCGAAGGTCCGCAGCCCGGAGCCTCCAGCGAAGGTCCGGAGCCTCCAGCGAAGGTCCGGAGCCTCCAGCGAAGGTCCGCAGCCCGGAGCCTCCAGCGAAGGTCCGCAGCCCGGAGCCTCCAGCGAAGGTCCGCAGCCCGGAGCCTCCAGCGAAGGTCCGAAGCCCGGAGCCTCCAGCGAAGGTCCGCAGCCCGGAGCCTCCAGCGAAGGTCCGCAGCCCGGAGCCTCCAGCGAAGGTCAGCAACCCGGAACCTCAAGCGAAGGTCAGCAACCCGGAACCTCAAGCGAAGGTCAGCAACCCGGAACCTCAAGCGAAGGTCAGCAACCCGGAACCTCAAGCGAAGGTCAGCAACCCGGAACCTCAAGCGAAGGTCAGCAGCCCTGAGCCTCCAGCGAAGGTCAGCAGCCCTGAGCCTCCAGCGAAGGTCAGCAGCCCTGAGCCTCCAGCGAAGGTCAGCAACCCTGAGCCTCCAGCGAAGGTCAGCAACCCTGAGCCTCCAGCGAAGGTCAGCAGCCCTGAGCCTCCAGCGAAGGTCCGCAGCCCTGAGCCTCCAGCGAAGGTCCGCAGCCCTGAGCCTCCAGCGAAGGTCCGCAGCCATGAGCCTCCAGCGAAGGTCCGCAGCCCGGAGCCTCCAGCGAAGGTCCGCAGCCCGGAGCCTCCAGCGAAGGTCCGAAGCCCGGAGCCTCCAGCGAAGGTCCGGAGCCTCCAGCGAATTCCGCAGCCCGGAGCCTCCAGCGAAGGTCCGAAGCCCGGAGCCTCCGGCGAAGGTCCGCAGCCCGGAGCCTACAGCGAAGGTCCGCAGCCCGGAGCCTACAGCGAAGGTCCGCAGCCCGGAGCCTCCAGAGAAGGTCAGCAGCCCGGAGCCTCCAGAGAAGGTCAGCAGCCCGGAACCTCAAGCGAAGGTCAGCAACCCGGAACCTCAAGCGAAGGTCAGCAACCCGGAACCTCAAGCGAAGGTCAGCAACCCGGAACCTCAAGCGAAGGTCAGCAACCCGGAACCTCAAGCGAAGGTCAGCAGCCCTGAGCCTCCAGCGAAGGTCAGCAGCCCTGAGCCTCAAGCGAAGGTCAGCAGCCCTGAGCCTCAAGCGAAGGTCAGCAGCCCTGAGCCTCCAGCGAAGGTCAGCAACCCTGAGCCTCCAGCGAAGGTCAGCAGCCCTGAGCCTCCAGCGAAGGTCCGCAGCCCGGAGCCTCCAGCGAAGGTCCGCAGCCCGGAGCCTCCAGCGAAGGTCCGCAGCCCGGAGCCTCCAGCGAAGGTCCGAAGCCCGGAGCCTCCAGCGAAGGTCCGGAGCCTCCAGCGAAGGTCCGCAGCCCGGAGCCTCCAGCGAAGGTCCGAAGCCCGGAGCCTCCAGCGAAGGTCCGCAGCCCGGAGCCTACAGCGAAGGTCCGCAGCCCGGAGCCTCCAGAGAAGGTCAGCAGCCCGGAGCCTCCAGAGAAGGTCAGCAGCCCGGAACCTCAAGCGAAGGTCAGCAACCCGGAACCTCAAGCGAAGGTCAGCAACCCGGAACCTCAAGCGAAGGTCAGCAACCCGGAACCTCAAGCGAAGGTCAGCAACCCAGAACCTCCACCGGTGCCCAGTCCGGGGCCGGTCGTCTGCTTCACTACAGTGCCAGAGCAGCCCGCGCCACCGGTGCCCAGTCCGGGGCCGGTCATCTGCTTCACTACAGTGCCAGAGCAGCCCGCTCCACCGGTGCCCAGTCCGGGGCCGGTCGTCTGCTTCACTACAGTGTCAGAGCAGTCCACTCCACCGGTGCCCAGTCCGGGGGTCGGTCGTCTGCTTCACTACAGTGTCAGAGCAGTCCGCTCCACCGGTGCCCAGTCCGGGGCCGGTCGTCTGCCCCACTCCAATGACAGAGCAGCCCGCTCCACTCCAGTGCCGGAGCAGTTCGCTCCACCGGGGCCCAGTCCAGTCTGCCCATCTCCAGAGGTAGAGGTCCCCACACCTGGGTCCGGACTTGGTGAGTCAGGGGAGTACTGGAGAGGGACCCATCACGCCGGGGTCCGGACAGGACCGGGCGTGCCACTGGGAGGTAGAGAGGGAGCTGCCCCCATTGCCAGTGTCACGCCCGACGCCGGATCCGGAGCCCCCACCAACAACCGCCTCAGTTCTCCGCCCATTCCCCCCTGGTTTTGTGTATATTTTTTTGGGGTGGGGGAAACATCGCGGTCGGGAGCCCGCGCCTTAGTACTGTAAGGGTCTGACCGAGGCCAGGTCCCTGACTCCCTCTACGGGGAGTGGGATGACCAC
Organism: Thymallus thymallus; assembly: GCA_023634145.1. Lineage (NCBI taxonomy): Eukaryota > Metazoa > Chordata > Actinopteri > Salmoniformes > Salmonidae > Thymallus > Thymallus thymallus. Next base: position 15,699,941 of record CM042404.1, read on the forward strand.
GGTCTGGTCCTTACACCCAGGGTTGGGTTATTGGTGATCCCCAATTAGAGACAGCTGTCGTGAGTTGTCTCTAATTGGGGATTCTATTTATGTGCACAGCACAGCCACCTGCGTGTGGATCATTGTTTATAATTGTCTCGCTAATCAAAGCCGACGTCACGGTGCAGTACATTTCTTGTTGTGTTGATTATTAGTAGTATAATAAATATGTTTAACCTCACCTCTCGCTCTGAGTCTCGTTCCCTCACCCCACATCGTGACAGTGTCCAGCCAGCTCCCCCTAGCTAGCCAATTTGATTGTGATGTATTATAGTTAACGCTGCCACTAATCTCAGTCAAATAAAATAAAGTAAAATAAAATAAATTGGGTGCTCCCGGAATGAGAAAAATAAACATTGTTTTCATGTGAAAAGTAATTTCCAAGTGGATGTCATTAAAATCAGTCCGTAGCCAGCTAGCAAAGTAGCCAGCCACATATTCCTCCCCCCATGGATAGCCAGCCGGGCCGCTTCCTCTATCAATTTTACTCTATGCGCCGGACATAGAATTCTTTAGACTCGGCCAGTGTGTCAAAAATTAGGGTCGCTCTCTCGTAAAAGACACGAAGACGGGCAGGGTGTAGGAGCTGAAACTTTATCCCCTTATTGTAGAGACAGGTTTTGATGTCCTTGAATTCAACTTTTTTCTTCACGATATTGGCACTCAGGTCCGGTTATAATCATATATCTTGCCCAGTGCATTGCACATTCCTTGTCTTGGTAATGATGAAAGTGGGCTTTGATCACCCTAGGCCAATCTCCTGAGTTGGGTTTGGGGGCGAGGGATCTATGCGCTCGGTCGAGCGGCTTGTCAAAGACCCCATTACCCATCACTTCCACCAGCATGTCGGAGACATATTTCACAGGGTTGACTCCAGTCGCAATTCACTCTATGACGCCAACGATCCGGATGTTTTTCCTTCTGGCATAATTCTCCAACAAATCTACCTTGGAAATTGGGTCTGTGTTGGCCGTTTTCATATTAGAGACAGCTGCCTCTAGCCCGGCAATCCGCTCGGTGTTGTCAGTGGAGAAACCTTCTAGTGTAGTGAGGCGTTGCCCAAACGTGTTGACTGCTTGTTAAAAGAATATAACCAACTGATACATCTACATAAAAACTAACAGCGGCATGTAAAAATGTTAAAATTAAAGTTTAATTGGGGACCTCTCTCAAACATGTCTTCTTACATCGCCCGACCGGAAGTCTCCCAGTATACTACAGTCTATTGCAGAAATGTATAGTAAGTACTGTAATATTCTATAGTAAACTGTAGTATTTTTTCATGTGAGTAAACCAAATTGGAAGGGAATTGTGACAATGGAATTAAACATTCCAAACTGTAATGAAATGCAATAGGAAATACCAATTGGGGAAAAAGAAGCGCATTAGAACATGTGATAAAGAGGGTGCACCAATTGTATTATTGTAATGTTACAGTCAACCAGTCGAGCATGCCATGTACTTGCAACATTAAGTTATTGTTGATGGAAAATACACATTTTTTCAGTGAAGTTTTGCAGAAGAATTACAGGTGAGTTGTAGGTGGCCTACAATGCCAACTGTCTCATACACATATGCAATCATAGGAATGTCTGATAGACAACATTGATACACCTCTACACAGATTGACATGGAATCCGTATTGGCGTATTCGTTAGCTTCCTTCCCATTTTATAATTTGCTCAATGTGTCAAAGGATTCAACAAATCACTATCACGTTCACCGTGCTTCCTGTTTGGACAGCTGACCTGCTCTCTGGGTATTGATTTGGTCTGAGATTACCAAAGCAGCCGATCGCGTTTCCAATTTAAAGCCTGAACATTGATCATGCATCTTAAAAAGGGGCGAGTATCTTTCCTCAAAGCCTTGATTTGACTAATGAATGCATACGAAGCAGACACACCACCTTTGTCTTTCAATTTCGTCTTAGGAAGAATGGGTAATAAAGATGCAAGAGGACAAAAGTGCTGTTAGAATCTGGCAGCTTTCCAGCAGTTATAAAGTTCTCAAAGTCATGGTAGATAGCATTACTGGGATTGTCTTTCTCTGTGGCTCAGAAATGGAGGGGGAATCAATTAGCCTCCAGCAGCTGACCTTGAAATGGAGCTTCAGCTTGGCAGGAGGAAGCCTCTCCGGCACCAGTAATGATTTAGGAAGTCGGCTATTGATTTTTCATATTTTCATATGAATGGAAATAATGCACAGCTAGCATTGGGGGCCCTTGTGCTTATTGCAAATATGCAGATGAGAACATATTTTTGTGACATGCTGGGTGAAATTGACATAACAGCATGGTATTAACATGCTTGTGATTAACTGCATGATGTGGTGTGTGGGCATTTTTATGCAGTAGTAGCTAGTTGTTTACTTTACAGTTAGTTGTTTAGTAGTAACAGCCTGTGGTGGTCTCAAAAGGGATTTAGTTTCATACGCACACCCAGGTAGGTTGGTAATTCTTCAGAGACTTAGTCATGACCACTTGCACTGCAAGTCACAGCATGTCTGCTTTAAGACAGAGTGATCAGCAACAGGCACTATTATTCTCAGCATAGAGTTGCATAATAGGAAAGAAAATCTAGTTGTAAAACCTTTAAAATAAAACTTGTAGAAGTAATGGCCTTTTTAGACTGCGTATTGTACACTGGAAGATTGTATACAAACTATTTCACTTAATAGTATCATATGGAGATCTCCTTTCTGCATGTCTGTACCCAGTATGCTGATGTTTGATTTCAACATCAACTGACCATTGATTTCCTCCATCTGACTACATTATCTGGCCCAACATAAAACTTCAGAATCCTTTCTTGTCTAAACTTCCAAGGCTAATATAACTGAACATATTTACTCAAGATGAGAGTAAAATAAAACTGAGAGCAAATTAAAATAACACATGGTTTTATTGGAAATACAAAGTGTGGCGTACTTACAGAATTTAGGGAGAACAATGTCATTTGATTCCACAGTAGTTTGGGTGTAGGGGGTTGGTGTTCTCTTGTTCACTGGTTTTGGGGTGTTAGGGGGTCCAGGTTGCGTGGGCGTGTCTGTGCGGTATGTCAATGCAGAGGTAGGGGTGTACTGAGTCGTTCTGGGGGACTGGGGTACAAAGGATTCTCCAGTGGGTTTCCCCTCTACTATGACCTCAGGTTGTCCTGTGGTGGTGGTTGTCGGCATGGGGACAGGAGAGGGATGGGGAAATGACACTGGCATATCCCATGTGGGGTCAGCAATGACGATGAAGGGGTTTTGTTCCATGCGATCAGGGTCCAGGTGGGTGAGCGGCTCGTACTCAAAGATTTTGTCCACAAAGACCCACTTGAGGCCGGCAGTGCAGAGGGCCAGGCTGAGCAGGCAAGCCAGGATGGGGAGGATGCAGATCTTCTCCGAGCGCAGGCAACTGCGCACCTGTTCCATCTCTATGAACACACAGCAGGTCCCTGCCAAGCCCAAGAATCCCAGGGGCCCGGCTCGCCCACCATCGCAATCGTCACTGCCTCCCTCTGCGCCCTCCTCCCCACCTGCCGCAGCCTGCTCCGGCGCCTCCTCGGGGGCTCGTCCGGGATCGGTGCAGGAGTGGGTAAGGGACGCTGATCCGGGAGGGACAACCAGACTGGCAGAGGAGTCCTCCGCCTCCACTCTCTCTGTCATCCTCCCTTTCTCTCTCAGTCAGAAGGATCTCTGGACACCTGGACTTAAATCAAAGCACACAGCAGCTGGCTGCGGTGTGTACTGTAAAGCGTGTTGTCCATTATCAGATTGCCATGGTGGGGGTTGGGTGGGAGATGAAGGAGGATGCTTTTCACTGCCGTGCGAGGTAACCTTGTTAACATCTGGTAAATACACCGACAAGACGGGGAGAAAGAGTTCTTCATTGGTTCAGTCTCTCGGCATTGCTCACAGGAAATTTCCGAAATAGGAAATAGGAAATTTTACGAAATAGAAGCATCATATTCAGCTCAGCTCAGCTCAGAGGCACAACAAAAGTAGCCCAGAAGACAGAAGAGTTTTTTCCCCCTTAGATCTCGTGCATGATCCAGTTGAGTTCAGTGTAGTGCGCTCACTCATCTGAGGACTTGAAGAGTGGAGCCAGCTGCTGTGTAAACGCTATGGGCAGGATGCGGCTCGGATAGAGCAAGCAGGCATTGCGGTGGCAGGAGTGGCATGCTGTCTGTCTGTGGTGCTGAAGCAGCAGCCGAGGGGCTGAATCATCGCAGAGCAGCAGGTGCCCTCTCAGCAGGGCCAGAGAAACAGATCATTAGTGGAAAGAGAGAGATTGGCTCGCACAATGCGGAAGGATGGCCAAGTCAGGATACTCCCCTTTTCTTCCTCTCCACACCACTCCTATCCCCTTTAGCCTATCGCTCTCTTTTTCTCCCTCTCTCACACTCACTCGGTCTCTCTCAGTTTGGTATGTCCACGCACTTGTCCCAGGCTGCTCCTAGTCTGAACACAAAGCATACAGCTAAGCAAGTTCGTACTTGATCCAATTATGGGGAATGGCAACGAATCACAGGCAAGCAGACGGCTCTGGCCTCTCTCTCTTCCTCCCTCTCTCACTAGACCATTGATTATGCTAATACAAAAGGGTGTGTCAAGGGGTGGGAGCCATTGAAATAGACACATGATCCGTCTCAAAGGGATTGAGCTATTGTTTTATGACTCCTCTCAGATATCTTCCTTCATGTGGAGTGAATGACAATAAAAGGAAAAATCTGAAGTAATATTTCCATTAAAATAACCCAATAAGGAGTCACAGTGCCATCAATATCACTCATAAACAATACACAATACAATTTTGTCATAGTTTAGCATGGTTAATTGTTCATATTAAAAAGAGGCCAATTTCAGAGCTAGCATGATGTTATTCTTCTCTCTAAATCCAATATAACACATATGCATGTTTTGAGCATGTCTGTGTGGAAATAAAAGGTTAGACTGACATTTGGACAATTCAGTCAAAACAAAAAAGCGATTGGGACATACATGAGATAAATCTGGAGTCGAAATGTATTAGCACTAAAAGAGTCTCTTCCCATAGGAACTCCTTACCTTCAGATGGATAAAACTCCAGCTAGCTACGAGATTAGACCACTTATTTCCATAAGACTATTCTTTAGGGAACTACAATACTTCATACATGTATTACGACACCAATTTATTCAAAGGCCATATCTTCATGCACATTACTTTACATTATAAATTGGGGAGAACAAGTATTTGATACACTGCCGATTTTGCAGGTTTTCCTACTTACAAAGCATGTAGAGGTCTGTAATTTGTATCATAGGTACACTTCAACTGTGAGACACGGAATCTAAAACAAAAATCCAGAAAATCACATTGTATGATTTTTAAATAATTAATTTGCATTTTATTGCATGACATAAGTATTTGATCACCTACCAACCAGTAAGAATTCCGGCTCTCACAGACCTGTTAGTTTTTCTTTAAGAAGCACTCCTGTTCTCCACTCATTACCTGTATTAACTGCACCTGTTTGAACTCGTTACCTGTATAAAAGACACCTGTCCACACACTCAATCAAACAGACTCCAACCTCTCCACAATGGCCAAGACCAGAGAGCTGTGTAAGGACATCAGGGACAAAATTGTAGACCTGCACAAGGCTGGGATGGGCTACAGGACAATAGGCAAGCAGCTTGGTGAGAAGGCAACAACTGTTGGCGCAATTATTAGAAAATGGAAGAAGTTCAAGATGACGGTCAATCTCCCTCGTTCTGCAAGATCTCACCTCGTGGGGCATCAATGATCATGAGGAAGGTGAGGGATCAGCCCAGAACTACACGGCAGGACCTGGTCAATGACCTGAAGAGAGCTGGGACCACAGTCTCAAAGAAAACCATTAGTAACACACTACGCTGTCATGGATTAAAATCCTGCAAATCCTCATACGTTTCCTCCACTCCATTCACGGCGAGTGGAGTTTAGACCAAAAAGCTCTATTTTTGTCTCATCAGACCACATGACCTTCTCCCATTCTTCCTCTGGATCATCCAGATGGTCATTGGCAAACTTCAGACGGGCCTGGACATGCGCTGGCTTGAGCAGGGGGACCTTGCGTGCGCTGCAGGATTTTAATCCATGACGGCGTAGTGTGTTACTAATGGTTTTCTTTGAGACTGTGGTCCCAGCTCTCTTCAGTTCATTGACCAGGTCCTGCCGTGTAGTTCTGGGCTGATCCCTCACCTTCCTCATGATCATTGATGCCCCACGAGGTGAGATCTTGCATGGTGCCCCAGACCGAGGGAGATTGACCGTCATCTTGAACTTCTTCCATTTTCTAATAATTGCGCCAACAGTTGTTGCCTTCTCACCAAGCTGCTTGCCTATTGTCCTGTAGCCCATCCCAGCCTTGTGGAGGTCTACAATTTGATCCCTGATGTCCTTACACAGCTCTCTGGTCTTGGCCATTGTGGAGAGGTTGGAGTCTGTTTGATTGAGTGTGTGGAGAGGTGTCTTTTATACAGGTAACGAGTTCAAACAGGTGCAGTTAATACAGGTAATGAGTGGAGAACAGGAGAGCTTCTTAAAGAAAAACTAACAGGTCTGTGAGAGCTGGAATTCTTACTGGTTGGTAGGGGATCAAATACTTATGTCATGCAATAAAATGCTAATTTAATTATTTAAAAATCATACAATGTGATTTTCTGGATTTTTGTTTTAGATTCCGTCTCTCACAGTTGAAGTGTACCTATGATAAAAATTACAGACCTCTACATGCTTTGTAAGTAGGAAAACCTGCAAAATCGGCAGTGTATCAAATACTTGTTCTCCCCACTGTATATACCTTACTTTAAGTTAAGCAACAGTGTGGGATAGGCTGAATGGTAATAGAGAGCACAATATCTTGCTAATCCATGGGACACAGAACCAGCTCAACTTCTCACCATTCAGAGGCACAGCTGAGAAATGCACAGCACAATGAACAATCTATTTACAACAGGAGGTTGGTGGCACTTTAATTGGGGAGGACGGGCTCGTGGTAATGGCTAGCGGAATGAGTGAAATGATATCCATGTGTTTGATGCCATTCCATTCGGCTCCGTTCGAGCAGTACTCCCCTCAGCAGTCTCCACTGCGATTTACTACACATCCCTGTCTTGTTTGTCACACGGCCCAGGCATATTTGCTTTGGCCCTCAAATCGCATCTGCCAGAATGCAAGAGGAGACAGGAATATTACTGGTCACAAAATCTTTGGGCCACTACAGTAGCTTCCTGTCAAGTGGCTATGCGCATTCTCTGGATCTGGGTGTCTGTTTATTGATATACTATACAGAACATCTACGCCATTTAAAAGAGAGGTTTGTCAGGCTCTGGCCATAGAGTAGTCTTTTGCTACTCTATTTGGCCATGGTCAGAGCCTGACAGATCTAGTATCCTAGTTCTGTGCTGTGTTGTGTTGGGTCCTCAATTTGAGGCAGCTGCTTTGTGTTGTCTCTGATTGAGGATCCTATATTAAGTGTCATGTCCCACACCTTAGTGTGGTTCATTGTTCTGTATGTCAGTCTGTAAGAAGTAAGTGTATTTACGTTTGTCTACGTTGTTCTTGTTTGTATAGTTCGTCAAGTTTATTTATATTCATTAAATTACTTATGTCGAACTACTACTGCGCCTTGGTCACTTTACACACCCAGTCGTGACAAGGTTTGATAAAAATAGGTAGATTCTATTTGATAGCACCTCATGCCTGGAACCAAACACATGGCGTAAAAGCACAGTGATTTGAAATACGCATGATGAGTCACTTTGCAAGGAATGGAGACAGCTCTAGAAACCAACTGATGTCTATGGAATCATATCACAAGTGCTGTTATGAAATACATTTAATTTGGCGGGCAGGGATACCTCCATCTAAAACCACAAATTGTCTAGGAGCTCAATTGCTTTCAAGATGATACAGATCGTATGACAGAGGAAGGAAGTGGGAAGCTAATATGTGTGACAAGCATTAAAGCGTGCGCGATGAAAGACGCAAGAGGAGAGAATTTTAAATGTAACTTCACACAAGTATAATTTCAATGGTAGCCGTGAACTGTAGTCACACAAATTACTTTTAAATACTGAATCATAAGTTCTGGATTTCATTAGAACAGAGTGGCAGCAGTTGCAGTAAGGTTAAAGTCGCGTTACCCTAAACCTAGTCAAGGTCAAATGGTTTAGCCAAACGGGTGTTGCCAACTGTGCTTGGATTGCCGGATACTATACTTAAGGTACAACCAATGATATACTGTATATACTGTAAACCCTGTATTGCTGATGCTATGTATTGGCCAATGAGAGGCTTTGAAGCCTCCGGTCGGCCATATTGGCACTCCTCAGAAAAGCAGTCCTCCATAGGAATGAATGGAAATCAAAAATGTTTCATTTAAATGATTCAAGGACAAAATTATATGTATTTAAATATTTTGTTGTTGTAGGGTATTAGTACTTTCAAAACATTTCTATAGCTTCCAAAATATATTTTTTTACACTGGTGTAGTGCTAAGATGGAGGTGTGGTGGCTTCAAAACAACGCCATCTGTTGTCATCTAGGTTATATATAAATCAATGGGTAAAACAATGTTTGGGGGTAAGTCAGTCAAAAAGTCAACTGCCAGATGTGACCAAGGCTGCTGAGGTACCGGCAAGGGGTGGAGCTTACCCGCAGGAGCCTGTCTCGACTCCATGCCAGGCCACCAGTACTTTGCCCGGAGAGCTTCCATGGTCCTGGTGATCCCTGGGTGTCCCGTCGCTGGGGATTGGTGTGCCCAGGTCACCAGCCTTCTACGCACCCTCCGCGGCACGTAGGCCTTACCCGGGGGGCACATCGTTGGTGGAGGGTCCCTTCTCCCCACCCTAACAATCCCCGCGGCGACATCCCAGGAGACAGGACCCACGACACACGCTGGAGGTAAGATGGGAACCATTGGAGCTGTTTCTACCCCTCTGTCGTGCATGCGAGAGTGTGCGTTGGCTCTGCTGTTGTTGGTGCCTGGGAGGTAAGTCAGGATGAAGCGGAACCAGGCGTAGAACATCGTCCTCCTGGCCTGATGAGGGTTAAGGTGCCCAAAAGTCCGGACGCATTCCAGGTTGGGTGGCCCGTCAGGACTATGAACGGCTCCCGTGCGCCCTCCAGCTAGTGTCTCCACTGCTCAAGAGCCAACTTCACTGCCAGGAGCTCCCTGTCATCCACGTCGTAGTTCCTCTCCACAGCAGACAGTTTCCGTGAGTAATACACACAGGGGTGCAGTTTCGAGAGGACCACCCCTACGCCGACCTCGGACGCGTCGACCTCCACGATGAAAGGCAGGGGCGGGTCAGGATGCCGTAGCAGAGGCGCTCTGGTGAACCTGCCTCGCAGGTTGTGGAACGCCTTCTCCGAATACGGGGTCCAGTGGAGGCGCTGAGGATTGCCATTCAGCAACGACGTGAGTGGCGCGGCGATGGTCATGAAACCTTAGATGAAACTTCCTTAGATGTTGGCGAATCTAAGAAAGCGTTGTAGTTCCTTTATCGTCTTTGGACCTGACAACCTTGACCTTCAGTTCTTCCATCTTGACCCCCTCCGGAGAGATGTTATATCCCAGGAAGGAGACGGTTGTTTGGTGGAAGACACACTTTTCTCCTTTGACGTACAGGTTGTTTCTCAGGAGACGTTTCATTACAGCACGAACGTGGTAGATAACGTGGTAGGAGGGGGGAGTAGATAAGGATATCGTCGATGTAGACAATGACATGCCTCCCCACCATATCCCGGATCACTTCATCCAGGTAGGACTGGAATACCGCAGGCGCGTTGGCTAAGCCATACGGCATTACTAGGTACTCATAGTGACCCGACATCGTGCTGAAAGCGGTCTTCCATTCATCTCCTTCCCGGATGTGTATGAGGTTGTACGCACACCGGAGATCCAGCTTGGTGAAGTAGTGAAGGTCTTCCTTTCCTGTGGCGGTCCTCATGAGAGCCAGTTTCATCATAGCGCTTGATGGTTTTTGCGACCGCACTTGAAGAAACTTTCAAATTTCTTGAAATGTTATGGATTGACTGACCTTCATGTCTTAAAGTAATGATGGACTGTTTGCTTATTTGAGCTGTTGCATAATATGGACTTGGTATTTTACCAAATAGGGCTATCTTCTGTATACCACCCCCACCTTGTCACAACACAACTGATTGGCTCAAACGCATTAAGAAGGAAAGAAATTCCACAAATTACCTTTTAACAAGGCACGCCTGTTAATTGAAATGCATTCCAGGTGACTACCTCATTACGCTGGTTGAGAGAATGCCAAGAGTGTGCAAAGCTGTCATCAAGGCAAAGGGTGGCTACTTTGAAGAATCTCAATATAACATATACAGTGTATTTTGATTTGTTTATCACTTTTTTGGTTTACTTGATTCCATATGTGTTATTTCATAGTTTTGATGTCCTTGAATGAGGTGTGTCAACTTTTGACTGGTACAATATTTATTTATACATACATACATACATACATACATACATACATACATACATACATACATACATCAAATTGATCAGAAATACAGTGTAGACATTGTTAATGTTGTAAATGACTATTGTATCTGGAAAAGGCTGATTTTTAATGGAATATCTACATAGGCTTACACGTTGTGTTAGCTAATCCACATTTATCATTTATGTTAGCACAGCTGAAAACTGTTGTGCTGATTAAAGAATCAATAAAACTGGCCTTCTTTAGACTAGTTGAGTATCTGGAGCATCAGCATTTGTTGGTTGGATTACAGGCTCAAAATGGCCAGAAACAAATAACTTTGTTCTGAAACTCGTCAGTCTAAGAAATGAAGGCTATTCCATGCAAGAAATTGCTAAGAAAATGAAGATCTCGTACAACGCTGTGTACTACTCCCTTCACAGAACAGCGCAAACCAGAATAGAAAGAGGAGTGGGAGGCCCCAGTGCACAACTGAGCAAGAGGACATTAGAGTGTCTAGTTTGAGAAACAGACGCCTCACAAGTCCTCAACTGGCAGCTTCATTAAATAGTACCCACAAAACAACAGTGTCAACATCAACAGTGAAGAGGCGACTCCGGGATGCTGGCCTTCTAGGCAGAGTTGCAAAGAAAAAGCCCAAACTTCCAATTAGATAATTAATGTGTGGTAACTATATGTTATATATATTTTGTTTGTGCTGTATTTCAACTACAATTTGCAGTCCATTGGATATGACAACCACTGACAGTGTAACATTATGACTTATCACACCTGCCACAGTGTTCAGTATACAGACAACACCATCCATCTCAAACCTTCTTATAACATAAGCATAGTTCGCTGAACCACCTACGCTACATTTCACTTCCCTTTGACCCAATGCAACCCCAGTAGCTGAAAAACAGTCTTTAGGTCTTATACAAAGTGAGAGTACTCATGAGAGCGTACTATACTCCTACATATTGTATCTTTGTTAAAAGTATTTATCCCAGCATCAGTAAGTAGTTAGTAAGGCCAGTTAGTCACTGGGCTTCCCCCGTCTGATGGCCACACCGCCATTTTGACTGTTGTGGATCGGTTTTCCAAGGCCGCCCACTTCGTCCCTCTCCCCAAAGCTCTCTCTGCTAAACAGACGGCCCAACTCATGGTGCAGCACGTCTTCTGGATCCATGGACTCCCGGTGGACATGGTCTCCGACCGGGGTCCTCAGTTCTCGTCTCATCTGCCAGCCTGTCATCTGGATTCCACCCACAATCCAACGGCCAGTTGGAGCGAGTTAATCCCACTACCTGGAGTCAACAACTGGTCTGGGTGGAATATGCCCGGAACATCCTTCCCTGTTCGGTCACTGGACTTTCCCCTTTTGAGTGTTCAATGGGCTCCGCGCTACCGCATTGGGCAGAGGGTATGGGCAGAGGGTATGGCTTTCCACACGGGACCTGCCAGCCTTTCCCTCCGGTTCATAGGTCCTTTCCCCATCTATAGAATCATTAGTTTCACTGCTGTCCGTCTTGTGTTACCCCGTACCCTCCGTATTCACCCTACGTTCCATGTTTTCAGAATTAAGCCTGTGTCTCAGTCCTTTGTCTTCTGTTCCCAGGCCCACCTCTCCTCCCCGTGTCATCGATGGCCACCCGGCACACACGGTGAGGCGCCTCCTGAGTGTTCGACCATGGGGCAGGGGTTTCCAGTACCTGGTTGACTGGGAGGGTCACGGTCCGGAGGAAAGATGCTGGATCACCGCTAGGTAGGACTCCAGGTGGCGCCACTAGAGGGGGGGTACTGTCACACCCTCATCTGTTTCACCTGTCCTTGTGCTTGTCTCCACCCCCTCCAGGTTTCGCTCATCATCCCTTGTGTATTTATTCCTGTGTCTTCTGTCTCTCTGTGACAGTTCGTTTTGTCTTGCCAAGTCAACCAGCGTGTTGTTCCTAGCTCTTTTGTTTCCTAGTCTCTGTTGTTCTAGTCCTCCCGGTTCTGACCCTTTGCCTGCCCTGACACAGAGTCCGCCTGTCTGACCATTCTGCCTGTCTGGACCTCGAACCTGCCTGCCGTCTTGTACCATCTTGGACTCAGCCCTGGTGATTGATCCCTTGCCTGTCCTGACCACAAGACTGCCTGCCCTCCTGTACTGTTCGGACTCAGCCCTGGTTATTTGACCCCTGCCTACCCTGACCACTAGACTGCCTGTTCCACTGTACTGCTCGGACTCAGATCTGGTTGATGAACTATTTCCTGTCCCTGACCTGCCCTTTGCCTATCCCCTTCATTATAATAAATATCGGATCTCTAACCATCTGCCTCCTGTGTCTGCATCTGGGTCTTGCCTTGTATTGTTATAGTAAACGCTGTATATCTCAAACAAGAAAATACTCTGCCAACATAAAAGCACTCAATGCATATATGCAGCCTAGCATTTCTTATGCTCAGTCACAATGCATATACGTGCAATACACATACAGTGGGGAGAACAAGTATTTGATACACTGCCGATTTTGCAGGTTTTCCCATTTACAAAGCATGTAGAAGTCTGTAATTGTTATCATAGGTACACTTCAACTGTGGGAGACGGAATCTAAAACAAAAATCCAGAAAATCACATTGTATGATTTTTAAATAATTAATTTGCATTTTATTGCATGACATAAGTATTTGATCACCTACCAACCAGTAAGAATTCCGGCTTTTACAGACCTGTTAGTTTTTCATTAAGAAGCCCTCCTGTTCTCCACTCATTACCTGTATTAACTGCACCTGTTTGAACTCGTTACCTGTATAAAAGACACTTCTCCACATACTCAATCAAACAGACTCCAACCTCTCCACAATGGCCAAGGCCAGAGAGCTGTGTAAGGACATCAGGGATAAAATTGTAGACCTGCACAAGGCTGGGATGGGCTACAGGACAATAGGCAAGCAGCTTGGTGAGAAGGCAACAACTGTTGGCGCAATTATTAGTAAATGGAAGAAGTTCAAGATGACGGTCAATCTCCCTCGGTCTGGGGCACCATGCAAGATCTCACCTCGTGGGGCATCAATGATTATGAGGAAGGTGAGGGATCAGCCCAGAACTACACGGCAGGACCTGGTCAATGACCTGAAGAGAGCTGGGACCACAGTCTCAAAGAAAACCATTAGTAACACACTACGCCGTCATGGATTAAAATCCTGCAGCGCACGCAAGGTCCCCCTGCTCAAGCCAGCGCATGTCCAGGCCTGTCTGAAGTTTGCCAATGACCATCTGGATGATCCAGAGGAGGAATGGGAGAAGGGCATGTGGTCTGATGAGACAAAAATATAGCTTTTTGGTCTAAACTCCACTCGCCGTGTTTGGAGGAAGAAGAAGGATGAGTACAACCCTAAGAACACCATCCCAACCGTGAAGCATGGAGGTGGAAACATCATTCTTTGGGGATGCTTTTCTGCAAAGGGGACAGGACGACTGCACCGTATTGAGGGGAGGATGGATGGGGCCATGTATCGCGAGATCCTGGCCAACAACCTCCTTCCCTCAGTAAGAGCATTGAAGATGGGTTGTGGCTGGGTCTTCCAGCATGACAACGACCCGAAACACACAGCCAGGGCAACTAAGGAGTGGCTCCGTAAGAAGCATCTCAAGGTCCTGGAGTGGCCTAGCCAGTCTCCAGACCTGAACCCAATAGAAAATCTTTGGATGGAGCTGAAAGTCCGTATTGCCCAGCGACAGCCCCGAAACCTGAAGGATCTGGATGGAGGAGTGGGCCAAAATCCCTGCTGCAGTGTGTGCAAACCTGGTCAAGAACTACAGGAAACGTATGATCTCTGTAATTGCAAACAAAGGTTTCTTTCTGTACCAAATATTAAGTTCTGCTTTTCTGATGTATCAAATACTTATGTTATGCAATAAAATGCAAATTAATTACTTAAAAATCATACAATGTGATTTTCTGGATTTTTGTTTTAGATTCCGTCACTCATAGTTGAAGAGTACCTATGATAAAAATTACAGACTTCTACATACTTTGTAAGTGGGAAAACCTGCAAAATCGGCAGTGTATCAAATACTTGTTCTCCCCACTGTACATGCATACATACATGCATACATACATACATGCTGCAAGTAATTCTTGGACCTAACTTACGTAGTCATTCACTCAGGAATGCATATTAGTATCCTGTCAGTTGCACCTTTTCTCATTGCTTTTAGTATATCGAATGTGCAATACGTGCAGTTATCTGTAATTAAACCCTGCGCACTAAAGACTGTATTTTAGGGGAATTACTATTATTACCCCAAATTATATCATACACACATTTAGCTATTAAAGTATCTCTTCCTGTCATTTACCTGTACAGTTTGTGTAACCATGCAAGTATTCACTTACCTGTTAATTCGGCCAGTCTGTCTATTAAGTAAACTACCCAGGTGTGATGATTACTGACTAGGAACAGGTGAGAGCAGACTCAGGTGATCCTGGAATTCCTGCCTTACACTCATTGCCCAGCAACCGGAACAGGGCACGTTCAGCAACACAACACAAAACAGACACAGACAGACAGGAAAACAGGCTCACGGGGATGGGGTCACTGAGAATGAATTTCCCTCTATGTTTTCTATACTTGAATCCAAATAGATTCTCAATATACTTTATCAAAAAAGGTATACATTCTCAGTCATCTGGATCATGTACGACCAAACAGCTCAGTCCTCAATTGACAAGTTCTGAGTAAAAGATCGATACATGGCTACCTAATCTATATTCACTCTAAATATCACTGTAGGACAAAAAAACTTATATCTATAAGGAAAAATCCCACACAGAACATACATTATTGTTAATAACACAGTTGGATACATAATTTAAGTATACCCATCACATTAACCAGGCTAACAAGAATACATATAAATTAAGGCTTAGTATCATGACATCATACAATAAAATACATGAATTAATGACTATTTCTAAGTTGTATACTACAATAGAGGTAGATGAATATATTCCAATAAAATTAACTTTATTCTTCATTCAGAGGAACCCCAAGTTTTTCCTTGTCACAATGGGCACTATCTGATCGACGGAGGTAGTAACATTCCTACATTTTGAATCATGTGAACCTTATAATCAAAGTTATACAATACTTAAAGAAGATGAGATGGATGAAGAATTTGTTCTGGCCCTCCCTGTATTAATGTTGACTGATACATCCCTAGCAGTAATCGTTTGTACAGATCTCAAAATTCAACCCCGAAATATAGGAAAACAACATCCCATGACTATTGCTACAATGAGTACTAGGGCTACCAGAGGACCCAAAATGCTTGCCATCCATGTGCCTATTGAATTACCATTAAAAAACCTTGAAAAGACTTCAATAGCATTCAAACTGTTATATCCTCCAAATACCTGTGCATCTCTATTAGTGTTTCTAATCCCATCCTGTATTACTCTAATATTTCCTATTGCTGTCGTTAAATTCCCTAGACCTTCAGATTCTGATGGTAAGTATAACACGCATCTCCCCCAACAATCGTACACACTCCCCCTTGAGCTGCTGTAATTGCATCCAATGCTATGCGATTATCAATTGAGCAACGTCATGATGCGTCACTACAATTAGATAATGATTGGAATATTGCAATTCCGTATTCCCAAAAATAGTCTTAAACTAGCTGAGTACGTGTAAATATTCTAAAAAAACTAGTTAACCCACTAGGCCGTCATTGTAAATAAGAAAAAAATAAAGATCTACGCCCCTTAATGTGTGTAGGTACAAATTCAACAGGCTGAACCATGTAAATAAATAGTGGAGGGAGACTAGTCCAGATATGTTTACCACAACACCAAAAGAACCCTGGAACCAGTAGGATTCCTAGTTTAAAAATGTGATAGTCTTCTCCCATGTACTACATTGAGAAGTGCGTAAGAACCCTATGTCTATTGTGTAAAGCTCTTCCCTCAGTCGGCCCTTTACGCACACGTCAAATACAGAAGATGCATTTACAGTAGCTGATATTTTAGTGGGTATAATTGATAAATCACTAGGTACTTGAATTACATGTCTTTTATAGAAAATCGGACATCCAGTAACTGATGGAAAATGTTCCGGTAGAGAAAATGGTTGAATGAACCTTATGCAAATCTATACCGTTCTCCTGTCTAACAGAGATGTTAGAATAAATGACATATTGAGACATCTTATAAAGCATCCCTTCACTCTTAATTATCATGTTATTAGTTTTGCCTATGTAAATGCTATTTGGCAAAATTATCGGCTTGACTGATTGAAGTCCTATCAACGGATGGGTGTGCAATACATACTGGTAAGCAAGAATGCATAATGTTGGCAGTACATCCAAACCCTTGAGTGGTACCGCCCAATAAGGAACTAAATTCTCAGTTGATTTAGGAATTAGTGAACAAACATAACAAGAGTGTGCAAAGCTGTCATCAAGGCAAAGGGTGGCTACTTTGAAGAATCTCGAATTGATTTGTTTAACACTTTTTGGTTACTACATGATTCCATATGTGTTAAGTCATAGTTTTGATGTCTTCACTTTTATTCTACAATGTAAAAAATAGTGCAAATGAAGAAAAACCTTTGAATGATTAATATTCCAAACTTATGGGCCTCAGTGTAGGTGCGCGATGATGTATTCTTTCGCTGTGGTTGGGTATAAGAATGTCTTCTGCTGACCGGAGGGAGTGATCTTCAGTACATGTCAGGGTTTTAGACTTATGTGTGGCCACTAGAGGTCCCCATTGCGTCTCTTGTTGATTTTCAGTCTGTCATTAGGTCTTATTGTTGTCACCTGTGCCTTGTTCCCTGCTTGTGTATTTAAGTACTTTGCTCAGTGTTTCCAGTGCCATGACCGTGTCTAGGTCATTCTCTTGCTGTGCCTCTTTTGGAGTTATCTGATTCTACTTCGTGTACCTGGTATGGTTCCTTTGTTTTGATTTATTTACTTTTGCTCTTTGACATTTTTGGAGTACTCACAGATCTTTGTGATCTTTTTTCAAATTCCTTCTGGATTAACTTTGTGGACTTTTTGGATTCTCTTTTGGAACTGTTGTCAAACAATTTTTTGGAAGTTTTTTGGAGTTTACTTTTTGTATATACCCTAGGAAAGTTTGGACGTTCCTTTTCCTCAAATAAAAGATTTGAAGACATTTCCCAGGACTGTCATCTGGTTTTCTGCATTTGGGTCCACCTTTCTGACAGTTCAAGTTTTCACCCTAGTCCTAATGTTGTGATTCTGACAGTACAGCTGGGTAAAGAATGCCGAACTTGGTGTCCAGACAACGGTGTAGGAGCCCCCTCACCTCGTTGAAGGCTGACCTCTTCTTCATGACTGCCGCCATGTAGTTCAGGTAAATGTGAATATTCTGGCCATCATAGGTGATGGGAGACGCTCGCGATGCCTGAAGGTAGTGGAATTTAACTACGATGAGTCTGGGCGGCTCCTCATTCTTCGGTGCGGACTGTAAGCTTCTGTGCACATGGTCAAGTTTGGGGATGTAATCGAGGCCTAGAATTTCCTGTAGCTGTTTAGCTATGGAGTCCCTCTCTCACGCCGAAAATGCGAACTTTCCCCCGGCGCTGTCTGTTCTCAAGGTCCTCGACCTTGGATGTTAGTTTGACAACATCTGATGTTAGCCGGGTGTCTTCCAGTCTCACCACTTTGGAGTAAGTATTTGCACCATTTTCCAGGCAGTTTTCCAGATGGGATGTCATGCTTCGCCAAGTATTTTTGACAGAGTCGATCTTTGTGTTGGCCTCGGTGGAGAGAATGGCTATTGTGCGGATAGGTCAGTGGATAGTGACTCCACCTTAGCCAGCACTGTCTGTTCAGATTTAATGATATTTTGTAATTATTATTCTTTTTTAACTAGGCAAATCAGTTAAGAACAAATTCTTATTTACAATGATGGCCTACCCCGGCCAAAAGCTGGCCCAATTGTAACACAGTAAAAAATTAATTAACACGTTAAGGGAGGTGTTGGTCATGTATTAATAGTAAATTGTTCGACCTGGACAGGAGCACCGAAAAAAAACATGTCCAGTAGGTCTGTAGAGCCAGTAGGGAAACAGCTGCCCCTTCCACCTCTGAAGTGCAGCTGTAGACCCCTCTATCACACTGACCTCCAGCTCACACAAAGGCTATGTCCCAAATGGCACCCTATTCCCTAAATAGTGTACTAGGGTATATCGAAACAGGGTGCCGTTTGGGAAGCAGCAGTATTGTTCCAAGGGTTTTATCTATCTCTCCTCTGCCACAGATCAGTCATATTTTGGTGGTCGAGGACACACGAGGCCAATTTCACACCCAGAATGCTGTTCTGTAATATGTCCAGCTCGAACAGAGAGGAGGCTACAGAGGTTTTCTGGGTTTGTTTCTATTTGATATCTATAGAAATTGTGTTGGTATACAGTAGCAGAAGACTTATATCTAGCAGAGATACTGTAGCCTATGTCATGGCCAAAGGTTTTGAGAATAACACAAGTTTGCTGCTTCAGTGTTCTTAGATCTTTATGTCAGTAGTTACTATGGTGCACTGAAGTATAATTACAAGTATTCCATAAGTGTCAAAGGCTTTCATTGACAATGACATTCCGTTTATGCAAAGAGTCAATATTTGCAGTGTTGACCCTTCTTTTTCAAGACCTCTGCAATCCGCCCTGGCATGCTGTCAATTAACTTCTGGGCCACATCCTGACTGATGGCAGGCCATTCTTGCATAATCAATGCTTGGAGTTTGTCAGAAGTTGTGGGTTTTTGTTTGTCCACCCGCCACTTGAGGATCGACCACAAGTTCTCAATGGGATTAAGGTCTGGGGAGCTTCCTGGCCATGGATCCAAAATGTCGATGTTTTGTTACCCGAGCCACTTAGTTATCACTTTTGCCTTATGGCAAGGTGTTCCATCATTGTAATAACGCTTCAGGAGAGTGAGGATCCATTTGCAGTTTTAATATAATTTTAGTTGTATAATCAGGGTCAATCACCAGCAAACACCACAGTAGACGTAAGGCAACTCGTAATCCAGAAACAGGCATAAGGTCAGGGCAGGCAGCAAATTTACATGAATCAGTCCAGTATAGAATAGTCCAGGGCAGGCAGCAAAGAATCAAGATGAGGATAGACAGTCCAAAGGTAATCCACGGTAAGAACAAACACGGAAAGGAGTGCTCAGAAATGATCACCAGGGCAAATACAAAATTTCGCACTGAGGGAGAGTCTGAGAGCACCTAAAATAGGGTAATAGGGTAATCAGTGCTAGGTATATGGGAATTGTAGTTCAAATGGTTAGTATTCAGGCGAGGGTTCCCTCTGGTGGTGAGTAGGAGGAACCGCGGGAGTCTCGTTTGTGACAATCATGCTGGAAAAGGCATTGGTCGTCACCAAACTGTTCTTGGATGGTTGAGAGAAGTTTCTATCGTAGGATGTGTTGGTACCATTCTTTATTCATGGCTGTGTTCTTAGTCAAAATTGTGAGTGAGCCCACTCCCTTGGTTGAGAAGCAACCCTCACACATGAATGGTCTCAGGATGCTTTACTGTTGGCATGACACAGGACTGATGGTAGCGCTCACCTTGTCTTCCCCGGACAAGGTGTTTTCCGGATGGCCCAAACAATCGGAAAGGGGATTCATCAGAGAAAATGACTCTGCCCCAGTCCTCAGCAGTCCAATCCCTGTACCTTTTGCAGAATATCAGTCTGTCCCTGATGTTTTTCCTGGAGAGAAGTGGCTTCTTTGCTGCCTTTCTTGACACCAGGCCATCCTCCAAAAGTCTTCGCCTCACTGTGCGTGCAGATGCACTCACACCTGCCTGCTGCCATTCCTGAGCAAGCTCTGCACTGGTGGTGCCCCGATCCCACAGCTGAATCAACTTCAGGAGACGGTTCTGGCGCTTGCTGGACTTTCTTGGGCGCCCTGACGCCTTCTTCACAACAATTGAACCTCTCTCCTTGAAGTTCTTGATAATCCGATAAATGGTTGATTTAGGTGCAATCTTACCAATCTTTTAAAGCTTCCAGTCTATTATTCTCTCCAGCCTTGTCCTCGTCAACACTCTCACCTGTGTTAATGAGACAATCACTGAAATGATGGCAGCACGTCCTTTTGTGGCAGGGCTGAAATGCAGTGGAAATGTTTTTGGGGGATTAAGTTCATTTTCATGGCAAAGAGGGACTTTGCAATTAATTGCAATTCATCTGATCACTCTTAATGACATTCTGGAGTATATGCAAATTGCCATCATCAACACTGAGGCAGCAAACTTTGTGGAGACCAATACTTGTGTCATTCTCAACTTTTGGCCACGACTGTAGAGGAAACACTGGTTTTGTTCACTTTGTTGTCACTCATAGATGGGCAACACTGCCATCTAGAGTGCAACTACAGTTTATACAATAGCTGAGATTAACCTACATGAGATGAAGCCAGGAACATCTGTATCTTTCACGACAGACTCAAACATCCCATCATCAGGCTATGTAAAAATACAGGGGGTCAAAGTGCTGAGAGAGAGAGAGAGAGAGAGAGAGAGACGTATTATGGCCCCAACAGTGCTCACTGGAACATTCAGAAGCTTAGAAATGCGCCTATAACCAATTCCATCATTATGTTTTGCAACAATTAGGTTGCTTTTTAATTACTGATAGTTTTCAGCTGTTGTATTGGCTTCCCATGCCTTTTTGAACCTCCCTTTCTTCATGTGTTCAATACTTTTTCCCTGTGTCATTTCACATTATTACACAACTTAATTTCTGAACTTATTTGTTTTGGTTTCTTTGTATGTATGGATTACTTGGGTTGTTACCAACATCTGGTGAAAATGTCATGTCAATAGCACCTTTGGAAATATATTTACTGAGAAACATGGTGACGTGTTCAATACTTATTTCACCCGCTGTATATCTGAGAGGCGCTGGAGCAGGGGCATATTCGCCCTTCTACATCCCCTGCTTCAGCCAGTTTCTTCTTTGTGAAGAAGAGGGACGGGGGTTTGAGGCCGTGCATTGATTATCGAGGACTGAATGAGGTAACGACGAAGTTTCGATATCCAATGTCCCTCGTTCCTGCGGCCATAGAGCAGCTTCGGGGAGCGCGATTCTTCACCAAGCTGGACCTCCGGAGTGCATACAACCGCATTTAGCACGGCGTCAGGTCACTATGAATACCTAGTGATGCCATACGGACTCCCCAATGCCCCAGCGGTATTCCAGTCGTTTCTGAATGAGGTATTTTGAGAGATGTCGGGGAGGTATGTTGTAGTGTATATTGACGACATCCTAGTGTACTCCCCGACATTCTCAGAACACATGACACACGTGCGTGCTGTCCTCCAACGACTATTACAGAATCATCTGTACATCAAGGAGGAAAAATGCGCCTTCCACCTGACGGCCGTCTCTTTCCTAGGATATCGTATTGCTCCGGAGGGGGGTGAAGATGGAGGAGTTAAAGGTGGAGGCAGTAGGGTCATGGCCAGTCCCAAAAAACATCAAAGGACTACAAAGTTTCCTCTGTTTCGCCAACTTCTACCGCCGGTTCATCAAGGGCTACAGCTCCATCGCCGCGCCACTTACGTCGTTGTTGAAAGGAAATCCTCAACGCCTCGCCTGGACCCTGAGAAGGCATTCCTCGACCTGAAGGGCCGATTCACCACCGCGCCGCTCAAGCCCTTCACGGTCGAGGTCGACGCGTCGGAGGTCGGGGTAGGGGCGGTCCTCTCCCAGCTGCAGGGAAACCGTCCCCTGCTATACCCCTGTGCGTACTATTCTAAGAAGCTGAGCGCTGCGGAGAGGAACTACGACGTGAGTGACCGAGAGCTACTGGCGGTGAAGTTGGCGTTGGAGGATTGGAGACATTGGCTAGAGGGTGCTCATGAGCCGTTCACTGTCCTGACGGATCATCGGAACCTGGAGTACGTCAGGGCAGCCCGGCGCCTTAACCCCCGTCAGGCCCGCCGGACCTTGTTTTTTGAGCGCTTCCAGTTCGCCCTGACCTATCGTCCGGGAACGAAGAATGGCAGGGTGGACGCACTCTCCCGCATCCACGACCGGGGGGTGGAATTGAGGAAGGACGTTCCAATTTTGCCTCCATCGTGCATTGTGGGTTCCGTCTCCTGGGACATCGACGCCGAGATCCAGCGGGCAGGGAGACGGGATCCTACCCCAGCAACATTCCCCCCGGGGAAGATCTATGTACCTCGGAGAGTGCGGGGAATGTTGGTAACCTGGGTGCACACTACACCTGCCACAGGACATCCAGGTATCAGCCGGACCCTGGAGGCGCTCCGGGAAAAATATTGGTGACCAGGCATGGGGAGGACTGTGCGACATTACGTACTGTCCTGTGTTGTGTGCGCACAGTCTAAGGCGCCGAGAACGGCTCCTACGGGCAAGATCAATCCCCTACCAGTACCTCAGCGGCCTTGGTCTCACATCGCGGTGGATTTCGTAACGCTAATTCCTCAATTTCATTGGCCATTTGAGACTTCTTGTCCTTAAGGCCAGACCGATAATTCACTCCTGTAATGGAGTACACACAGAGACATTTTTATTAAAGATTCCGCTATTAATGAAAGAAACCAATAAAATAACTGGGATTTGAGAAACAATACATTTATTTTATTTAACTAGGCAAGTCAGTTAAGAACAAATTCTTATTTACAATGTTCTACAGGGACAGCCATAGTAGTACAGTGCCCTTGGAGCAAATTAGGGTTAAGTGCCTTGGTAAAGGACACATCGACAGGTTTTTCACCTTGCCGACACAGGTATTCGAACTAACAACTTTCGGTTACTGGCCCAACACTCTAACCACTAGACACAAATTAACTTTGAACAAGGCACACTTGTTTAAGGGACATTTCCCCTGTGAACTTTATTTGACATGGAGGAGGTGAAAAAGGTAACATTTCTCCACAGAAGCTCACAGCTGGACCAAGGCAACTTTTTCTGGCCTTTGTTGAACGATGGAGGCCATATTATGTCAAACCCCACAGCAGAGCCAGGTGAAAGACCTGAGAAAAAAACAAGAGAGGGATTGAGGTGTAAATGAGCTGCAAAATCCAAGTTAAAAAAACATAGGTATTGCCCACTATAATTAACATACAATGTGGTTGGTACACATTTGTTTGCCCCAAAAGTTGGATTCAAACATTTATTTTACAGCAGTTAACAAGGTCTCACTAGGCAGACCAGTTGCCTCCCACACGTTTTACAATTCAGATGATTTCAGATTATAGAAATGCCTTCAGAGACAGGAAATGTTATTTGAAAACTGGTAAGCTAGAGGGCAGGTAAATATCTTGGGGGCTACACACTACTAGCAACTTGTGATGGGACTTACTCAAAGAGAGTCCCATCACAACCTAGGACAAAGATCTTTGTAAGATATATAAATAAAGCCAAGGCACGCTAAACCCTTGTATCCACATGCTACTCCTATCTGCTTACCACTGTACAAATTACTTGCAATGATTGACTACAAAATATCTGTGTTATTCCATGTACATTGAATGTACTGGTAGACTGGTGATAGTCTTGATTATCTTAAATCCTCAGACAGAAACAAGAAGTCATTTTTCTCCTCGCTGAATATGACTGTGCCAGTAAACTCCAGATAAGGTAGGTAATCCACTAGAACATGTATTTTATAGAGTCCTGTTTGAACCTGTTGAGAGAAAATAAGTTACTAATAACCCTCATAGGCGGGTAGACTATATTAACCGCCATAATCAGGTTTACTCTGTGTCAAAGGAAATATGCAAATAAAAGACCATTCACCAATGTCCATCGTTGTGTATGTGTTCCTGCTGCTTGTACAGAAATTTAAATTTCCAGTACATACAGTGGCAAGAAAAAGTATGCAAACCCTTTGGAATTACCTGGATTTCTGCATAAATTGGTCATAAAATTTGATCTGATCTTCATTTAAGTCACAAATGACTGTGTGGAGAGAAAAAGGCACTGCACACCAACATCAAAACCTCATCCCAACTAAAACGTATGGTGGAGGGAGCATCATGGTTTGGGGCTGCTTTTCTGCCTCAGGGCCTGGACAGCTTGCTATCATCGATGGAAAAATGAATTCCCAAGTTTATCAAGACATTTTGCAGGAGAATGTAAGGCTATTTGTTTGCCAATTGAAGCTCATACAATTTAAGCTCATACAGAAGTTAACACAACGGCTTCAACAGAATAAAATACCCGTTCAGGAGTGGCCCAGTCAGAGTCCTGACCTCAACCCGATTGAGATGTTGTGGCATGACCTCAAAAGAGCGATTCACACCAGACATCCCAAGAATATTGCTGAACTGAAACAGTTTTGTAAAGAGGAATGGTCCAAAATTCCTCCTGACCATTGTGCAGGTCTGATCCGCAACTACTGACCATTGTGCAGGTCTGATCCTCAACTACAGAAAACGTTTGTTTGAGGTTATTGCTGCCAAAGGAGGGTCAACCAGTTATTATATCCAAGGGTTCACATACTTGTTCCACCCTGCACTGTGAATGTTTACACAGTGTGTTCAATAAAGACATGAAAACGTATAATTGTTTGTTTTATTAGTTTAAGCAGACTGTGTTTGTCTATTGTTGTGAACCCTTTGGAAATCCAGGTATTTCCAAAGGGTTCACATACTTTCATACTGTCAGGCTCTGGCCATAGAGAAACCTATTTGCTTCTCTATGTAGCCATGGTCAGAGTCTGACAGTTATTTTCTTTCTGTTTCTGGTGGTGGTTTGTGTTGGATCCCTAATTAGAGGCAGCTGTAGTGCATCGTCTCTAATTAGGGATCCTACATAGGTTTGTATGTTCCACAGCGGGGATGTGGGTCGTTATCGTATATTTCGCAGTCACGGTGATAAGTAAGTGTACTTTACGTTTTGTCCATTCGTGTTTGTTTGTTCAGTAGTTCGACATTGGTGTTTTGTAATACATAGTATCCAAATATTACATAGTATAATAAATATGTCGAACAACTATCCCTGCTCTGCGCATTGTATGCACTCTCTCGTGACACCACTGTACATCACCTACACAAATGATAGAAGAGTTATAGCCTGAACCATAAATAGGGACTTGTCTCATAAACCTCTTCACAGCAACACATGGTGTACCTATGAACCACTTTAATTAAACTCAGATAGCATTGATAATATTACAACTACAACCACTTAACTGTGGTGGTTAAAATAAATATCACATGCACTAATAACACTAAATATTGAAATGGGTTGAGAGAAACAATGCAATGGTTTTATTTGATTATGACCCTGTACAGCTCAGGTGCATAGCTAAACATAAGCAAATTAGAGAGACTCACTTAATCTAAAATTAACCACACCTTGACAGCCATTGGTAAGCATTTGGTGGCCCCTAGACCTGTACTACTGGAGATGTCGACATACTGTGTCTGTGATATTACCATATGTTTAAAAAAACAGGAACAGGGCACTACTTCTGGCTTACTAACCATACCAGTTTTTTGTTAACTATCTTGGACCATACATGTGAGTACTGTTTACTCTTCAATTACCTGTTTAAGTGAATATTTTTCAGTAGTTTCTCTCTTCAGCATCCGCTCAGGTATATTCCTGTCAGTCATGTTTAAATGTGTCAGGGGAAAAGAGTTTTGTAAGAGTTAGCTAAGAATAGTTACAGCAGATACAGTGGTGAATAGAACACAGTGACATGAGTCCATATCCTTGTTTCCAACATCAGCTTCAAACTCCTTTTATTCCTTAGTAAGCTATAAAAAAAAAAAAAAGTTTTATCTTCTTAAGAACAAGAAGGCCTGCACACTGTTGAAGCTAGCTACCTGTTAAAGAAGTTTTTTTCCTCTGCACTCGGCTCTTCACCTTCGGGGATGATAGAAGATGGCGCCGACAGAGATGGCAACCTCGTGACTAGCTCTTAGGAAACTTTGCAGTATTTTGTTTTTTTATGTAGTATTTTTTACATTATTAGCTCAGCAAATGTTTTGTGTCATTACATACAGCCGGGAAGAACTATTGGATATTAGAGCGTCGGCAACTCACCAAAACTACCAGCATTACGATCAGGAATACGACTTCCCCGAAGCAGACCCTTTGTTCGCTATCCCCTGAGCAATTTAACTTATTCCAGAGGCCGACCCAAAACATCGCCGGCGGAGGAGAGGCACTTGAGGCGGCCTGCTGGTTCGACTTAGGAGGCGTACACACCACCCACCGCTTCCAAGTATATTACTCGCTAATGTTCAGTCTTTGGATAACAAAGTTGACAAACTTAGGGCAAGGACTTATTTCCAGAGAGACATCAGGGCCTGTAACATACTTTGTTTCACGGAAAAATGGCTCTCTCGGGATACTCTGTTGATTCTCAGTTCATTCCGCAGACAGGAAACAATATCTCTCCGGGAAGCAGAAGGGCGGAAGGGTGTGTTTCATGATTAGCGACTCATGGTTTAATTGTAGTAACATACAGGAACTCAAGTCCTTTTGTTCACCCAACCTAGAATACCTCACAATCAAATGCCGACCGTATTATCTACCGAGAGAATTCTCCTCTGTCATTGCCACAGCGGTTTATATCCCCCCTCAAGCCGATACCACGACGCCCCTCAAAGAACTTCACTGGACTTTATGCAAACTGGAAACCACATATCCTGAGGATGCATTTATTGTAGCTGGTGATTTTGACAAAGCAAATTTGAGGACTAGGATGCCGAAGTTCTATCAACATATCGGCTGCTAATTCTCTTGCTATTCAAACTTCCGGAATGCTTATAAGGCCCTCCCCCCCCGTCCTCCTAAGGCAAATCTGACCACGACTCCAACTTGCTCCTCCCTTCCTATAGGCATAAACTCAAACAGGAAGTGCTACAGACTATTCAATGCTGGTCTGACCATTCGTAATCAGTGCTTCAGGATTGTTTTGATCACGCGGACAGGGATATGTTCCGAGTAGCTTGCGAAAATAATCTAGACATATACACTGATACGGTGACTGAGTTTATAAGGAAGTGTATAGGAGATGTATTTCCCACTGTGACTATTAAAACCTACCCTAACCAGAAATGATGGTAGCATTCGCATGAAACTGAAAGCGTGAACCACCGCATTTAACCATGACAAGGTGACTGGGAATATGGCAGAATATAAACAGTGTAGTTACTCCCTCCGCAAGGCAATCAAACAAGCTAAACGGAAGTATAGAGACAAGTTCAACGGCCTAGACATATGGATCAGCCAGAAGGCAGGGATCCATTATCTCAAAAAATGTCACTCCCACTTGGTCACCTTGCAGCTCCGAATACGCTACTCCATTTTTTTAAACGTCATCCTCTCTCTCTTCAACTCCTTCAAACTTCATCTCACTCTCATCAGTTTCACATTTTGAGCTACTAAAGTATGGTTTTCCATTTTTGTATTTGATACTCAACATCTATCTTCTCTTTCCCCCTTGTTTCCTTGACCCTGACGCCATCTTCCTCTGGTCAGTTTCACCTTCCGAACTGCTGTAGCACAATTTCCATTTTTTGTACTTCTCTCTCTCAACATCCTCTCTTGTCCCAGCGTTTTTTTCCTTTGTTTTTTCAACTTTTCCCTTTTTTTCCTCATGTTTTCTTCCAAGCTACAGAAATACAGTTTTAAATGTTTGTATTGATGCCTATCAACCTCCCGTTCACGTCCTCCATATTCGAAACAGCCATGACTCGAACTATACTAAAAAGGCCCTTGTTTCTCTGAACATCAAACGTTCCTCTGTAACCTCATCTCCCAGGCTAGTGCATTTGGGCGGAAGTGTCTGGGAACGCCCCTCATTTGTGTTGCTCCAAACATGCTAGAAAACAACACCTGCAATATTCTTCTTCATCTTTTTGGTTTGTTGTCTTTTTTACTCAATGTACTCGAGAGTTGCTGCCACGAACTGTTTGAGGATGAGTTGCAGCTATGTAACATTACAGCACATATTATTATTATTTTGGTTACAGTAGCTATAAGATGATGTTCATTATTTTGTGAAACAAAATCGCCAGTCATATCAGTCATCATATCATTTATCACAGTATTTTATGAGCGTTTTGACAAGCTTCATTCAAGAGCATTAAATGGTTCCTTTCCGTTAAGAATATATATATAATCTGATGAATAAATCACTATTTCATGATTTGTTTGAAGGATGTAAGTCAAGAGAACATTAATTTCGTTATCATTACATGTTCTGTTTAAAACCTTGGAAACCAGGACATTTTGAAGCTGATTACACCGTTGCGTTATTGAATGCAGCGTGTTATTTTTTCTCTAGTCGCGGGAAAAAAAAATGTTGATGGAATCAAATGAATAATTTGCATATAACGCACTAAAACAATAAGACTATACTCCGAGTCGATATAATAATAATAAGGAATTCCCATCGACCAAGCCCACAAATTATGGGGAAAAAAACGTTATTTCCAATTGACCCCCATTGTAAAAGAAATGTGGGGATCCGGTGCCCAAGTAGGTTACACGTAGGTGAGAATGAATGATCTATAACTCACTAGTCTATGTGAATTTGGTCGGGTTGCCCAAAAAATTACATATTGTAATTTAATGTTCTGGTTTGTAGCTAGCTAGCACTCACACACTCATGTTGCTGCTAGCACCATCATGAAAGGGGCATGAGGGAACCCCTAAAATATTATGTTTTTCTCACCAGTAAGAATGCTAGGGAGCAGGCAATGGTTAAAATGGATCTTTAGACATGTTGTACTTTTCATAAATGTAGTTTTGTAATTGACTAAAACAAGCAGACAACAAGATAATTGGTTTTGAAAAATTACACATTTTTGCTGTGGAGTAATCTAAGTAAACACAATTAGTTTTCCCCACCTTCTATCAAATACCGACTGGGACTATACCGGTAGCCAGCGCACTGCTCTATATTTTGTCAGTCAATTATCATGTGCCTTCCTCTAATTGATTAACATGTTGAAAGGATTGGTAGGTATGCCTTTATATTTTCATTGACAGCATCTCTATACACGGTGACAATGTTATTGCAACTATCTACCTTTATAAAGGCAGTTATTTGCAGTAAATTATCTTGCTGTGTCAAATTAAACTGTACTGCTCAAACTAGGACTAGGTTGCCTCTTTAAACTGTGGGATTTCGCTGCTGAAAAGGGAGGGGAGAGAGTTGCATGGGTTCATTGGGTTCATGAATCCGCCGCTATCGAAGCAGGTCGTCATTAGTTACCACAAACACAACGTCATAAACCTCGCCTATTTCTAAAATGTATCTTCTTAAAATGCGATTTTAATCCTTAACCTAACCTTAACCACAACGATAACCTTATGTATACCCTAACCTCAAATTAAGACCAAAAAGCTCATTTTAGTTTTTATGATTTTTTACGATATAGCCAATTTTGACTTTGTGGCTGTGGTAACTAGTGGAAACCACCGACGCAGCGCCCACTAAAGAGACCCTGGATTGGACGGTTTATCCTTTATTTCACCAGGCTAGCGGCTTTCATAGATTCTCAGTAGACGTTGGGAGAAGTAGCAGATGCAGGAAATGGGTTAGCTAGGTAACACGGCTTGCCAAGGGTTACGATAGAAATGGCACTAAACGTTACTAACGCTTGACCTTTATATTGGGACGCAGAAACTCGATCAGCTGAATAATATTGAGTAGCGGCCATTTCAGGTCATTCCAGGTATCTTTCAAATTTAGCCCACTATAGCCACAAGCTGGCTGGCTAGCTAAACGAATAAGGTTACCTGAAAGACATAATGTTGGCTGGTAATGCCAGGCAATTTTGTCGTGTGCTTAACTGTGTTGGAAACTAAATAATGATGTCTGATACAACATATTCAAGGGGGATGGAAAGAGACAGAGGAAGGATTCCATCAGATTCTATGGCGAGAGGCGCATATCCTCAACCGTATGTTCACACTGGCACACAGCAGCAGGGAATAGACATTCAGGAACTTGCCTCTAAACGTGTCGACGTCCAGAAGAAACGGTTTTATTTGGACGTAAAACAAAGTGCACGGGGCCGATTCCTAAAAATTGCAGAGGTTTGGATTGGAAGAGAACGTCATGATAATATCAGAAAGAGCAAATTAACGCTGTCCATGTCAATGGCACCCGATCTACGGTATTGCTTGGGGGACTTCATCGATTATTACGCTCATATTGGGTTGAGAGGTGCCCTGATACCACGGCCAGAGGAGCAGAGCAATGGCCAGGGCTGCCCGCCCGATTCCCGCAGAAGACCGGAGGATCACCATGCAGCATCAATGTCTCCTGCCGGCTCTGCGGTGTCGGAGGAACATACTCATCGTGTCCTGAAGAGTGAATTCATTGAGAAAGACAATAGAAAGTACTATCTGGACCTGAAAGAGAACCAGCGAGGCAGGTTCCTCCGCATCAGACAGACTGTCAGTAGGGGGCATGGCACCATGGGTTACTACGGCCAGGGCATCGAGCAGACCATAGTGTTGCCGGCTCAAGGGCTTATCGAATTCAGAGATGCACTGTCGCAGCTGATTGAAGACTACGGCGATTATGATGTTACAGATGAGCTTGGAAGAGGCAATAGGAACCATGAAGTATCCCCCGAGTTTCCCGAGGCAGCATCCTTCCGAGTGGACAATAAGAGGTTTTATTTCGACGTTGGTTCCAACCGGTACGGTGTCTTTTTAAAGATTAGCGAGGTACGACAGCCATACAGGAACACCATAACGGTCCCCATGAAAGCTTGGGCCAGATTTGGAGAGAATTTCATTAGGTATGAGGAGGAAATGCAGCGAATTTTCACCTCTCACAAGAAGAGGACAGAGACTCGCGAGGACAGTGAAGAACAAGAGGATTGACAATGGCATTATATGGCTGTAAGATGTTTCTAGCGATGGTGGGTTAAAACAGGGAAAAGCTAAACATGAAAATATCCTATATTATATGAAAAAGTATTCTTAATGTACCTCTATTAGGCCTATGGCTCTTGTCAACTAACACTTTTACATTGTTCATGGTCATTCCTGTTTCAATTACACATTTATATTATGCCATCCGTTTTGAAATTGGTGCAGCAATTTGTGTTGGCTTTTGCAAAATGAAAAATTATATACAAAATACTAAATAATGATATAGGTCATTTATGTGAATCACATGTTATTTTTTTCATTGTGGTGGACTGAATGTGTGAATGAAAGTACGTGCGATTGTTTGATTGAGGGAAAAAAGGAGACATAATAGTGTACACGTCCTGTATTCCACTAGCATTGGTGGTTAATGTAAGATATACTGATGAAGGCTATATATAATATTGTGATTTAAACAGCAACAGTCATTTGTCTTATTTGTGTAGGTAGCACTTCATGATTGAGGACTTTGTTTATCGAATAAGGGACCGTTTAGTTGAAGGTGCGCTGACACCACGGACGAGATCAATCTCCCTGCCTATGTCATTACACTATAATCAGAGCCGGCTGCAGACAATGATCGCAATCCGATTTTCAACATGTTGATGCTATATTTATAATTATATAAAATATATGCAACGATTTTACACCAACAGGTTTATGTGCCAAAGCACTTCACACAACCAATAAGCAATGCATAACTGCATACCGAATACCGATTTAGACGCTTCATCATGGTTTGCGTTTTCAACACCACAATCAGAGTAGTCTATGTCAACCCGACAAACAAGCAATACATCCCTCCCTACTTTTATTGTATTTATTTATTTAACCTTTATTTCCTACTCAGTATCGAAGGCTTGGCTTGACAATCTCTAAATGTCATTAAACGTTTTGCTGTTTTGTAACTTTTCCGTTCCATTCATCGAATGGCCGATGCGCAGTTTGTATGCTGGAATTATATTGGTTAGTGGAGTAGATGAACGTGCGCATGCAGCCTACATTAGACTTTTGAAGTAGCCTAATCGGACTAAAACATTGTTACTGGTTGTGTTTATTGCACACATAAAAGGTAATACATTGTAAAAGTAAAATTACAAATATTTTGGGCAAATTTGGGTCCATGGCATGATTTTGATTACGTTCTAGGTCGAGGAATAGCCACTCGGATCGGAAAGGAGGCAGATCGCGCATTAAGCTTTCCTGAATAACTCGGCCTGCTAGGAGCATGGGCCTATGTGGCTACACTATATTAAACTACTCGGAAGAATAAGGATCAGCAACAGACAGCGCATCAGTATCAGAACTTAAAATACAGCCAGACTGTCCTGTACTATGCCTTTCTATACATTGTAATCTGTTGAGAGTAGACCCACAATTTATCCAAATGGAATGAAACGTTCAAATAACGGCTTTTGCACCATTGTTCAAATTACATTATTACTGCAGTTTACACTGCGGAATTGTACTTGAACATATTAATGCAAATATTCATTGCAGTGTGGTGTTGTAGGCTAGTCTAGGTAGGATAATTGTATTGTCCCCAAGGCCATACAAATGTAATTAACTGTATAACGGATACAAACAATGTTTTAAGTGAGGCGAGCCAGCAAAAATATCATAATTAAAAGATAAAATAAAAGTTGTACCCCGTGTAATAATACTAAACAACCTTTGTAGGCTACAACACCTAGCGACCTCACCAAGATATTTGAACCTTTTGGGATTGTAGCGAAGGGTGAGGCAAAGAATGCAAATTTGGGTCCATGGCATGATTTTTATTCGATTTTTGATTTTACCAGGTAAGTCCGTTAAGAACAAATTCTTATTTACAATGACGGCCTACCCCGGATGATGCTGGGTCAATTGTGCATGTTGGCCGAATTGTGATACAGTCTAGATTTGAACCAGGGTCTGTAGCGACGCTTCTAGCACTGACATGCAGTGCCTTAGATCACTGCGCCACTCGGGAGACCCGAGCGAAACACAAACAACCTAAACACAAACACCCTATGCATAGTGTCATTAGGGTTAACCTACTTGCTGGGAATTGTAACGTGGCATAGCGAGGTTTGCTACACTGCCCCCTCCTTACTTGAAGGCATTTCCCTGTTCTTCGACTACTCAGCCCCCTAGCCTGTCCGAGCCATGGGTTCCACTGTCCGCAAACGGCAGGACAAGGAAGTTAAACCAGTGCTGTGTTCGAATGCCAATGCTAACATATTGTATATTACATACTTAATGAGTATATACAACATATGAGTATATACTACATTTCAGGCTGACTACTAGCATCTATTGAATTGCATTCCATTCCATCTATTGAATTGCATGTCCCATAAATGTAATGTCCAAATCAACTTAAAGTATCTACAAAATAAGTATATATTACAGGTGGCAGGTAGACTAGTGGTTAGAGCATTGGGCCAGTAACTGAAATGTCACTGGTTTGAATACCCAAGCCTAAAAGGTGAAAAACCTGTTAATGTGTCCTTGAGCAAGGCACTTAACTCTAATTTGCTCCATGGGCTGACACTGTAGGTGGACCGTCATTGTAAATAAGAATTTGTTATTAACTGACTTTCCTAGGTAAATAAATAAAAAATACATATACTATTAAGTCATTTTAGTGTACTGTAAAAGAACGGTATCCTTTCAGTTGAGCATACTAGCACTTTACCTGTCTACCGGAAGATGCTGTTGCTATGCAACATCTTGCTAGCTTGTTAGCATAAAACACAACTAGCTAGACGTTTTACGATTTTGGATGTGTTCGTAAATTCAATATGGAGTGCCAGAGAGCGCTCAGAGTGCGCTCTAGGCATTTGTAAATACAGAGTGTTATCAGATTGTCCATTCTAAATTCAGAGCATTTCGATCTCGGAGTGCACACTAGACGCTCTGGCCGAGGGGTAGGGTTGATCCGAGCATTCTGACCTCACAACGGTAGTCAAGCACTCTTCAAATCTGAAAACATTGTGAAGCCACACCCATTGTCTGAATAATTGCATTGTGGGCCCTAAAACACGGAAATAGTGTATTTTGATTAATTTAGTACGACATCCGGGAACTTTTGGCATACTTACTATATCCATACTTTGACCAATAAAAATACTACATACTAAATTTATGTCACAAATAGTACTGTTAGTGCGGTTAGTATGAGTATTCAGACACATGTATGGTCACTGGCTTGAAAGGCAAACACCATATGCATCGTGTCAATAGGGTTAACCCACTTAGTGGGAATGTTATCATGGTTCACATATCGAGGATTGTGACAGTATAATGGTTTTGGATTGACAGTCGCAGGGACCAGGACTTGAGTCCCAGTCAGGGTACCCCCTAATCCACTATGATGGTGTCAGCCAGGTGTTGTAGAGCACCCTTGAAAGCATGTACAAGTCGAGTTTTAGTCACAGTACATTTGTGTTAGACTAGCAGTGTTTCTGTCAGGTCTCTGTACTCAACCTGGTCTCAGAGCATTTTGTATTATTCTTTATGTAAATCCGAGACACTCCATTTAGTATGATATGTTACATTTGGTATGGTTACATAAAACATATGGATACTTTAGGCAAAAACAAAAGTAGGGTGGTTGGTCTTAGTGGATGGCTAGGCGAATAACGCAAACGTCTAGCAACCCAAAGGTTGTGAGTGCATCACGGACAACCTTAGTGTTTTAGCTAATTAGCAACGTTTCAACTACTTACTACTTATCAGCTACTTTTCATCTACTTAGCATGTTAGCTAACCCTTCCCCTAACCTTTTAGCTAACACTTCACCTAACCCTAAACCTTTTAGCAAACCCTAACCTGAACCATTTAACCTAACTCCTAACCCCTAGCCTAGCTAACGTTAGCCTGCTAGCTAACATTAGCCACATAGCTAGAATTCGTAAGATATCTTACGTTTTGCAAATTCATAACATATTGTATGTTTAGCAAATTCGTAACATACATAATGATTTGTCATTCTTAACAGATCATACGAAATGGATGGACATCAACAAATTAATAATATGAAACGTAACATGGAGTGCTTCTACGTCTGCATTGCTTGCTGTTTGGGGTTTTAAGATGGGTTTCTGTATAAGCACTTTGTGACATCTGCTGATGTAAAAAGGGCTTTATAAATACATTTGATGTGAGTGTCTCGGATTTATATACAGAATAATACAAAATGTTCGGACACCAGGTTACTGTATTGCACATGTGACGGAAGAGTACGCAAAGCACCCGATTGATACAAATCATCATGATATCATTCTGCCAGGTAGGCCTACTTTGCAGTCAACATTTACATTTGAATGATCTTGGGGTAAAGTTTTAAAAATTACTTGTTTCAGCATGCATAGCGGATATGCTATATCTTACCTTTTTAGAAGTGTTTATTTCAGGCTGACTACTATCATCAATTGAGTTGTAATGTCCCATAAATCAAATGTCCAAATCAACTTAAAGTATCTACAAAATGAGTTTTGTACTTTTTGTGATTCACACATTATTAATCATTGATTCCCATGATTCGATTCACTACGATACAAACTAACACAAACTACTACATTGGCAAGCATATCATGAAAATTATAGTTAAAAAATAATAGTTTCATATGAAATGAATCAATATTTTTTTTAACTATTGAGAAAATGTAAAGAGGGGCATCCATTGTATAGTAAAAACATTTGTATGGCCTAAACAAGATTACTAGGGGAGCTTTTTGAGCTGCGTGTCTCATGTCTTCACTGTTCTTTCACTCGCAATGACGCACCTGACTTCTCTGCTGCCTATCAGCTATATTCCTCTGATCTTGTGGATGTATATAGACAATTTGTGCAGATTTGAATGGTTTTATGTATATAGACAATTTGTGCAGATTTGAATGATTTTATGTGTGGTATGATTGCTAGTTAAGTAACCTATTGCAGGTCTGGAAAAACGATCCACCTTCCACTAGTGTCACTATGGGTAGAGGGCAGGATAGAGTTGACTGTATAGTAAGAGTTCAGAAAAGCGTAATGTATAAGGGAAGTACCAAAACACCTTGATAGGGGAGGCGCATGCAAGAAGATGAGTATATTTGGCTATATGGAAGAAATGATATAGTAAAACCTGCAAAATGGGGATTGTAAACTCTGAAGCCAAAAAACAGCAGCGATGCTGTAATTACTTAGTTATAACGTAAGTGTTGCATCGCATTCATACGCTCTACCTTTATCGCACCACTGAGCACAGTAGATGTTCATTCCATGTTTTAGGCTACGTCCCAAATAGCAACGTATTCCCTTTAAAATGCATTACTTTTGACCAGGGTCTATAGGACTCTATAGACCCCGTTGTGCCCTATATAGGGAATAGGGTGCCATTTGGCACTTGATGTAGCCTAAAGCTGCGCATGTTCCAGAATTTCAACACTTAAGAAGTTAACATTCTCATGCCTTCACAAATCTTACGATGATACTTGAAACATTGAGATACAGCCCATGCAGCTATCAAAACGCCTCAGATACCATTACTTACAGATGCAACTTAGTCAGTGGCGCCCCAAAATTATCCTTATCACATTGTATTTCACAAGTTCTTTAATGGATTTGACTGTGTAATTTATTAACATAGTATTAGTGCTGAACAACTAATTGATTTCGGTTCAGTTATTTGCATTTCATTCGTTTATTTTCTGTGAGATCGATGTGCAGTTTCTGTAGAGACAAATCAGATCAAGCCTGAATTCTACGATGTAGTAGGGTGTTGTAATTTCCAACGGGTCAATAGTCTACTTAGTTTAGCGCAGGAAACATGGTAATTAACTACAATGACCACAATCCATTGCTTAAACTTGTCCTGTCGGTGTGGAGAAAGACACAGAGATTGAGAGAACATGCGATTGAGAGTGATAGAAAGCAGTTGCTGAGTGAGCCTGAAAATACATGATCTAAGTGATTGGTAGTTGGTATTGAGCAGTCATAAAAATATGCCTTATTTACTTTGAAGAACTACTAAAGTAAAATAAAGGTTAAATAAAATAAAAATAAAAGTAGTGATTTTGTCAGACAGTATAGGCAGCAGCTGAAATAAAAGTAATCAAATAATATACATATTTTATTAAATTAAAGTAATGTGATTGAATGATGGTTAATAAGTGATAAGCAGTAATGGACAGTCACTACCATCATGGGACTTTTATTCATTGTTTTTTTCTGTGTTGTTACAGCATTTTACCTACATATTGCAAAACCATGATTATTTTTTAATAATCGAACCAAAACCGAACCGACCTCAAAAAGCACTAATCGCTCAGCACTACAGTACATATTAACAAATTACTTTAAGTGAAAACTTAATTTCTCCTCAAATGGATTTTTTATTATCTGCCATACTATATTTTTAGTTTCAAGCCATGCTGACACTTATGGTGCTATAGAAAGGATACTCACTACTAACAGAGATCATCTTTATTGATATAGGCTTTGTGCCGACCATACAAGGTCTTTAAAAAAGTCAGGTGATATTCTGTTGCAAACTTCCTCCACATCTAATTTGTTGCCACATTTTAGACCCCTGGAGCTTTATTAGACCATTTTTATAATGTAGGTTCTGTGTCCAGGAAACAGCCCCATAGACTTATTGCCAGATAAGGTGATGGAGCTGATATCTTCAGTGGTTAACTAATCCACATAGGATACACCTTATTCATCTAAACACATCTTCATATGTCTGACAAACAATATCTTGCTTAAACAGGGCTTTAATTCAAATTGTTTGTTCTAGTTCTAACCAACTTTCTGTGATGAAACTCCTATTTTTACTTTCACTTGCATCTGGTGACAAAATATGTATGAAATAGTCTGACGGAGCGTTCATATTTCTTAGTAGTTTTCTTTTTGGCTGCAACTCCCTAGCAACTATGCGCCTTTCATTACAGGGTCTATAAAATGACGGTTCTTCTACAGAGCTGAAATTGACCAATTTAATTTCCTGTACATTTAGCTCGCCATATGTTTGTTCCTTATGGAAGATCCATTGAGGAGAGATGAACCAAATAGAACAGTCAGAATGCATCATGCTCATGCTACTTTTTGTGTTAAGACATATTGTAGTTTCCACAAGAATGCAGTTAACTGAATCTCAAGGAAAGACGTACTGTGTGATATGATTTTTGATATCTTAAATACGTATTGTAGTTAACACATGAAGGCAGTTGACTGAATCTCGAATCTCAAGGGATGAGGTACTGTGTATATAATGACAAAAGGATAGGTCAATTACAAAAAAGAGTTGGTTAAAATCATTGCCTCAAACAAAACTTGATATTATGATTTTTTATATCTTAAATGCCAGTGTTTTTTTATTTTGTATTCTTAGAGGTGACAATCCAAACTATGACCATAAAAAAAAAGCACAAGAATATTCAGGTTTTTCAGTGTGTTTTATTTGAATTATCTAATGTGTGGTATGGAAATTAGATTTGAATGATTCCATTTATTCTAAACAGGAAATATTGCTTTTTTTCCTTTCTTAGAAATGGAGAGAGAATATGAAGGGGGATGCACAGCTCATTTGCTCTTCGAAACAAAAAAGTTGATATCTACCCTAAATACATCAAACATTCTGACAATTTAGTGAATATACTTAAGCTTTCTCTGTTTTCTTGTGAAATTATACAAAATGAAATGTCCAACCTTTCTGACTGCTGTAGGCATATGTTTAACACACATTTTATTTGAGTGTAATTTGTCTTGTTTGATTGTCAAGTTTAAGGATTCAACCAAGTTGTAGAGGTGTTGTGATGATCAGAAAATGCAATTAATGTACAGCTCCTTATGGTTGTAACAAGGGTTAACATTGTCAATGCAAGGTACTCAATTGTTGTGAATTTGGAGTTAATCAGTTATAGGCCAAACAAGTTGTCTTGACAAAACCTAAAATGTTCCAACTCTTGCTACAAACATTTCCCTGAACCATTTTATGTGGGTGGAACTATCAACCTAACGTGATCAAATAGGCATTTTAGATTACGTGCAAACGGGTTATCGTGCCCCTTATTTCTCTTCCAAACAAAAATATAGTATATTCAATCAAGGATAAATTATATTAAATGTGTCCAAGAAAGGCAAGGTTATAATTAATTTAATTGACTCCTCTTTTTAGCTTGCCTGAAAAGAATACTAGGCCTGATATCCAACTAGACCTGGGCAGGCGTGTGAATGGTATAAACGTCCTTGTAAGAGCAAGCAAGGTCATCACTGAGGACTGTGTTGGTCTCTTATAAATAACTTGAATGTATCGAATTTGGACTGTTATCATCTAAACAAAAGGTTTTCAATCTTTAAGCCTTGGAACTTCTTCACAATTTGATTGTATTGTTTTGATTAGGATTAGGATTTTTATTAGTTTTTAGAACAAAGATAAGTTTGGAACATTTTATTTTTTTATTTTATTTCACCTTTATTTAACCAGGTAGGCCAGTTGAGAACAAGTTCTCATTTACAACTGCGACCTGGCCAAGACAAAGCAAAGCAGTGTGACAAAAAACAACACAGAGTTACACATGAGAATAAACAAATGTACAGTCAATAACACAATAGAGAATCTATATACAGTGTGCAAATGTAGTGCAAAATGCTAGGAAGGTAGGACAATAAATAGGCCATAGTGGCGAGATGATTTACAAAATTAGAATTAACACTGGAGTGATAGATGTGCTAATTATGATGTGCAAATAGAGATACTGGAGTGCCAAATGAGCTAAAATAATAAATATGGAGATGAGGTAGTAGAGTGGGCTATTTACAGAAGGGCTATATACAGGTGCAGTGATCGATAAGCAGCTTTGACAGCTGATGCTTAAAGTTAGTGAGGGAGATAGGAACCTCTAGCTTCAAGGATTTTTGCAGTTCGTTCCAGTCATTGGCAGCAGAGAACTGAAAGGAATGGCGGCCAAAGGAGGTGTTGGCTTTGGGGGTGACCAGTGAAATATACCTGCTGGAGCGCATGCTACGTGTGGGTGTTGCTATGGTGACCAGCAAGCTGAGATAAGGAGGGGATTTACCTAGTAAGGACTTGTAGATGACCTGGAACCAGTGGGTTTGGCGACGAATATGTAGTGAGGGCCAGCCAACGAGAGAATACACGTCGCAGTGGTGGGTAGTATATGGGGCTTAGGTAACAAAACGGATGGCACTGTGATAGATTACATCCAATTTGCTGAGTAGAGTGAGTTTACAGTCTAACCAGACGCCTAGGTATTTGTAGGAGTCAACGTATTCTAAGTCAGACCCGTCGAGAGTAGTGATGATAGTCCGGTGGGCGGATGCGGGCAGCGTTCGATTGAAAAGCATGCATTTAGTTTTACTAGCATTTAAGAGCAGTTGGAGGCCACGGAAGGAGTGTTGTATGGCATTGAAGCTTGTTTGAAGGTTAGTTAACACAGTGTCCAAAGAGGGGCCAGATGTATACAGAATGGTGTCGTCTGCGTAAAGATGGATCAGAGAGTCACCAGCAGCGAGAGCAACATCGTTGATGTATATAGAGAATAGGGTTGGCCCAAGAATTTAACCCTGTGGCACCCCCATAGAGACTGCCAGAGGACCGGACAACAGGCCCTCCGATTTGACACACTGAACTCTGTCTGAGAAGTAGTTGGAGAACCAGGCAAGGCAGTCATTTGAGAGACCAAGGGTGTTGAATAAGAATACGGCACAATAAGAATGCTGCACAATAAGAATGCGGTGATTGACAGAGTCGAAAGCCTTGGCCAGGTCGATGAAGACGGCTGCACAGTACTGTCTTCTATCGATGGCGGTTATGATATAATTTAGTACCTTGAGCATCTCTGAAACCAGATTGCATAGCAGAGAAGGTACGGTGGGATTCGAAGTGGTCAGTGATCTGTTTATTAACATTGAAAAGATGACCTGTCAATCTGGTGAAAGAAATAAGAGGGAGAAGTTTATAGCAGCAGATTTCTATTGCATGAAACAACAATGATGTTGAAGCATGTTTAGGAGATTATAGTTGAAAAAGCATAGGCTACTTAGCACATCGAGCTGCACAAAACACTATTAACCACATAACTGCAGTAATGTCAATTAAAAGAAGAAGAATAAAAAAGGGCTCAGGCTTCACTTGAGAAAAGTGAGGGCGTCTTTAAATATGTTACTAATTCATGGTTGTGTATGTAGCGTGCTGTGAAAAGTATGTGTATTGAAGAATCTTTGTTGGTTTGTTTATTTTTGCTTTGTGTTTATCATGGCATTTTTGCAGTAGGATTTTAGAACTAAATGTATATGGTAATGATATAAAATGAATTAGTGTATCTTTGGATAAATGTAATGTTACAACATTAGCGTGTCCTGTAGTCCTATAAAATATTAGATGACTCAAAACAAGAAAGCAATTGTTCTGTATTTTAGCACTTTCTTTAACATGTTTACTGTATTTTTTCATGTTCTACATGTATGGTACTGTATGAATATTCATTCGATGCCTTGTAATGTTTGTAAAAGGTTGCAACGTTTAGAAAACTGATCTGAGAAGACCCAAGTTTATGCATGCCAACAGTTGGGTCTTAAACTGAAAACGGAAAATGGTGCTATATCATAACATATGAAGGTGCTTATATGGACCCCAGATGCATGCAAAGAGCAAATGTCATGTTTCTACATGTTGTGCAGTCATCAAATGACTCACAAGATGCCCTCCCAGAACACAAATGGTATAGTGTAACTGTAAATACTGTCAATGGAAGCCTCATCACCTATCAAGACATTTACTACCAACACTTCGCCACCAGTTTGCACTGGCCCGAGGGAGAGTCTGTCATTACTACAGAATTTATCAAATGATGTTTGCTATCAACAAAACACATCCCTACATACAGCTAGACAGACAGGAGACAGATAGAGACCTGTATCTCCTGCAGCTTTGGAGGCAGTCAGTCCCAAGGTGGCCGATACTTTAGGCAAAGGAAAGAATGATTGAATCAGTGATGCCTATTTACAGTTACGCTGCTTCTGTGAGTATGCGCCAAAGTATCTATAGACAGTCTAATGATTTATTTGTTTATGCTATTGATTCAAATGTTTATGTAGTTAAACAGCTTTTACATGTTGCAGGGTTTGGAGAGGGTAACGCTAAAGATAATGCAGTCTTCAAAAGGTTGTGATGTGGTCACGGAAAACGATTGTTATGGGATCAGATATATTGCTTTATAGGGTAAACATTATGTATTGCTTTGAAGGATAAACATGAACATTTTGAAGTTTTACGGTTGTATTAACCATCATTCCTTTTATTTGATTTTTAAATAAAAATTTGACCAGATTAATGCAGTTGTGAAGTATGTTTCCTGTGTGCTATTTCATTGTTAAGTTTGGTACCACTTTAGAATA
Organism: Thymallus thymallus; assembly: GCA_023634145.1. Lineage (NCBI taxonomy): Eukaryota > Metazoa > Chordata > Actinopteri > Salmoniformes > Salmonidae > Thymallus > Thymallus thymallus. Next base: position 15,742,738 of record CM042404.1, read on the forward strand.
AGTGTCCCTAATACATACCCTGCTGGAAAATCCAGCTTGACCAGCTTAACCATCTTGACCAGCTCAACCATCTTGACCAGCTCAATGTAGGTTTTGAGACCTGGTAACTGGTAACTGGTTGACCAGCTAAAAACAGCTCAACCATCTACCAGCTTCATCTGGTTTACCAGCTAAAACCAGCTCGACCATCTACCAGCTTCATTTGGTTGACCAGCTAAAACCAGATCGACCATCTACTAGCTAAAATCAGCCAGAACATCTACCAGCTTTAGCTGGTTTGCTGCTGGTAGGTGGTTGACCACCCCGATCCGTAGCTGGATTGGCCACTGTACCAGCTTCAGTGCAGGAATAAGTTGGTATTCTGGGCCGATAGTAGTCAGTCTGCATACAGCAACCAAAGGTTGCTTGCCATGTCTTTGTCTGCTCATTGGAAGATGCTACAGTCGTTGACATAGTACATGTATTTACATGGTAGTTGCATAGGTAGGTGAGTCTACCTAGTACCCACAATAATGTGTACCTATCCACACTAATTACATGTACATGTACACATCATGTACCTGCCTATAAAACTACCTATGCTGCTTCTTCTTCTTCTTCTTCTTCTTCTTCTTCTTCTTCTTCTTCTTCTTCACGCTACTCCTCTTACACCTAAGCAGGACCCGAGGTGCTGAGCAGTAGTATATTGACATTCCTTTATTCACAACAACAACAACAACAACAACAGCAGCAGCAGCGAGGCTGCAACCACGAACTGGTGTGTTTTCTATAACTCTCTCCTCTGTCAAGCCCTGACCATAGCCACCAGACAAATATAGAGATGCCTGGCGGCTTCCCCACAGTCTGGACCTGACAACACGCAAACATTAAGATGTGCAGAATGGTCACGCTTGAACTGCTTTTATACAACCTTTTATACATTTAAAAATATTGTACTTTTTGTCTTTCCATTCACTGTCAATTCAACTTTATACACATTTCTAACAACTTAGACAAAAAGTTACCCAAATCTGTCAAAATAACAGAAATATCCAGTAAGGATCTAACAATACAGCTGTTTTAGTAACCGCATCAACAACATTTTCTGTAACCTTTTTTGCAAACAACTGCTGTTTTGAATACTCCCCCAACAAGTGAGACAAAAACCTAAACGGTATGAAATCTTCCTCTACTTCTCTGCTATTCAAATCCTAAAAACGGATTAGGAATAGCTTGTACCAATCAACAGGACAACCTGAAATGATAAAGAGAAGATTTCTAATGCTCACCAGCTTTGTACTCCTACTCAGGATCACAAATACTAACCACAACCACACAACTACTGACCACAACCACTGAACAAAACTACTGACCACAACTACTCACCACAACCACCAAACAACTGACCACAACTACTGACCACAACCACACTAATACTAACCACAACCACACAATTACTGACCACACAACTACTGACCACTCAACTACCGACCACAACCATGCAAATACTGACCATAAACACACAACTACTGACTACAACAACACAACTTATGACCACACAACTACTGACAACAACGATGCAACTGCTGACCACATCTACTGACCACAACCACACAACTATTGAGCACAACCACACAACTTCTGACAGCACACCTACTGACCACACAAGTACTGGACACACAACTACTGACCCCAACACGAATACTGACCACAACCACTGAACAAAACTACTGACCACAACAACTGACCATAACCACACAACTACTGACCACAACTACTGACCACACAACTACTTACTACTATTGACCACAATTACTGACCACACAACTACTTACTACTATTGACCACAATTACTGACCACACAACTACTGACCACACAACTACTGAACCACACACCTACTTGCTAAAACGACTGACCACTACTAACCACAAAGACAAAACTACTGACCACAACTACTGAACACAACCACACAGCTACTGAAGACAACTATTGACCACAACTACTGAACACAAACACACAACTACTGACCACAACTACTGACCACACAACTACTAACCACAACTACTGACCTAACCTACTGACCACAACCACACAGCTACTGGAGACAACTATTGACCACAACTACTGACCACAACCACACAACTACTGACCACAACTACTGACCACACAACTACTGACCACAACCGCACAACTACTGACCACAAGTACTGATCACAAACACACCACTACTGACCACACAACTATTGAGCACAACTACTGAGCACAACTCCTGACCACAACTACTAATCACAACCACACAACTAATGACATCAACTACTAACCACAACCACTGACCACAACTAAACAAATATTGACCACATAACTACTTACCACTAGTAACCACAATTACTAACCACAACTACTGATCCCAACCACACAACTACTGACCACAACTACTGACCTAATCTACTGACCTAACCTACTGATCACAACCACACAGCTACTGAGCACAACTACTGAACCAAACACCTACTTACTAAAATGACTGACCACTACTGACCACAACTACTGACCACAAAGCAAAACTACTGACCACAACTACTAACCACACAACTACTGACCACGCAAATACTAACCACAACTGCTGACCACACAACTACTGACCACAACCACACAACTACTGACCAGAACTTCTGACTACAACTACTAACCACAACCACACAACTACTGACCACAACTACTGACCACACAACTACTGACCACAACCACACAACTACTGACCACAACTTATGACAACACAACTAATGACCACACAATTACTGAACCACATCTATTGACCACAACCACAAAACTACTGAGCTTCTGACAGCATTCCTACTGACCACAAATCTAATCACTATAAATAATGATCACACAAGTTCTGGCCACACAACTACTGACCCCAAAACGAATAGTGACCACACAACTACTGACCACAACATCTAACCATAACCACACAACTACTTACCACTAGTGACCACAATTACTAACCACATCTACTGATCACACAACTACTGAACACAACTATTGATCACAGCTACTGACCACACAACTACTAACCACAAATACTGACCTAACCTACTGACCACAACCACACAACTACTGAACACAACTATTGACCACAACTACTGACCACACAACTACTAACCACAACTACTGACCACAACTTCTGACCACACAACTAATGACCACAACTACAAGCACACAACTACTGACCACAACTACCGACCACAACCACACAACTACTGACCACTCAACTACTGACCACTCAACTACTGTCACAACCCCACAACTACTAACCAAAACCACACAACTTATGACCACACAACTACTGGCCACACAACTACTGACCCCAACACGAATACTAACCACAACCACACAACTACTGACCACAACTACTGAACAAAACTACAGACCACAACAAATGGCCATAACAAAACAACTACTGACCACACAACTACTTACCACTAGTGACCACAATAACAAATCACAAGTACTGATCACAACCACACAACTACTGACCACAACTACACACACCTACACTACCGTTCAAAAGGTTGGGGTCACTTAGAAATGTCCTTGTTTTTTAAAGAAAAGCAATTTATTTTTTTGTCCATTAAAATAACATCAAATTGATCAGAAATACAGTATAGACATTGTTAATGTTGTAAATGACTATTGCAGCTGGAAACGGCAGATTTTTTATGGAATATCTACATAGGCGTACAGAGGCCCATTATCAGCAACCATCACTCCTGTGTTCCAATGGCACGTTGTGTTAGCTAATCCAAGTTTATAATTTTAAAAGGCTAATTGATCATTAGAAAATCCTTTTGCAATTACGTTAGCAGAGCTGAAAACTGTTGAGACTGGTGTTTTGCGGGTACTATTTAATGAAGCTGCCAGTTGAGGACTTGTGAGGCATCTGTTTCTCAAATTAGACACTCTAATGTACTTGCCCTCTCGCTAAGTTGTACACAGGGACCTCCCACTCCTCTTTCTATCCTGGTTAGAGCCAGTTTGCGCTGTTCTGTGAAGGGAGTACTACACATCGTTGTACAAGATGTTCTGTTTCTTGGCAATTTCTCGCATGGAAAAGCCTTCATTTCTCAGAACAAGAATAGACTGATGAGTTTCAGAAAAACGTTATTGGTTTCTGGCCATTTTGAGCCTGTAATCGAACCCACAAATGCTAATGCTCCAGATACTCAACTAGTCTAAGGAAAGACAGTTTTATTTCTTCTTTATTCAGCACAACAGTTTTCAGCTGTGCTAACATAATTGCAAAAGTGTTTTCTAATGATCAATTAGCCTTTTAAAATGATAAACTTGGATTAGCTAACACAAAGTGCCATTGGAACCCAGGAGTGATGGTTGCTGATAATGGGCCTCTGTGCGCCTATGTAGATATTACATAAAAAATCTGCCGTTGCAGCTACATTAGTCATTTACAAAATTAATATATATATATACATACACACACTACCGGTCAGTTAGAAATGTCCTTGTTTTATAAAGAATAGCACATTTTGTTGTTCATTAAAATAACATCAAATTGAGCAGAAATACAGTGTAAACATTGTATATATCTATATATATATATATATATATATATATATATATATATATATATATATATATATATATATATACAGCGGGTGAAATAAGTATTGAACACGCCACCATTTTTCTCAGTAAATATATTTCCAAAGGTGCTATTGACATGAAACGAAAGTCCGTCATTACTTTAAGGCAAGAAGGTCAGTCAATGCGGAAAATTTCTAACACTTTCAAAGTTTCTTCAAGTGCAGTCGCAAAAACCATCAAGCGATGTGATGGCTTGGTTGTGGTAAGGCCTCTTACTCCCACCTAGGGGAGGAGAGAGGCACACAACCAAGTCATCACACATTATTAGGGAGATGATCATCCCCAATCAGAGACAGCTGTATAGCGTTGTCTCTGATTGGGGATAGTATTTAGACTCCACACACAGCCACCTGTGTGTGGATCATTGTTCGTTTGTCTGTCTGCACTGCCTGCAACAAACAAAGTAAGTCACCGTGTTTTGTGTAATCGTGTTTTTGTTTTCACTCTCCTTGTTTATTGTAAATGCTTCGTGAGAACATCTCATTTTCAATAAAAAGGATGACACTTCACCAGCGCTCCGTATATCGTCCCATATATACTCCGCACCGTGACAGAATGATCCACCACCCTGGGACGCAACGAGAGAAGACAGTGGTAGACATCCTCTACGATATGGGGAAATTATCGAAAGAGGATGTCTACCATTATCATGCGGTGGAGGAAGGCTGGGGTCCGGAGCAACCGAGGCGCCGGAGACGGAGGACACGTCACCGGGCTAGGTTTGAGGACCAGCCTGGAGCCCAGAAAACCCCTCAAACGGATTTTGGGGGGGGGCTATGGGGGTGGTCGGGGATCGAGGGAGAAGAGCCCCGACCACTGCACTCGTGGGGGTTCCAGGAGGAGCCCCTACAGCCGTGGGAACGGGAGTACAGAGAGGAGTCGGAGGAAGACGACGACGATGTGCTTCTGTTCCCTCACTCGTGGGGGTTCCCGGAGGAACCCTCACAGGATGGGGATTGGCGGTGGAGTAGGCACGACAGGGACAGTCGTGCTCCAGCGCCAGTTCCCAGTCCGGTGCCTCCAGCGCCGGTCCAGAGTCGGAGGAGGAGGAGACCGACTCAGCGCACCAAACCATCGGTGCGCAACGCTAGCCCGGTGAGTCCCGTGCCAGCTAAACGCAACAACCCAACAGTGCGTTTCCCCAGCCCGGCGCGACCCGAGCCAGCTCAACGCACCGACCCAACGGTGCGTTTCCCCAGCCAGGTACAGCCCGTTCCAGCTACTCGCACCAGACCAGTGGTGCGTTCCCCCAGCCCGGTACGGTCTGTGCCTACTCCTCGCACCCAACCTATGGTGCGTTTCCCCAGCCCGGCGCGACCCGTGCCCGCTCAACGCACCGACCCAACGGTGCGTTTCCCCAGCCAGGTACAGCCCGTTCCAGCTACTCGCACCAGACCAGTGGTGCGTTCCCCCAGCCCGGTACGGTCTGTGCCTACTCCTCGCACCCAACCTATGGTGCGTGTCTCCAGCCCGGTGCGACCCGTGCCAGCTCCTCGCACCAGACCTATGGTGCGTGTCCCCAGTCCAGTACGCCCCGTGCCTACTCCTCGCACGGAGGCTACCGCGACGGTCGCCAGCCCAGCTCTGTGGTTGGAGACCATCTCTGCGTCGGTGCCCAGGGTGGGCACGACGTTCAGCCCCGCTGTGGAGCAGGAGCTCCATAGCGCGTCGGTGCCCAGTCTGGGGCCGACAGCCAGCCCAACCAGAGGGCTGGAAACCATCTCTGCGTCGGTGCCCAGGGTGGGCACGACGTTCAGCCCCGCTGTGGAGCAGGAGCTCCATAGCGCGTCGGTGCCCAGTCTGGGGCCGACAGCCAGCCCAACCAGAGGGCTGGAAACCATCTCTGCGTCGGTGCCCAGGGTGGGCACGACGTTCAGCCCCACCAGAGGGTTGGGAACCATCTCTGCGTCGGTGCCCAGGGTGGGCACGACGTTCAGTCCCGCTGTGGAGCAGGAGCTCCATAGCGTGTCGGTGCCCAGTCTGGGGCCGACAGCCAGACCAGCTGCAGGGCTGAAGACCATCTCTGCGTCGGTGCCCAGGGTGGGCACGACGCTCAGTCCCGCTGTGGAGCAGGAGCTCCATAGCGTGTCGGTGCCCAGTCTGGGGCCGACAGCCAGACCAGCTGCAGGGCTGAAGACCATCTCTGCGTCGGTGCCCAGGGTGGGCACGACGCTCAGTCCCGCTGTGGAGCAGGAGCTCCATAGCGTGTCGGTGCACAGTCTGGGGCCGACAGCCAGACCAGCTGCAGGGCTGAAGACCACCTCTGCGTCGGTGCCCAGGGTGGGCACGGCATCCAGCCTGAGGTCTCCTGTAAAGGTCAGCAGCCTGAGGCCTCCTGTGACGGTCAGTAGCCTGAGGTCTCCTGTAAAGGTCAGCAGCCTGAGGCCTCCTGTGAAGGTCAGCAGCCCGAGACCTCCGGAGAAGGTCAGCAGCCCGAGGTCCCCGGTGACGGTCAGCAGCCCGAGGTCCCCGGTGACGGTCAGCAACCCGAGGTCCCCGGTGACGGTCAGCAGCCCGAGGTCCCCGGTGACGGTCAGCAGCCCGAGGTCCCCGGCGACGGTCAGCAGCCCGAGGTCCCCGGCGACGGTCAGCAGCCCGAGGTCCCCGGCGAAGGTCAGCGCCACGCCACCTCCAGCGAGGGTCAGCGCCACGCCACCTCCAGCGAGGGTCAGCGCCACGCCACCTCCAGCGAGGGTCAGCGCCACGCCACCTCCAGCGAAGGTCAGCGCCACGCCACCTCCAGCGAAGGTCAGCGCCACGCCACCTCCAGCGAAGGTCAGCGCCACGCCACCTCCAGCGAAGCTCAGCGCCACGCCACCTCCAGCGAAGGTCAGCGCCACGCCACCTCCAGCGAAGGTCAGCGTTCCGCCACCTCCAGCGAAGGTCAGCGTCCCGGAGCCTCCAGTCACAGCTCAAGGCCTGGAGCCTCCTCCACCGGTGCCCAGTCCAGGGCCGGTCGTCTGCTTCGCTCCAGTGCCGGAGCAGTCCGCTCCACCGGTGCCCAGTCCGGGGCCGGTCATCTACGTCGCTCCAGTGACGGAGCAGTCTGCTCCACCGGTGCCCAGTCCGGGGCCGGTCGTCCACGTCGCTCCAGTGCCGGAGCAGTCCGCTCCACCGGTGCCCAGTCCGGGGCCGGTCGTCTACGTCGCTCCAGTGCCGGAGCAATCCGCTCCACCGGTGCCCAGTCCGGGGCCGGTCGTCTACGTCGCTCCAGAGACGGAGCAGTCCGCTCCACCGGTGCCCAGTCCGGGGCCGGTCGTCTACGTCGCTCCAGAGACGGAGCAGTCCGCTCCACCGGTGCCCAGTCCGGGGCCGGTCATCTGCGTCGCTCCAGTGCCGGAGCAGTCCGCTCCACCGGTGCCCAGTCCGGGGCCGGTCGTCTACGTCGCTCCAGGGAAGGAGCAGTCCGCTCCACCGGTGCCCAGTCCGGGGCCGGTTGTCAGCCCCTCTCCAGGGTCGAGGGCTCCCGCACCAGGGTCCAGACAGGACTTGGTGAATGGCGGGAGTACTGAGGGGGGAACCACCGCGCCGGGGTCCGGACCGGACCGGGCGTGCAACCGTGAGGTAGGAGGGAAGCTACTCTCACAGCCTGTGCCACGCCCGGAACCGGAACCGGAGCCCCCACCAGCAACCACCTCAGTACCCCGCCATGTCCCCCCTAGTTTTTGGACATTTTTTTTTTTGTCTTTCAGGAAGGGGGGGATTGTGTGTGCGATCGGGAGTCCGCACCTTGGGGGGGGGGGTACTGTGATGGCTTGGTTGTGGTAAGGCCTCTTACTCCCACCTAGGGGAGGAGAGAGGCACACAACCAAGTCATCACACATTATTAGGGAGATGATCATCCCCAATCAGAGACAGCTGTATAGCGTTGTCTCTGATTGGGGATAGTATTTAGACTCCACACACAGCCACCTGTGTGTGGATCATTGTTCGTTTGTCTGTCTGCACTGCCTGCAACAAACAAAGTAAGTCACCGTGTTTTGTGTAATCGTGTTTTTGTTTTCACTCTCCTTGTTTATTGTAAATGCTTCGTGAGAACATCTCATTTTCAATAAAAAGGATGACACTTCACCAGCGCTCCGTATATCGTCCCATATATACTCCGCACCGTGACAAGCGATATGATGAAACTGGCTCTCATGAGGACTGCCACAGGAAAGGAGGACCCAGAGTGACCTCTGCTGCAGAGGATAAGTTCATTAGTTACCAGCCTCAGAAATTGCACCCCGAATAAAATGCTTCATATAGTTCAAATAGAAGACCCATCTCAACATCAACTGTTCAGAGGAGACTGCGTGAACCAGGCCTTCATTGTCGAATTGCTGCAAAGAAACTACTACTAAAGGACACCAATAATAACAAGAGACTTGCTTGGGCCAAGGATATCGAGCAATGGACATTAGACCGGTGGAAATCTGTCAAAATTTTAGATATTTGGTTCCAACCGCTGTGTCTTTGTGAGACGCAGAGTAGGTGACCGGATGATCTCCGCATGTGTGGTTCCCACCGTGAAGCATGGAGGAGGAGGTGTGATGGTGTGGGGGTGCTTTTCTGGTGACACTGTCTGTGATTTATTTAGAATTCAAGACACACTTAACCAGCATGGCTACCATAGCATTCTGCAGTGATACGCCATCCAATCTGGTTTGCTCTTAGTTGGACTATCATTTGTTTTTCAACAGGACAATGACTCAATACACCTCCAGGCTGTGTAAGGGCTATTTGACCAAGAAGGAGAGTGATGGAGTGCTGCATCAGATGAGCTGGCCTCCACAATTCCCCGACCTCAACCCAATTTAGATGGTATGAGTTGGACCGCAGAGTGAAGAAAAAGCATCCAACAAGTGCTCAGCATATGTTGGAACTCCTTCAAGACTGTTGGGAAAGCATTCCAAGCTGGTTGAGAGAATGCCAATAGTGTGCAAAGCTGTCATCAAGGCAAAGGGTGGCTACTTTTAAAAATATAAAATATATTTTGATTTGTTTACTTGTTTACTTTTTTGGTTACTACATGATTCCATATGTGTTATTTAATAGTTTTGATTTTTTCACTATTATTCTACAATGTAGTAAAAATAAAGAAAATCCCTTGAATGAGTAGTTGTGTCCAAACTTTTAACTTGTACTGTATATCACATTTACATAAGTATTCAGACCCTTTACTCAGTACAACATTGAGTCTTCTTGGGTATGACGCTACAAGCTTGTCACACCTGTACTTGGGGAGTTTCTCCCATTCTTCTCTGCAGATCCTCTCAAGCTCTGTCAGGTTGGATGGGGAGCGTTGCTGCACAGCTATTTTCAGGTCTCTCCAGAGATGTTTGATCGGGTTCAAGTTCGGGCTCTTGTTGGGACACTAAAGGACACTCAGAGACTTGTCCCGAAGCCACTCCTGTGTTGTCTTGGCTGTGTGCTTAGGGTCGTTGTCCTGTTGGAAGGTGAACCTTCTCTCCAGTCTGAGGTCCTGAGCGCTCTGGAGTAGGTTTTCATCAAGGATCTTTCTGTACTATTCTTTTTTCCTCGATCCTGACTAGTCGCCCTGCTGCTGAAAACATCCCCACAGCATGGGGACTCCCGAGTGGCGCAGCGGTCTAAGGCACTGCATCTCAATGCTAGAGGCGACACTACACACCCTGCTTCAATCATGGGCTGTATCACAACCGGCCATGATTGGGAGAGGGCGGATGTCACGGCATGGGATGTGGAGAGACCAAGACGCAGCGCCGGGATAGTAGTTCGACATTTCTTTATTGTTATATATATATACTATGTATATTTAAATAGACATACTATGTATGGGGTTGTACTCATCCTTCTTCTTCCTCCAAACACGGCGAGTGGAGTTTAGACCAAAAAGCTCTATTTTTGTCTCATCAGACCACATGACCTTCTCCCATTCCTCCTCTGGATCATCCAGATGGTCATTGGCAAACTTCAGACGGGCCAGGACATGCGCTGACTTGAGCAGGGGGACCTTGCGTGCGCTGCAGGATTTTAATCCATGACGGCGTAGTGTGTTACTAATGGTTTTCTTTGAGACTGTGGTCCTAGCTCTCTTCAGGTCATTGACCAGGTCCTGCCGTGTAGTTCTGGGCTGATCCCTCACCTTCCTCATGATCATTGATGCCCCACTAGGTGAGATCTTACATGGTGCCCCAGACCGAGAGATCGAGAGATCTACAGAGAATTCCTTCGACCTCATAGCTTGGTTTTTGCTCAGACATTCAATGTCAATTTCTGGACCTTATATAGACAGGTGCCTTTCCAAATCCTGTCCAATCTATTGAATTTACCACAGGTGGACTCCAATCAAGTTGTAGAAACATCTCAAGGCTGATAAATGGAAACAGAATGCACCTGTGCTCAATTTTGAGTCTCATAGCCAATGGTGTAAAGTACTTTTACTTTCTAATTAAAATAATGTACTTTTTACAGACATTTTCCCTGACACCCAAATGTATTTGTTACATTTTGAATGCTTAGGACAGGACAATTGTCCAATTCAGTATATTTTTGCAATTACATTTACTTTTGATACTTAAGCATATTTAAAACCAAATACTTTGAGACTTTTACTCAAGTAGTGTTTTACTGGGTGGATTTCACTTTTACTTTTAAGGTATCTTTACTTTTACTCAAGTTTGGCATTACTTTTTCCACCACTGCTCATAGCAAAGGGTCTGAATACTTATGTAAATAAGGTATTTCTGTTTTTTATAATCCATACATTAGCAACATTTTATAAAAACCTGTTTTGTCATTATGGGGTATTGTATGTAGATTGCTGAGCATTTGTTATTGATTTAATCCATTTTAGAATAAGGCTGGAATTTAACAAAATTTGGAAAAAGTAAAGGGGTCTGAGTACTTTCCGAAGGCACTGTATATATCATCAGCTGATGATCCATGTTTTATATTTAATATACACAAACAATTGGCTATGTAGTATTAATGTTTTTTTGATTTATCAAATATGTCATCCTTTACAGGTTCAGTGGAATGTTTGGAGACCTGCACAGTGGCACGGAGAGTGGGAAGAGGACAGAAATTAACTGTGACATTCAAACATTTTGGGACAACACCGGGATACAGATTTGATTAACAAAACTTCCAAAACATCACATTAATCTCAGACCAATCGTATCACAATGGCAGCGACCCGGTCCCACTAGCCTTTAGTATTTGAGACCAGCCTCCACCATCCTATAGTACCTGTCACCAGGCTCCACCACCCTTTAGTCCTTGTGACCAACCTACTGTAAGGAAGATGTAGGCTGAGTGGAATCCATAAGCGGGTCTTTATTAAAGGATCTGAGCATCAAATCCAAACAATAGTCACTACTCGTAGTCTGGTCACAGGCCTTGGTCGAAGCACAGGTAAAGCAATCCAATGTTAGACAAATCCAAAAATCAGCAATCTAAAAGCGTGAGTCAAAAGGCAAAACAATGGTCATAACGGTAATCATCAATAGAGAATGGTCGAACACTTAGTAAGGCAGAGAACTAGCAATACTTCGCAATAAGGCAGTGATAGCACATGGCTTAAATACAGGGTGACAGGAAATGACAAGACATGAATTGATGTGGCAGGAACAGGAAGTAACAGAGTTCAATATTCAGGTGATGGCTCCCTCTGATGGACTGGTGCCTGATCAAACGTTACAGATTCCTCTCCCCTAGGAACACCTCCTGGTGTTCTTCTCCTAGGACGACCCCTTGGTCTGGGTGCCGGACGATTTGGGTGAGCTTGGTGAAAGTCTCTGATTAGTGATGAATCCAAGATGTCCTTAGTTGCTACCCACGATCTCTCCTCCGAGCCGTATCCGTCCCAATCTACAAGGTATTGCATCTGACCCCTTCTCCTGCGAGAATCTAGGATCTCCCAAACTAGGTAGGCAGGAGCTCCATCGATCTCGAGCGGTGGAGGAGGTTCTTCGTCAGTGGTCTCGGGGCTCGATGGGCCGTGGACCGGTTTCAGGAGGGACACATGAAAGGAAGGAGAGATTCGGTAGTTATTGGGCAACTGTAAACGGTATGTGACAGGATTAACTTGACGTAGAATCTTAAAAGGGCCAACATATCTTGGACTTAATTTCTTGCAAGGGAGTTTCAGGCGTAGATTACGAGTGGAAAGCCACACCATTTGACCTGGCTGATACTCAGGATGAGGACGTCGGTGTCGATCAGCTTGGATCTTTTGAGATCGAACAGCTCGCTGGAGACTGACATGAGCATTGTCCCAGACCTGTTCACTTCTCCTAATCCAATCATCCACAGCAGGCACTTCAGATGGTTCCCCAGACCAGGGGAATAGGGGAGGCTGATATCCTAGCACACATTGGAAGGGGGTCAGACCAGTTGAAGAGTGCTTGAGGGAATTTTGGGCATACTCTGCCCATGGGAGGAATATGCTCCATTTTCCTGTTCCTGGCTACAGTATGATCTCAAGAATCTACCAATCTCCTGATTAAGACGTTCCACTTGTCCATTAGCTTGAGGATGATAGCCCGATGTGAGACTGACATTGATGTTTAAATGTTTGCAAAAGGCTCCCCAAACCCGTGATGTAAACTGTGGCCCTCGATCCGTTACGATATCATCAGGTAATCCATAAATTCTAAAAACTTGATTGAACAGAACTTGGGCAGTTTCCATGGCAGTGGGCAAACCTTTCAATGGAATGAGAAGACAAGACTTAGAGAAGCGGTCAATGGAGACCATGATGGTGGTGAATCCTTGAGAGTTAGGAAGATCAGTGACAAAGTCAATGGATAGGTGTGACCAGGGTCGTTGAGGAATGGGTAGTGGTTCTAGTAGTCCTGCAGGCAGTTGTCGAGGTGTACGTGCCTGAGCGCAGATCCGACAAGCAGTTACATAGCTCTTAACATCTGCAGATAATGTGGACCACCAAAATGAATTTCTGACCAAAGCGGTGGTGCGATGAATTCCAGGATGTCCAGAAGCAAGGGATGTGTGGACCCATTGAATGATTCTGTTGCGAAGACTGGATGGAACATAGACTTTCCCAGGTGGACACTCTGGAGGGGATGACTCTTCATGTAGGACATGCTGAATCTCTTCCATAATATCCCACTGGATGGGTGCGATGATGATGGAGGGTGGTAAGATAGTTTCTGGTCTCATCTGTGAATCAACAGGGTCGTGGATACGTGACAATGCATCTGCCTTACTATTTTTGCTTTCTGGACGGTATGTGACTGAGAAATTGAAACGTGTAAAAAAGAGTGCCCATCTTGCCTGGCGAGGATTCAAACGCTTGGCGTCTTTGATATACTCTAGGTTCTTGTGGTCTGTAATGACTTGAAAGGGATGAAGGGCACCTTCTAGCCAGTGTCTCCATTCTTCAACAGCGGCCTTGATAGATAATTCCTTGTTACCAATATCGTAATTGGTCTCTGCTGGAGTTAACTTTCGTGAGAAGAATGCACAGGGGTGTAACTTGCCTGGCGTTCCATGACGCTGGGAGAGGACAGCACCAATTCCACAGTCCGAGGCATCAACCTCTACGATAAAAGGAAGTTTTGGGTCAGGATGCTTAAGAATTGGAGCTGTGGTGAAACGGGACTTGAGCCTGTTGAATGCTGATGTAGCCACATCCGGCCATACTAACTTCTTGGGTTTTCCTTTAAGAAGTGAGGTGATGGGTGCAGCTATGGTACTGAAGTCACGGATGAATCTACGGTAGAAGTTTGCAAATCCTAGAAATCGTTGTAACCCCTTGACAGTGCTGGGTATGGGCCAATCCATGACAGCTTTCACCTTGGTATCATCCATCTCAACTCCAGAATAACTAATATTGTATCCCAGGAATTTGGTTGACGTAACATGAAACTCACACTTTTCGGCCTTGACAAAAAGGTCATTCTGGAGCAAGCGTGACAAGATAGTTCTTACATGACAGATATGTTCTTCCATGGAGTGTGAATAGATCAGGATATCGTCTATGTAGACAATCACATACTGATTCAAGAGATCTTTGAATACTTCATTAACGAAGGACTGGAAAACTGAAGGAGCATTAGCCAGCCCATAAGGCATAACCAGATACTCGTAGTGCCCCCTTGTGGTGAGAAAAGCCGTCTTCCATTCATCACCCTCACGGATTCTGATGAGATTGTAGGCAGACCTGAGGTCCAATTTGGTGAAATACTGGGCCTCCCGTAATTGCTCCAGGGAAGAAGGAATAAGAGGCAAGGGATGGCGATTCTTAACTGTGATTGCGTTGAGTGCTCGATAGTCAATACAAGGTCTTAAGCTACCGTCTTTCTTGTCAACAAAGAAGAACCCAGATGCTGCAGGAGAGGTGGATGGTCTAATAAATCCATAAGATAAGGCTTCTTCAACATATTCTTCCATGGCCTTGGTTTCAGGAATGGACAATGGGTAAACACGGCTTTTAGGTGGAGAGGTGTTAGGAAGGAGGTCGATTTCACAGTCCGAAGGGCGATGAGGTGGCAACTTGCTGGCCCTGTCTTTACTAAATACCTCAGCCAAGTCAGCATACTCATTGGGGACATTATCTGGTGGAAAGGGATTCTTGGTTAGATGGGTAGTGCAGACTGGAAGTTTGGTGGGCAGTTCCAGACAGTGAGCGTGACAATGTGGGGACCAACGGACCAATTCCTTTTCCTTCCATGAAATTTGTGGGTCGTGAGAAGATAACCAAGGATATCCAAGGATGACTGGGTTTCGTGGTGATGATATGACATAGAAAGTGATTTCTTCAGTGTGAAGCAGGCCAACTCTGAGTTTAATGGGGAGTGTTTGATGAGTGATATGACCCTTACCGATGGGACCATCATCAACGGCAGTAACAGCAATAGGTGATTCACATTTGGTTGTAGGAATGTTCAATTGCTTCACTAAATCTTGATCAATCACATTAGCAGCTGCTCCAGAATCTATTAACGCTGAGAAACGGTGGTCTTGATTAACAACTGACAAAATGATGGGAAGTGACAAGCATAAACCGATTTGTAAAGTATTAAACATGGAACTCACTCGATAATTTGGAGAGGGGTTGGCAGCGGGTTTAACAGGACAGTTGGAACAACGATGACCTGATTCACCACAGTAGAAGCAGATATGATTGAGTAATCTTCTTCTCCGTTCATCAGGTGGTAAATTAGTTCGTCCTATTTGCATGGCTTCAGTAGGACTAGACTGAAATGGTATTTGAGCAGTAGTAGCAGGCACATAATAACCTGACTTGGGACTTGGTTGTGTTCGTAAAAGATTGTCAATTTTGATAGCAAGGGTAACGAACTGGGAGAAGTCAAGGGAGACATCTTTGCATAGCAATTCTGCTTGTAATTTAGCAGACAGACTTGAACGAAAAATGTGCTTCAAAGCAACATCATTAAACCCACTTTGGGCTGCTAGGGTGCGAAACTGGATAGCATAGTCAGAAGCAGGTCTGTTGCCTTGACGTAGCTGAGTTAGTTGAGAAGCTGCGTCCATGCCCCAGCAGGATATTGGAAGACATCACGAATCAATTGAATGAAGTAGTTGTATGACTGTTGGATACGGGTGTCGTGATCCCAAACAGCTGTGGCCCACTCTAAGGCCTTCCCGGTAAGCAAAGTCATGATAAAGGAACACTTAGTATGGTCTTGGCTAAACTTTTCGGTTTGATTGGAAAAATAAATAGAACACTGTCGTAGGAAACCAGTGCAGTTGTCAGGAGAGCCATCAAACTTATCGGGTAAAGCAAATCTTACCGGGTCAGGACGTGGGGCAGGAAGAGAATGAATATACTGTGTCAGATGCTCGTTTGAGGCTTGCAGTGTCAATAACTGGTGTTGAAAACCCTTGAGCAGATCCTTTTGATACTCAATGGTAGAGTGGAGTTGAGAGACTTCCGCTGGATTCACGCTGGGCAAAGTATTCTGTAAGGTAGATGTAGGCTGAGTGGAATCCATAAGCGGGTCTTTATTAAAGGATCTGAGCATCAAATCCAAACAATAGTCACTACTCGTAGTCTGGTCACAGGCCTTGGTCGAAGCACAGGTAAAGCAATCCAATGTTAGACAAATCCAAAAATCAGCAATCTAAAAGCGTGAGTCAAAAGGCAAAACAATGGTCATAACGGTAATCATCAATAGAGAATGGTCGAACACTTAGTAAGGCAGAGAACTAGCAATACTTCGCAATAAGGCAGTGATAGCACATGGCTTACATACAGGGTGACAGGAAATGACAAGACATGAATTGATGTGGCAGGAACAGGAAGTAACAGAGTTCAATATTCAGGTGATGGCTCCCTCTGATGGACTGGTGCCTGATCAAACGTTACACCTACACCACCTTTTAGTCCCTGTGTCCAGCCCCCACTACCTCCACCACCCTTTAGTTCCTGTGTCCAGCCCCCACCTCCCTCACCACCCTTTAGTTCCTGTGTCCAGCCCCCACTGCCTCCACCACCCTTTAGTTCCTGTGACCAATGCCCACCACCTTTTAGTCCCTGTGTCCAGCCCCCACTGCCTCCACCACCCTTTAGTTCCTGTGTCCAGCCCCCACTGCCTCCACCACCCTTTAGTTCCTGTGTCCAGCCCCCACCTCCCTCACCACCCTTTAGTTCCTGTGACCAGCCCCCACCTCCCTCACTACCCTTTAGTTCCTGTGACCAACGCCCACCACCCTTTAGTTCCTGTGTCAAGCCCCCACCTCCCTCACCACCCTTTAGTTCCTGTGACCAGCCTCCATCACCCTTCTGTTCTTCTGTCCAACCTCCACCACCCTCTAGTCTCTGTTTCCAGCCCCCACCTCCCCATAACCCTTTAGTTCCTGTGACCAGCCCCCAGCACCCTTTAGTACCCTCTAGTCTCTGTGTCCAACCCCCACTGCCACCACCACACTTTAGTGCCCAGCCCCCACCATCCTTAAGTTCCTGCGACCAACTACCACCACCCTGTAGTTCCTGGACGCCTCAACAACCCTTGACCCCATTTAATTTACTAGCACCATTAATTGATTCAATTACATTCCTGGAGGACAATGGTTACTGACCCTATGCATTTACAGACCCCAAGCTATGCTGGAATAGCTCATGTTTGACCAAAATAAACTCCACTCAGGTAACCAAGTCCAGTCTTGTCAACAAGTTCTGAATACCCTGTCCACAAACCAGGATAACTCATGGCAACAGTCTATATCTGCAAAAGTTACATTGGAACAGGTCTCTACTATAGTTTATTCTTCACGTGTGATTAAGGATCCCAGATTGTCGTCACGAGAAACTAGCAACATGCAGAGTTCGATTTCCATGGAGTCAGAGAGGGGTCAACAAACAAGTACCTCTGTCTGCAAATTGAACGAGAAGCCAGAGAATAAGTGTCTCAAAGATTTACCCAAGCAGGAGAAAAAGGAAACTGGAATTAAGAATGATCCAAGACCATGCCAACCTGATACACCAAGAGGTTGTTCTATTGGTCCTTTGGTGAATAGTTCATTTTCTTCCTCTGTGATACCCACAACTGATAATCAGCCATCGTCTAGAATGCTTAAAATGAAATTCCAGAAATATTTTCAGGAGGAGAGGAAGGAAAACATTTGGTCTTTAAAAATTTTAGATGAGAAAAATACATTATGAGAAAGAAACAATTTTTATGCAACATATTTTCAGAAGTCCAAGTGTCTACTCAATCAAAATGACAAGGTCTCAAAGGCAGATATTTGCTTGTCCAGCACAGACACAGGGGGGATGTGCAACAGTAATCAAAAGACTCACAAGGACAGTGGTGCATACATGCAGCAGCAGGTGAGATCACACAATCTGCCCAAAAACATAACAAATGGTGATCAAAATTCAAACATTATCATAGAAATCTCAATCCATAGTTCATCATCTGTCTGTTGGGCTGTGGAGGAGTATGTGGCACTCCCACTTGAGAGGAATACAGACAATATGGAACCGTAGGATATGCAGCCCTGAACCAACCACTACATGTTTCACAAAAATTGAAGAGGATAGGCACAAAATCACTGTGGAACAGCAAGATGAAACAGCTATGAAAAGTGACCCACAGATTCTGTTCCATCCTGAGATTGTCAACCAAACTGCAACATCTGAAAGCAGGCAGGACACAGAGGTGAGGTCCAATCTTAACTCAGTAACAGAGCAAAATCCTCAGGATGCTATAAATGCAAACTCAGATGCAAGCTGACGGAACACAGAGGTGAGCTCCAATCTAAATTCAGTAATAGAGGAAAAAAGCCAAGTTACTCTACCTATAATCTCTGAGGGAAGCAGACTGAGCAGAGAACTGAGGTCTGACCCTATATTAGCAACAGAGGGGAAAAAAACAAATGCTCTAGTGGTTTACACAATAGAGAACAAAAAATCATCAGAATCAAGGTGTCCAGTCATTTATGAGAACCATACTGATATCATGGATTCTTGTGAGGAGGTTCCTCATATTTAAATATCAGAGGAAGTTGTGAGTGCTGATGTCTTTCCTGGAGTCATGTCAAGTCAAGATCATGAAAAACAGAGAATGGTATGGAATTGGCCAACACCAAGAAAAGGAATCCAAGACATATTCTACCTGTGATGACATAGCTGATAATACTGAGGAACATCAGAACTTCACAAGCCAAAGATACAGTCTACAGTTTTCTATATAATAGTCTGCAACTCAGTGAGCTCTTTCTTTCACCTAGTCAAAAGCCTGGTATCTCCAGTGCTGGCACCTCGCACCAGGGTCATGGTGTCGATCCCCAGCCCGGTACCTCCAGTGCCGGTCCCCAGCCCGGTACATCCAGTGTCGGCTCCTCGCACCAGGGTCCTGGTGTCGATCCCAAGCCCGTTACCGCCAGTCCTGGTCCCTAGCCCAGTACCTCCAGTGCCGGTTCCCTGTCCTGATCCAGGGGTGGAGCCTCTCCCTGCTCCGGTGCAGAGTCAGCACCAGGTGAAGGTGGAGGTGGAGGAGGCAAGGCTCAGACTGGATCTCCCGGTGCCGGTGCCCAGACCGGAACCTCCAGTGCCGGCTCCCCGCACCAGGGCTCCTGTGCCTGTTCCCAGCCCGGTACCTCCAGTGCCTCCAGTGCTGGCTCCCCGCACCAGGGCTCCCGTGCTGGTTCCCAGCCCAGAGCCTCCAGTGCCGGTTCCCAGCCCGGTACCTCCGCACATCAGTTCATGGTTGCGTCCTTTCCTTTTGTTGTTTTGTAATACCGAAATAAAGTATGCCGATTGACTACAGCTCTGCGCCTTGGGAGGTAGAGTGATTGACGCCAAAAGGTTGATCAGTAGGAAAGAGGGTCAAAGAAGTGAAAGCTTATCAGTGATTCTGAGTTTGAAAAAGTCTTGCCAGGAAAAGTACAGATAGGATTCCTTAGTTTCAATGTTAGAGAATTTGTCCAATGTGCACTGCAGTGTTTAAAATGCCAAAGAATGGGACATGTAGTTGCTCAGTGTAAAGGAAAGAAAAGATGTGCCAAGTGTCGGGGGGGTACATGATTATGGTGAATGTGGAAGCAATGTATCATATGCAAAGGCCGTAATACAGATTGGTAGAACTACAGTGCGGACTGATGCTTCTGATGGTCCTGGCATGGTTTCGAGTCCTATTCATAAATCTTGTGCTCATGAATGTGTCAAGTCAAAGGACACTTTGATCATGAATAAAGTCGACTTCATAGCTTTTATTGGTAAGGTTATCAATATGACTTTGGTTGTGGAAAGCAGAAATGCCAGGTTGAAGGTTATTGTGGCGACTGCAAAATAGATATTAGGAATAACAGATGTTACTGTTAATGGTTGTTGACATGCTGAACAATCGTAATGGTGACGTGTTTCAACATTATATAGATCAAGTTTAAGTAGTTTGGGGAGCGTTTTTCGGGGGGGTAGAAGTTAGGGATTTACATGATTGATAGTACATTCCAAAACAGTAGGTGGCGGCATGCACTTTAAACGTTTGTTTGCGGACCGCCATGATATCATAGAAGAAGACGATGACGTGGATTTGAGCGAGGCAAATACTGAGCGGCCATTACACAGCGAGTTTCCTCTGTAGGGGCTGATAGAGAGCTAGCAAGCTCGCAGTGCCGAGAAAACAGGGACGTCCCTGCCGCACCACACGGTGAATACGTGGGACATACAAATAACAGATTAGCTAGCTTTGTATTGAGGATATCGGTACCGATAATAATATATGATTAGATCATTGATGATAGATCGAGAGCTGCGCATCGATCTAAGTTAGCTACAACACCAGCCATACATAGTCCGGTTGACGTCTTGAGTTGATTCGAAGTTGGGCGATATCCACTAAATTGCTAAAAACAGCGTATCTGATCAGTTTTCAAAATGGACGATAAAGTCTTTACAAAGGAATTAGACCAGTGGGTCGAGCAACTGAATGAATGCAAGCAACTGTCGGAGAATCAAGTGAGAACGCTCTGCGAAAAGGTAAGAACATCCAACTGAGAGTGTGATTCTTCAATGCTAGCAATGTTAGATGGCTTCTAACCGGTAACTAGTGGACGGGTTCCTGTCGGTAGCCATGAAGTGCTTTGTGAAAGGCTGGTCTCTTATTTTTTTTAAACCAGGCAAGTCAGTTGAGAACAAATTCTTATTTACATTGACGGCCGGTTGTGATACAGCCTGGAATCGAACCAGGGTCTGTAGTGACGCCTCTATCACTGAAATGCAGTGCCTTAGACCGCTGCGCCACTCGGGAGCCCATGGCTCCCATCAACACCATCATCCCGGACACCCTAGACCCACTCCAATTCACATACTGCCCCAACAGATCCACAGATGACTCAATCTCAATCGCATTCCACGCTGCCCTTTCCCACCTGGACAAAAAGAACACCTATGTGAGAATGCGTTCAACACCATAGTGACCACAAAGCTCATCACTAAGCTAAGAACCCTGGGACTAAATACCTCCCTCTGCAACTGGATCCAGGACATCCTGACGGGCAGCCCCCAGGTGGTAAGGGTTGGCAACAACCCATCTGCCACGCTGATCCTCAACATGGGGCCCCTCTAGGTCCAAAATGATCCTTAACAGCTTCTACTGCTGAACAATTAATCAGCAGTAGAAGATTTTGTTTTTACACTGCTGCTACTGCTGTTTATTACCCTGACTAACCTGTACCCCCACACAATGACTCGTTACCGGTACCCCCTGTATATAGCATTGTTGTTGTTATTTTGTTACATTTTTTAACTTTAGTTTATTTAGTAAATATTTTCTTAACTCTTATTTCTTGATCTGCGTTGTTAGATAAGGGCTTGTAGTAAGTAAGCATTTCACGCTAAGGTCTACACCTGTTGTTTTCAGAGCTTGTGACAAATAACATTTGATTTGATAACTATGGATGCTTATTCTGCGGTCTGGCACACTCAGACGAGAGTGCTCTGAAATCGGAGTAGATAGCCAGAGTGAATTTATGAACGCACCCTATGTTTCCATTACTGGGAGTTACAGGTTAGTTTAGCTGTCCAAAACCCTGACATAGTGTCACCCAGAGCAAGTTAGTTGAATAATCTGTCTATATTCTCGATTCGGGGAAAAATATATCTTATAAATGTCTGTGTCCAGTTGCAGGTGATTCTGAAAAAAAACAGAGAGAACTGGTATATTAAATAAATGTTTTGCATTTTGTCAAGGGAGAAATGCCTCTTGCGTGTTGTGTAGATCTTTGTTTTGGGCGAGCTAAGATGCCAAACTTCCTGAGGAGCCGCCTCACGCAGTACAAAACATTTAAAATACCCAAATGCGGGACAACAGGATGATTTTGCGAGACATTCATGGGACAGTGTATCCAACATTAATATTTTTTTTGCCCACAGTCACCTCCTGCTGCACTTAGCAAGTTAAGGCCCGTGTACACAAGGGGGCGGCACAGCACAGTGACCACTTCCTATTCATTTTCAATGGAACTAAAGCAGTGAGAAGCTGAGTGGGCGGGGGAGTAAAAAAATGCAGTATTTCCCAACTTTATGCAAATCGCCAGCTGCGAATGACCAATCGTATTGAGTGGTTCCCAAAACTCTTATGACAAATTTGAAGCTCTGCGACCCAGTACTGGATACTTACTTTGGCAAAGATAGCTGACAAAAATGCTAGGATGGAAGCAAATGTAAGTAATTATAACGTCATAATGAATCATGCTAAAAAATTACATTTGAGAGGAAAATGTTAAAATGTTATGAACGATTATTCATATTTTTTTGTGGAATAGAGTTCCATGTAGTCATGGCTCTATGTAGTACTGTGTGCCTCCTGTAGTCTGTTCTGGGGACTGAGTAAGCTCAACTGAAATGCATCAATTGCGCATGATACGCATCAATTGCGCATGATACACATCATTGCTCTGGCAATCCATTCCAAATCTTTATACTATACATGGCACAGGGGTGGCATATTGGGATCTTGCTTAGGGCGGCAGCAGAACTGCTAGGACCGGGCCTGACGAACACAATTGACCTATAATTGACTTGCGTTTGCTGCAGACCTTGGCCTGCTCAGCCTCGTTACTTCGTCTTCTTTACTCTGTTTTGAATAAAGAATCCCCTCTCGGCTGGCACACTGGAAACCGGGATAAACAACACAATCTTTGCCAATTTTGCCCAGCAACTTCCCATTCTCTGCATCTGCACACTTGTTTGAGTGAGCAACAGGGTGAGCGAGTGAGAAAGAAAGTGGAGAAACTTAACGACTCACCAAGGGAGGTGTCTGTTTTCTACCTGAAAAAAGGGGGGTAAAAGTTAAAATGGGATTTGATTTGCTTTACAAACTTATATTATAAGAAGTGGTGCTTAACACTGTCAGGCAGCTGAATAGCATGTCTCTTGGGGAATTCAGACCTGATGCGGATAAAAAACGTGAAATCTCATCAGCCTAGCTAGCTAGTACAGTGTCTTCAGAAAGCATTCATACCCCTTGACTCATTCCACGTTACAGCCTATATTCAAAATTGCTTAAATTTCTCACCCATCTACACACACACTTACCCCATAATGACAAAGTGAAAACGTGTTTTTCAAATATTTTGCACATTTATTGAAAATGTAATAAATGAGTATCTCATCTACATAAGTATTCACACCCGAGTCAATACTTTGTAGAAGCACCTTTGGCGGTGATAACAGCTTTGAGTCAGACATGCCCATCTTCAAGTCTTTCCACATTTTCAATGGGATTCAAGTCTGGGTTTTGGCTGGGCCACTCAAGGACTTTAACATTTTTGTTCTGAAGCCCTTCCAGCATTGCTTTGGCTGTATGCTTGGGGTCATTGTCCTGTTGGAACGTAAATCTTCACCCAGTGTAAGGTTGTTTGCACTCTGAAGCAGGTTCTCATGAAGGATTTGCCTGTATTTGGTTCCATTCATTGTTCCCTCTATCCTTTCCGGTCTTCAAGTCCCTGCTGCTGAAAAGCATCCCAATAGCATGAATCTGCCACCACCATGCTTCAAGGTAGGGATGGTGATAGACGGGTGATGTGCCTGATTTTTCTCCAGACTTGGCATTCAGTCCTTCTGTCATGCCCTTTTGCAAACTCCAGGCCTTTTTCCTCAGGAGTGGCTTCCGTCTGGCAACTCCCATGATGCCCAGATTGGTGAAGTGCTGTAGAAACTTCTGGCAGATTCTCCCATCTCGGCCAAGTAACTCTATAGATCTGTCAGAGTGGTCGGGAGAGTTAGATTGTCTTCTCAATGTGATGAGGAGCACGCAGGCAGTAGCGTCACACTGAACGTCTCCCTCTAGTGGTAGCACTAAATATTGACTCCAGCTGAAAATATGGAATTTATTCTCTATCATTTTAAAAACCGAGGGGAAAGTTATTTTAAAAAAACAATCTAAACATTGAATTGACTGAAACCGTACGTCTATGCATAAAAATAAAAAAAGTGGTGCACACTTCACATATGATTTCATAAATACAGCAATGGAAATGCGCATGCAGCCTTAAAACGTATGCCAGTCATACTGTGACGCTCTCCTTGGGTATAATCGGGAATTGGGGCCAGTATGTAACTTCATGCAATTATGTTACTGCGACGTGTTGAGGTAATGAAGATGACCAATGCAGTGGTTATGATATTACATTCAGATTACGTTGCCACAATGTTTTGGGAAGGTAATGTCATGACATTACCAATAATTACCCATCTATTTCATCAGGGTTGTTTGTGGTTATGTAACGTGTTTGCTGGGTATTTGGCAATGGAAACATTTCTGGTTGGTCTCAGGGAATGTAAAACCGCTTGGAAGGGATGTTTTAAAAATGTGGTTGAGTGAAGTAGCAGCAAATATATATTGAATTATCAACGAATGAGCATGGAGAGCCTCACAAGTCTGACAAAATTACCTTAGGCCTATATCTTCCTTGCCTGGCGACTCAACCTGAATTTAATTCCGCTTCTCTATCTATCGCTACATGCGTTCATTGTCAAAAGAAACATCACTTGTCTGGCGCGATGTGGATGGGTTGCCAGGCAAATATCTTTCAGCCTAATACGGCTATTTACTTACTTTTGTAGCCCTTAGATAGAAGCATGCCTTTTGTAATTAAATGGGAAGTCTGACTCAAGTAATTAACGGTCTTCACAAAGTTTACCTGTAAAACGTTCAAACTGCATTTCCATGCCAATCATTTGATTGATCTCCAATGAGTTTCATGGGAATATGTGACCCGTTTCAGGAAACTAGGTGTATGTCACAAGTCACGACTTCACAGGAGAGCCATTTGAACATTTTTAATATTCTTTTGCCAAAAACATTTTAATAAATACCTTCTGGAACTTATGAACTGTTCATGTGCCTTAATAACAAACTTCTATGCCATCTGTAAATACGAATAAAGTTGTTAAATTACGAGCCTAGCCGTACCCTGATTTAGGTGAAAACATTTTAATTGAAGAAGACATTATAGTCTTCTGATGAAAGTGATGGGGAAGAAACGGCGATCAACAGTGTTGTCACAGCAAGATGTGCCTGGGTGCTATAGCATTTCTTTCACATGACCCATCAATTTAGACAAGTTTGTCTGGGTAAGTGTCATCTAATATTACAAAATATTTTGACCTGGACACTTTCTGTTTACCTGGAATTTTTCCTTATTGTAGGCTACTACATTTAGTCTTCATCTTTACTACACTACTCACTGTTTAACACATGACCTCACATGTGAATCCTTAAAGAGATGGGTGGGGCTAAGGCTTCAGAGGATGTGAACGATGCTGAATGGGTGGAGACAAAGGAGAGCTCTCCAGTAGGGACCAAAACATTTAAAGGCCATTTTCTCAAAAGTGAGTTTACAAGTTTATCAACTTTCAAAGCAGAATTATTTTCCCATTGTTCCTCAAATGCAGTGTATGATACACCATATTGTAGCTCTGTCTCTGCTTTTATCCTATGTAAAAAAACACAGTCAGTTTTGCTACATAAGAAAGATTGGAGCCGGTCGGTCACATGCTTTTAGATCTTCTTGAATTACTGTTTTCATGAGCGAATGAGAGCAGTCTGTGTTAAATAACTGTTAGCCTTGTATTTTGTTTTAGTCAACGCATATACTGTATATATCCTGCTTTGTGGCGTGCTCTGAGTTTTGTGAGGACTATTCAGCTTCAGCTAACCATCTTAATTAACAGTAGTGTTATAGGTCTACTATGCTATGAAATTATATTCGATTCTGTTATGTAAAATACAAATGAATCATTATGTGATCTTGCAAGACAAAATTGATTCAGCTTTGATCAAACTTTACAAAACAAGCACCATTGTGAGACGTGATCATTTTCTATTTGTAATAATAATAAGTGTTGTATTACTAGTAGGCCTGGGTAACAGATCTTGAGGAAATTTTAAGTGATTGAGGCCTCTTCGTGGTGCGGAAAGAACAGCGCAAGGATCACGCCAATGATGTTAACCCTATCAGTCCTGAGACCCCAGCAAAAATCAACTTTTAATTTATTTAATTTATCTGAATGTCCAGCCCTTACATCTAGCCTCACAATGAAGTGTTTTACTGTTTTCTTTTCAGGACAGTAGAAGTAGAACACAAAACAATTTGACAAACAGTTGCATGAGTTTTATTGACAAGTAATATTGAACAATTACACAACATATACCCAATACACACAAATCTAAGTAAGGAATGAATTACGACTATATACATATGGACGAGCAAAGTCAGAGCGGCATGGACTAAGATACAGTATGAGATGAGTAATGCAAGATATGTAAACATTAAAGTGACTAGTGTTCCATTTCTTAGTGTCCAGTGATTTCAGTCTCTCGGCCCTAGCTTTGATGCACCTGTAGTGACCTCTCCATCTGGATTATAGCGGGGTATAGATAGATACTTTATTGATCCCCGAGGGGAAATTTCTTTGTCTAGCAGCTACGAAAAAACACAGGGCAGGTGCAAATACATGATACACAGGCAGTGGCTGATGTCCTTGATTATCTTATTGGCCTTCCTGTGACATTGGGTGCTGTAAAAAAAAAGTCAAAACAAAAACCTGATTTTTACTGTAAGTACAGAAATTGTTTTCTCACTGGGAAATTAATATCCAACTAGTCAGTGACAACTGGTTTGGAGTTTGACAGCAGCTATGAGTATTATAGATACTATGTCCTGGGATTTACAATGATCTATGTAGAAGAACCCCTTACCTTCTATCAACTCTTGCGTGGCTTGTGAGCGTCAGAGGAAAACATGCTACATGGCATGTTTGTGAGAGGCTCAGCTTTTCATAGACTGCTTTTAATAGTATTGTGTGTAGATTGAGGATTTTTATTTTTTATTTAATCAATTTTATAATAAGGCTAACGTAACAAAAATGTGGAAAGAGTCAAGGGGTCTGAATACTTTCCAGAAGCACTGTATACCCTAGTAAAGAATAAAAAGGAACAATTGACCATTGATCTGAATCATTATTACCTCCAACTTGTCCCAATTCACATTTCCAATTGCCCACCCTGACATACCAAGCTCGAACAGACCCTGCGTATCAACCAGTATTCTAAATATCCCAAGCCGGGCAAAAGCAACTTCCAGAGAGGGTCAGGCTCCTTGCGCTTTATGGTGTCCACTCTGGTTTGGGTGTCCTCGTCGGTGTCACTGTATCAAAGGGGTCACATATCATTCTGGGTTCCACTGCACAAGAGTAGAGGGGGCCTGTGGAGTTTTATGAAAATCGAGGCAGACACATGGGGAATCAAAAAAATACGTTCTGATTGACCAAAGTAGTCAAGCCTTACGGGCCATCGCAGTGCGCACAGGTAGCCTGTAGTTCATCTCACCACCTGCCTCTAGGCTTTTATACATGCACATTTATTTGGTTTGTCATTCTATTGTTTTTCATGTAATTTGTAGTAATTAAATATACTTTTTAGAATACATTTTACAGAAATAGTTTAACCAGCTCAGTGTATTCTCAAATTGAAAAAAGTGAGAGAAGCATTGCTCCGGCAGAACCCCTGGTTATACACTATATATACAAAAGTATGTGGGCACCACTCCAAATTAGTAGATTTCGGCTATTTCAGCCACACCCGTTGCTGACGGGTATAAAATCGAGCACACAGCCATGCAATCTCCATAGACTAACATTGGCAGTAGAATGGCCTCACTGAAGAGCTCAGTGACTTTCAACGTGGCACAGTCATTTGATGCCACCTTTCCAACAAGTCAGTTCGGCAAATTTCTGCCCTGCTAGAGTTTCCCCGGTCAACTGTAAGTGCTGTTATTGTGAAATTGAAACGTCTAAACGCAACAACGGCTCAGCCGCAAAGTGGTAGGCCACACAAGCTCACGGAACGGGACCGCTCTAATCGGCTGTCCTCGGTTGCAACCCTCACTACAGAGTTCCAAACTGCCTCTGGACATGCAATGTCAAGCGCTGGCTGGAGTGGTGTAAAGCTCGCCGCCATTGGACTCAGTAGCAATGGAAACAGGTTCTCTGGAGTGATAAATCACGCTTCACTATCGAAGTATGATGGACAAATCTGGGTTTGGCGAACGCTACCTGCCCGAATGCAGAAAGTTTGGTGGAGGAGGAATAATGGTCTGGAGCTGTTTTTCATTGTTCGAGCCAGGCCCTTTAGTTCCAATGAAGGTCAATCTTAATGCTAAAGTATACAATGATATTCTAGACGATTCTGTGCTTCCAACTTTGGGCCAGAAGGCGCCTTTGGCAAAGGCGTTTAACTGTTTCAGCATGACAATTCCCCTGTGCACAAAGCGAGGTGAATACAGAAATGGTTTGGTGAAATTGGTGTGGAAGACCTTGACTGGCATGCATAGTGCCCTGACCTCAACCCCATCGAACACCTTTGGGATGAATTGAAATGCAGACTGCGACGAGGCCTAATTGCCCAACATCCGTGCCGACCTCACTAATGCTCGTGGCTGAATGGAAGCAAGTCCCCGCAGCAGTGTTCCAACATCTAGTGGAAAGCATTCTCAGAAGAGTAGCAAAGGGGGGGACGACTCCATATATAATGCCCATGATTTTGGAATGAGATGTTCGAGCAGTCCACATGTTTTTGGTCATGTAGTGTGTATATATTGTCATAAGTGCAACATGACTGCAAAAACGACCGGTTGGAATTTAAATTCTCATCAAATAAATGGGAAGTCTGACTGAAATACCTGACAAATTGACCTTTTTATGTAAATTAGTGGTGTAATTTGTTGATAAGATGCAGGACATGATTGTTTGGTTGCGGGACAAAGGGACACAAAAAATGTAGGACTGTCCCGGACAATCCAGGATGTGTGGTCAACCTAGGTACAAAACATACATATATTTTTTATATTTTTTTCTGTTTTTTGTAAAACCAACTGGACACTTTACATTTTATAAGATGGCTACATTTTCCCCAAATCGAGAGCGAAGACCGTATCGTCAACAGCAGGTTAGTTGAAAAATCTATGGCAGTAAAGTAACATTGCTACATTTCGGAAATGGCAAAGAAAACGTGTAATCTGCTTGACACAAAGTTACTTTACAGATCATGAAGTCAGCTAATTTCCATTCCATTCATATGCAAATCCGTTTGTTTCATACATTGCCTTGTCTGGCTGTCATATTTTTATTTTAACTGCCCTCTTTTGTCTACACTGAAATAATATAATTTCAGTAGTCTTATATTATGATAACATATCTCGCATAGCTCATTACACCCCTTGTGGGTGTGTGGGATATGTATATATATATATCACACCCACAAGGGTGTACTAATGAGCTATGCGAGATATAAATGTTTTTATTATAATAGAAGACTACTGAAATTATATTATTTCAGTGTATATTTATTTTCAGTGTATAAATATTTTTGTAGAATCAAGCAAAAAATATACTTTTTAGGGACCTTAATATACAATGTTTCCTCTACATTACGTAGTTGTGGCTAGTTAGTAATAACTAGGCTAATACACAGTTTTGGTCAAAATATTTGTTTTTTAATAATTTGTGGAAGCAAGTTAGCTAATAACTGGTAATGTAACAAGCTAGCTAACGTTAGCTAATAACTTTAATGATTTGGCCAACATTAAGTAGCTAGCTAGTAACTAACAAACGTTAGCTTGTCAACAACGTAACATTAGCTACATAATTCTTGCAAATGTTATTAGCTAGCTTAGCTATAGAAAGCATTTAGCTATTGCCAGTATGTTTCCACTATGTTTTGTAACATTATGCTAATGATGGCTAGCTAGCTAACTAGATGTGCTAAAATTTACAATTTGCTAAGAATCTCTAATCCAAGATGGCATAACAGTGCAGACGTGTTTTTGTTCGTCCCGTCTCGTGTCCCGTGTAAATAGTTTGTAATAGTTTGTAATTTGTCTTTCCATACATTTTTTTATTTATTTTTTATTTGTTCCCGATTTACCTCTCCTGCAAGCCACCTTACTCAACGTGAAACGGATCAAATATCCGTACTTTCCATTATTTAACTGAACCGCAGTCAGAAGCTAGCCTGATAGCTAGCTAGCTTGCTAACTAGCCATCGCTAACCACTACTAGCGGTCCTCACCATTGCTCTGGCTGCTCAGCCAGCTTTTAGTTTGGACAATATTGGCCAGTCTGCACAGCGCGCTACCAACCCAGCGCATATCGGACTGCGTTCCCTTCCACTTCACCGGATTTCCACTGAAATCACAGGACCATCACACCGGATCATCACAGCTAGCTAGCTGCATTCGAGTGACTGACGTTTTTAGCTAACCTCCATTGTTTACATGCTACCTATGCTAGCGTGAGCTAGGCTCATCTCCCGGACAGCCGACGTGTACTAGCTACTCTCCCGGGCTACAGTACCTCTGTCTACCTGCCTGGACCTTCTACTGTCGACACGGAGCCCCACCGAGCCACCGCGACTGGTCTGCCGACGTAATTGTCCGACGTGGTCTCAACAGGGTTCTCCTCTGCGACGTCGCCGAAGATCACTCTGCTAGCCCCGGCCTGCTAGCCCCGGCCTGCTAGCCCCGGACTGCTAGCACTCTGAACGCTGTGCCTCCTCGCTCGCCTAGTGCAGCGCCCACTGAACTGCTCTCTGGCTTACCTCTTTGCTGCTCATCGGATCCTATGATTGCTCAGCTCCACAGCTGATGCCTGCAGGACTGTTTGGCTATATGGTATTTCTTTCTGTTTAACTACCAGGCCTCAGGTCCTGTGTGTAGCACATCACATTTTCTAACTGACCCTCTTTGTCCATTCATCGCCATTACCCGTCGTTGTCTTAGCCCTCTTAATTTACTGTTATTTTTTTGCCCCTCATTAACTTTTATTTTTTTTATGCCCCTTTCTTATTTCAATATGCCTTGTCTTTTGCTGTTTAGGCTAGCTATTATTGTTTTATTTCACTGTGGAGCCCCCAGTCCTGCTCAACTGGCCTCTGATAGCTCCTTTGTCCATCCCCCCACACATGCGGAGACCTCACCTGGCTTAACTGGTGTCTCCAGAGATGCTACCTCTCTCTTCATTACCCAACGCCTAGGTTTACCTCCACTGAACTCACACCCTACTATACCCTTGTCTATACATTATGCCCTCAATCTATTCCACCACGCCCAGAAATCTGCTCCTTTTATTCTCTCTACCCAACGTACTAGACATCCAGTTCTTAAAGCCCTTAGCCGAATACTGATTCTACTCCTCCTCTGTTCCTCTGGTGATGTAGAGGTAAACCCAGGTCCTGTAGCTCCCAGCATTACACCTATTCCACAGGTTCTCTCATTTGTTGATTTCTGTAACCGTAAAAGCCTTGGTTTCATGCATGTTAACATTAGAAGCCTCCTCCCTAAGTTTGATTTATTCACTGCTTTAGCACACTCCCCCAACCCGGATGTCCTAGCTGTGTCTGAATCCTGGCTTAGGAAGGCCACCAAAAATTCGGAAATTTCCATCCCCAACTACAACATTTCCCGTCAAGATAGAACTGCCAAAGGTGGCGGAGTTGCAATCTACTGCAGAGAGAACCTGCAGAGTTCTGCCATACTGTCCAGGTCAGTGCCCAAACAGTTTGAGCTTCTACTCTTAAAAATCCACCTTTCCAGAAATAAGTCTCTCACTGTTGCCGCCTGTTACAGACCCCCCTCAGCCCCCAGCTGTGCCCTGGACTCCATTTGTGAATTGATTGCCCCCATCTATCTTCAGAGTTTGTACTGTTAGGTGACTTAAACTGGGATATGCTTAACACCCCGGCTGTCCTTCAATCTAAGATAGATGCCCTCAATCTCACACAAATTATCAAGGAACCCACCAGGTACAACCCAAAATCCGTAAACATGGGTACCATCATTGATATCATCCTGACTAACTTGCCCTCCAAATACACCTCCTCTGTTTTCAACCAGGATCTCAGCGATCACTGCCTCATCGCCTGCGTTCGCAATGGGTCAGCGGTCAAACGACCACCCCTTATCACTGTCAAACGCTCCCTAAAACACTTTTGCGAGCAGGCCTTTCTATTCGATATTGACCTCAGTAGAGGACGCCTGGTTCTTTTAAAAGTGCTTTCCTCACCATCCTAAATAAGAATGCCCCTTTCAAAAAACGTAGAACTAAGAACAGATATAGCCCTTGGTTCACCCCAGACTTGACTACACTAGACCAACACAAAAACATCCTGTGGCGCACTGCATTAGCATCGAATAGCCCCTGCGATATGTAGCTATTCAGGGAAGTCAGGAACAAGTACACACAGTCAGTTAGAAAAGCAAAGGCCAGCTTTTTCAAACAGAAATTTGCTTCCTGTAGTACTAACTCCAAAAGGTTCTGGGACACTGTAAAGTCCATGGAGAATAAGAGCACCTCCTCCCAGTTGCCCACTGCATTGAGGCTCGGAAACACTGTCACCACCGATAAATCCACGATTATCGAAAATTTCAATAAGCATTTTGCTACGGCTGGTCATGCTTTTCCACCTGGCTACACCTACCCCGGCCAACAGCTCTGTACCCCCGGCAGCTACTTGCCCAAGCCACCTCCGCTTCTCCTTCACCCAAATCCAGACGGCTGATGTTCTGAAAGAGCTGCTAAGTCTGGACCCCTACAAATCTGCTGGGCTAGACAATCTGGACCCTCTCTTTCTGAAATTATCAGCCAAAATTGTTGCAACACCTATCACTAGCCTGTTCAACCTCTCTTTCGTATCGTCTGAGATCCCTAGAGATTGGAAAGCTGCCGCGGTCATCCCCCTCTTCAAAGGGGGAGACACTCTAGACCCAAACTGTTATAGACCTATATCCATCCTGCCCTGCCTTCCTAAAGTCTTCGAAAGCCAAGTTAACAAACAGATAACTGACCACTTCGAGTCCCACCGTACCTTCTCTGCTATGCAATCTGGTTTCCGAGCTGGTCATGGGTGCACCTCAGCTACGCTCAAGGTACTGAACGATATCATAACCGCCATCGATAAAAGACAGCACTGTGCAGCCGTCTTCATCGACCTGGCCAAGGCTTTCGACTCTGTCAATCACCGCATTCTTATTGGCAGACTCAACAGCCTTGGTTTCTCAAGTGACTGCCTTGCCTGGTTCTCTAACTACTTCGCAGACAGAGTTCAGTGTGTCAAATCGGAGGGCCTATTGTCCGATCCTCTGGCAGTCTCTATGGGGGTGCCACAGGGTTCAATTCTTGGGCCAACCCTTTTCTCTATATACATCGACGATGTCGCTCTCGCTGCTGGTGACTCCCTGATCCATCTCTACGCAGATGACACCATTCTGTATACATCTGGCCCCTCTTTGGACACTGTGTTTACTAACCTTCAAACAAGCTTCAATGCCATACAACACTCCTTCCGTGGCCTCCAACTGCTCTTAAACGCTAGTAAAACTAAGTGCATGCTTTTCTATCGAACGCTGCCCGCACCCGCCCACCGGACTATCATCACTACTCTCGACGGGTCCGACTTAGAATACGTGGACACCTACAAATACCTAGGCATCTGGTTAGACTGTAAACTCAACTTCGAGAATTGGCTTCCTATTTTGCAACAAAGCCTCCTTCACTCATGCTGCCAAACATGCCCTTGTAAAACTGACTATCCTACCGATCCTTGATTTCGGCGATGTCATTTACAAACTAGCCTCCAACACTCTACTTAACAAATTTAATGTAGTCTATCACAGTGCCATCCGTTTTGTTACCAAAGCCCCATACACTACCCATCACTGCGACCTGTATGCTCTCGTTGGCTGGCCTTCATTATATATTCGTCGCCAAACCCACTGGCTCCAGGTCATCTATGTCTTTATTAGGTAAATCCCCGCCCTATCTCAGCTCACTGGTCACCATAGCAACACCCACCCGTAGCATGCGCTCCAGCAGGTATATCTCACTGGTCACCCCCAAAGCCAACACCTCCTTTGGCCGCCATTCCTTCCAGTTCGCTGCTGCCAATGACTGGAACGAATTGCAAAAATCATTGAAGCTAGAGGTTCCTATCTCCCTCACTAACTTTAAGCATCAGCTGTCAAAGCTGCTTATCGATCACTGCACCTGTATATAGCCCTTCTGTAAATAGCCCACACTACTACCTCATCCCCATATTTATTTTTGTTATTTTCGCTAATCTTGCACTCCAGTATCTCTATTTGCACATCATAATTTGCACATCCTTCATTCCTGTGTTAATGATGATAATCTGTAATTAATATCACCACTATGGTCTATTTATTGTCCTACCTCCTAACCTTACTGCATTTTGCACTACATTTTGCACTCTGTATTGTAACCTCCATACACAAGACTGGGAGGTTTAAACTCTGGAGGTTGAAGGAAATCATTCACTGGGCAGCATTTCAGTGGAGCAAAACTTAAGTTTCTTTATTTTCCATAAAGCAGGGGAAAGGGGGAAGGGAGAGAATGGTAACTCAGGTAATTCCTCTTTCTCAGGTTGCTCCTTGTTGCCTCAGTCTACTTCTGGAAGGGAGGCAAGAAGAGGTGTAGGATTAGTTTAGGTGATCCATTTTACTCACGTTGTCAACTAGGCCTCTATCTTCAAGAGGGTGGTCAGGTTATGACTGGTCCAATTTTATTTTTTTTATTTTTTATTTTACCTTTATTTTACTAGGCAAGTCAGTTAAGAACATATTCTTATTTTCAATGACGGCCTAGGAACAGTGGGTTAACTGCCTTGTTCAGGGGCAGAACGACAGATTTTTACCTTGTCAGCTCGGGGATTTGATCCAGCAACCTTTCGGTTATGGGCCCAACACTCTAACCACTGGGCTACCTGCCGCCCCAATGCCTGGGCTGGGCTGGGGTACATCCAACTCCCTGTGCCTGCTCTCTTCTCCTGCTGCTCTCTCTACTGTGGCTTCCTTGTTCTCTTTTTATGTGGCTCCTAATTGGGTCCAACCGCCTGCAGCTGAGGCACCCGGTCAGAGGGAAAATGGTGTACACCTGTGTTAGTGCTGTCCTTGGTCCTGAACACTGTTTAGCCCAGACCTTGTGTCCTCCTCTGATGGTGCTCTCCATGGTGCTGCAGGTGACAGTGCTGCATTGTGGAGGACTGTGTTTCCTTCTGGCCACCACAGTATATAGATTTTCTATTGTGTTTTTGACTATGTTTGTTTACTGTGTAACTCTGTTGTTTTTGTCGCACTGCTTTGCTTTGTCTTGGCCAGGTCGCAGTTGTAAATGAGAACTTGTTCTCAACTGACCTACCTGGTTAAATAAAGGTGAAATAAAAATCTAAAATCTAACTTTAACACCAGCCTGTGTGTCTCTGCTGATTTAGCTAGCCTACGTTAGCTACATTTTTGTAAAATATTGTCTGGGAGTGCATATCTAGTTGCATGTTATTGAAGCAAATAGTACTTCCTAGTAAGTTAGCTAGCTGTAAAGCTAGACGGATGAACGATTGGAACGTTAGCTGTATAGATCACTTGACCCAGCTATTACGTTACCTAGCTGTCAAACGAGTCAACCAACTACGACTTTCAGCACCGAAAACAGTAATGTTAGCTACAAACTTCAGCTTTTTAATGTCAGTGGCTCTCACAACCGGCTGTGATCTGGAGTCCCATAGGGTGGCGCACAATTGGCCCATCTTCGTCTGGGTTAGGGGAGGCCAAGGAGGGCCGTCATTGTAAATTTGTTCTTAACTGACTTGCCTATATAACCAGCTTTTAGGGCTGACCCCATTTTAGTCGATTGGTCAACCAATATTTTTTTAGTTGAGCAGTGGCAAATATATACAGTATATTGAAAAAATTATGGCACACCAGACACGTCTGATTCGCCTGTGAGTAGACTTATCAGTAATACAGTCGTGGTCAAAAGTTTTGGTCTCCACAAAGTTTACTGCTTCAGTGTTCTTAGATCTTTGTCAGTAGTTACTATGGTACGATGAAGTATAATTGCAAGTATTCCGTAAGTGTCAAAGGCTTTCATTGACAATGACATTCAGTTTATGCAAAGAGTCAATATTTGCAGTGTTGGCCCTTCTTTTTCAAGACCTCTGCAATCTGCCCTGGAATGCTGTCAATTAACTTCTGGGCCACATCCTGACTGATGGCAGGCCATTCTTGCATAATCAATGCTTGGAGTTTGTCAGAAGTTGTGGGTTTTTGTTTGTCCACCCGCCTCTTGAGGATCGACCACAAGTTCTCAATGGGATTAAGATCTGGGGAGTTTCCTGGCCATGGACCCAAAATGTCGATGTTTTGTTCCCTGAGCCACTTAGTTATCACATTTGCCTTATGGCAAGGTGCTCCATCATGCTGGAAAAGCCATTGGTCGTCACCAAACTGTTCTTGGATGGTTGGGAGAAGTTGCTTTCTGAGGATGTGTTGGTACCATTCTTTATTCATGGCTGTGTTCTTAGACAAAATTGTGAGTGAGCCCACTCCCTTGGCTGAGAAGCAACCCCACACATGAATGGTCTCAGTTGCTTTACTGTTGGCATGACAACAGTGTTTTCCAGATGGCCCAAACAATCAAAAAGGGGACTCGTCAGAGAAAATGACTCTACCCCAGTCCTCAGCAGTCCAATCCCTGTACCTTTTGCAGAATATCAGTCTGTCCCTGATGTTTTTCCTGGAGAGAAGTGGCTTCTTTGCTGCCCTTCTTGACACCAGGCCACCCTCCAAAAGTCACTGTGCGTGCAGATGCACTCACACCTTCCTGCTGCCATTCCTGAGCAAGCTCTGCACTTGGGGTGCCTCGATCCCGCAACTGAATCAACTTTTGGAGACTGTCCTGGCGCTTGCTGGACTTTCTTGGGCGCCCTGACGCCTGATTTGATTTAGGTGCAATCTTACTAGCAGCAATATCCTTGCATGTGAAGCCCTTTTTGTGCAAAGCAATGATGACGTCACATGTTTCCTTGCAGGTAACCATGGTTGACAGAGGAAGAACAATGATTTCAAGCACCTTTTAAAGCTTCCAGTCTGTTATTCTGACTCAATCAGCATGACAGAGTGATCTCCAGCCTTGTCCTCGTCAACACTGTCACCTGTGTTATCGAGACAATCACTGACATGATGGCAGCTGGTCCTTTTGTGGCAGGGCTGAAATACAGTGGAAATGTTTTGGGATTAAGTTCATTTTCATGGCAAAGAAGGACTTTGCAATTTAATTGCAATTCATCTGATCACTCTTCATGACATTCTGGAGTATATGCAAACTGCCATCAACACTGAGGCAGCAATCTTTGTGGAGACCGATACCTTTGGCCACGAACTCTACATTTACCGTTAATTCCCATAATTTCTAATCTACAATGTTTTTGTTTGTTTGTTTGGTTACAGTAATGTATGTTTTAATGCATTGAATATAATATTATTAGTCTTTACTGTTGTCATTGTATTTTATTTCAACTTTATTTTGACAGGGAAAACAGACTGAGACCTTGATCTCTTTTACGGCTGTGCCCTGTGTAAACATGTACAATTTAGACACACAGACAGACATTTTGGAGAAGAAAGATCTCAAAACATACAAAAACAGAGAAACATTTCAAGAAAAACATAGTTCAACAGAAACAAACACAGGTAACATCATATTGTTATCTGTGCATGCATATAGATAACCATAATCTAAAACTGATAAAAAAAAGTAGCCTGAACAATTTGTTTTCTATTTAGAGGACAGACAGGCCCTGTTTCTGTAAAAAAAAAAAAAAACGAACTTGAATTTCACTAACATGTTTTTGAAAGGAGAGCCTATCATCTAACCGTACGCCTAAATATTTTTATGCAGAGACCTGTTCGATTTGAGTACCATCCAGGCTTGTAATTGCAAGAGAGTTTCTAACAGAGTTTAGACCTAGAAAAAGACATAACATTTGTTTTATTAAGATTTAAAACAAGTTTGAGCTGTAAAAGAGACTCCTGTAGTATCTTAAAATCGGACTCCAACTGCATTAATGTTTGTTCGGCTGTTGGAGCAATAGAATAAATCAGTGTCATCTGCATATAAATGGAATTTACAATATTTAAAATCATCACCAATGCTGTTTAATATACAGTGAGGACAATAAAGGGCCAATTATTGAACCCTGCGTGGACAGGTTGTTTGCAGAGTGCACAACCTAGGCTACACTTGAGGAATTATTTTGGGGTTTATTTCATTCCATTTAGGAGTTGGCCATTTATTAATTATTTTGTTTGGAGCGCTCCTCTCAATCTTGAGTACGGACATGCACCTGATTTAAGCATATAGAAATAAGACTAGTCTACCTTCCCTGCATGCAAATGTAGACCTAAAAGTCACTTCCGGCATCTGATACTATTTCTGATTGTCTCAACTCACCATCACTGTTGAGCTTCTCAAAGTTTAATTTTCTTCGCCTCAAACAGCAAGTAAAGTCTCTTACATCCTCAACCTAGCATATTTGAAAAATATTTCCAGCTCTCTCCCTTTTGATTACCACTCAACTTGACAGGATAAACAATGCCATGCTCTGATCCATTGGAAGGTTCATAAAATAGGTATACCTGATTACTACTTATCCCTTGCGCAAAATAGCCAACAGCTGTGTCTGTTTGTCCGTGGCACCGGAAACTCTGAGGACCCAGAATATTTTATACAATGTTGCAAGTTTTCTAGCACTAGCTTCGGCACAGACCAAGTTAATACAATAGTTTATACAATGTTTCAAGTTCCTTGCAGACAGGTCATGCATAGCCGATGTGATTTATAGGATATTTATTTTCATCAGGATATTTTCTACCTGCGGGCTGCAATGGTTTTATTTGTTTGTTTTATGTAGGCTATTTTTACATCTTGACAATGGCAATAGTTACATGACTACATGACATTGATTTTTTTTTAAAGTTTTTTTTACTTAAATTCAACTGTTCCACATAAATGTGCATATGAAAATCCGAACTGTCACGCAGATTGGAATAAATGGTTGGATATCTTGGCTCTCCAAATGGAAAAGGTTTGCCGACCGCTGTTGTAGCCTATTACCGGCATTTTCAGGAGCTTAATGCAGAATCTGCAAAAGCAAGCCCCAGCAGGCAGTGGGAGGAAGAGGGTTGAGAATATTTGTTTTCTTCTTCTGGTTAGGCTATATTGATCTCTGGCTCCCTCTTTAGTAATTTGTGTGTTCATTTTTCATCGCAGTGCTTAAAGCATCAGACAAGCTCAGTAGCCTACATACGTTTGATAATGTTACCAATCGATTGGTCGAAAGAACAGCGGACTCTCGGCCGACCCAAGATAATTTGACTATCTTTGACTATCCCTCCCTGACGGCCCCACATGATGCTAATGTTGCTATCTATGCAGGACTTACAATTTTTAATTTAGGGTGGAACCCTTTTAAATCACAATGATGACATAACCATTATATTTTCCTCACACAGTTCCCTTAAAGGCAGTGTAATGTTTGTACTTATTAAAAACGACCCCAGAAAGCGCAGAACATCATGCAACACCTCATTGTTTTGTTGGAGTGCCCTTTGCTACCAACAAATGTGAATTGCAGACCGTAAAATCATTGACCTCCTTGAGGATCCATACTTTGCATTGTGAAGTATTGTATGTGCAACAACCAGCTAATTTAAATTAATTTCATGTACACCCACCCAGTTCATTTTTTGTTGTCATTCACATGCATGTGGAGATGTCATGCACCTGAATGTTTGCTTTAGCAAGAGGACAAGTTTTGCTGATAGATGTTTGCTGTGCTGCAGAGATGTTTTTGGACACACTTGCATTGTCTCCATGGTGATAATGGCGCAGCTTTCATTGCAAATGGTGCGTTTGTCTTGGAAGCTGCGTTATCCTTGCAGTCAAAGGAAGGAATATAGAAATCATACTTGCAGCATGCGAGGCAGCTTTTCTATAGTGTACAAAAGTAAAACGTATAGGCCTACTATTTCATTCACCCTCATGAATAAATGTTTAAATTTGGATACACCAGTCACTGATGTTTTCTGTAATCCACTTGCTTTGTTCCCCTCTCCAGGCTAAAGAGATCCTCACCAAGGAGTCCAACGTGCAGGAGGTGCGCTGTCCCGTCACGGTGTGCGGAGATGTGCACGGCCAGTTCCACGACCTCATGGAGCTTTTCAGAATTGGGGGCAAGTCGCCTGATACCAACTACCTGTTTATGGGGGACTACGTAGACCGTGGCTACTACTCTGTTGAAACAGTCTCGCTGCTTGTCACACTAAAGGCAAGTGAACTCTGAACTTGATGAGTGGGTGGAAACCACAGTATTTCAGTTGCTGGTATAAAGTCTGTCTTGCCATCGGGTTGAAATGAAACCGGTTCAGGGAACAGAACCGAAAACCTGTTCAATGCATGTAAATAGCTTTCCCGCTCCATATCAAGCTGCTCTATCCACACTGATTGGTGAAATAATTTTGATGTTGAGCGAAATGTAAAAATGTCAGAGATTTAAAAAGGAACAGAAAGGAACTATTATAAACTGTTACTTTTGGGGTTTCGAACAGGTTCAGAACTTTATTTTGCTGGTCAAAACATTGGAATGGAATGGAATGGATATAATTATGGTTCTGTTCAGAACAAAACTATTGGAAAACAATTTCTTGCCCAGCACCAGTTTTTTTCTTAAACCAGGGACATACAGTGGGGAGAACAAGTATTTGATGCACTGCC
Source organism: Thymallus thymallus (assembly GCA_023634145.1). NCBI lineage: Eukaryota > Metazoa > Chordata > Actinopteri > Salmoniformes > Salmonidae > Thymallus > Thymallus thymallus. The sequence continues at coordinate 15,783,963 of CM042404.1, forward strand.
GATTTGGCAGGTTTTCCTACTTACAAAGCATGTAGAGGTCTGTCATTTTTATCATAGGTACACTTCAACTGTGAGAGACGGAATCTAAAACAAAAATCCAGAAAATTACATTGTATGATTTTTAAATAATTAATTAGCATTTTATTGCATGACATAAGTATTTGATCACCTACCAACCAGTAAGAATTCCGGCCCTCACAGACCTGTTAGTTTTTCTTTAAGAAGCCCTCCTGTTCTCCACTCATTACCTGTAACTGCACCTGTTTGAACTCGTTCCCTGTATAAAAGACACCTGTCGACACACTCAATCAAACAGACTCCAACCTCTGCACAATGGCCAAGACCAGAGAGCTGTGTAAGGACATCAGGGATAAAATTGTAGACCTGCACAAGGCTGGGATGGGCTACAGGACAATAGGCAAGCAGCTTGGTGAGAAGGCAACAACTGTTGGTGCAATTATTAGAAAATGGAAGAAGTTCAAGATGACGGTAAATCTCCCTCGGTCTGGGGCACCATGCAAGATCTCACCTCGTGGGGCATCAATGATCATGAGGAAGGTGAGGGATCAGGCCAGAACTACACGGCAGGACCTGGTCAATGACCTGAAGAGAGCTGGGACCACAGTCTCAAAGAAAACCATTAGTAACACACTACGCCGTCATGGATTAAAATCCTGCAGCGCACGCAAGGTCCCCCTGCTCAAGCCAGCGCATGTCCAGGCCCGTCTGAAGTTTGCCAATGACCATCTGGATGATCCAGAGGAGGAATGGGAGAAGGTCATGTGGTCTGATGAGACAAAAATAGAGCTTTTTGGTCTAAACTCCACTCGCCGTTTTTGGAGGAAGAAGGATGAGTACAACCCCAAGAACACCATCCCAACCGTGAAGCATGGAGGTGGAAACATCATTCTATGGGGATGCTTTTCTGCAAAGGGGACAGGACGACTGCACCGTATTGAGGGGAGGATGGATGGGGCCATGTATCGCGAGATCTTGGCCAACAACCTCCTTCCCTCAGTAAGAGCATTGAAGATGGGTCGTGGCTGGGTCTTCCAGCATGACAACGACCCAAAACACACAGCCAGGGCAACTAAGGAGTGGCTCCGTAAGAAGCATCTCAAGGTCCTGGAGTGGCCTAGCCAGTCTCCAGACCTGAAACCAATAGAAAATCTTTGGAGGGAGCTGAAAGTCCGTATTGCCCAGCGACAGCCTGAAGGATCTGGAGAAGGTCTGTATGGAGGAGTGGGCCAAAATCCCTGCTGCAGTGTGTGCAAACCTGGTCAAGAACTACAGGAAACGTATGATCTCTGTAATTGCAAACAAAGTTTTCTGTACCAAATATTAAGTTCTGCTTTTCTGATGTATCAAATACTTATGTCATGCAATAAAATGCAAATTAATTACTTAAAAATCATACAATGTGATTTTCTGGATTTTTGTTTTAGATTCCGTCACTCACAGTTGAAGTGTACCTATGATAAAAATGACAGACCTCTACATGCTTTGTAAGTGGGAAAACCTTCAAAATCTGCAGTGTATCAAATACTTGTTCTCCCCACTGTATCATCCTTGTATGTGTGATGAACTTTGAACTCCCAACTGCCCCCTGAAGAAAGTCAAGGGGTACTAGTTCTACTAACTCAGCGTAAGCTGGCTCTCGAAATGTGTGGGAGCTGGTGGTATTCAGGAGTCAAGGTATGCAAGCCGGAGATACTATGCAAACTAAAGTAGGCCGCATATGTGTTTTTTTGTGTGGACTCAATGAATTCCTGGGCTCAGCCAGTAATGCTGACAAGTAACTCACACTGACGAGCTGTAAGTGGGCTAGTTCAGACTGTCATACCAATGTGTCACTACCCTCACAGCTATTAACATTGTGGGTCGAATTGGAATCATTGAGCTCGTCACGAATTTACGAGAGGCCAGCTGTTCGAGGTCTCTGTGGGACAGCTCACCTAAAGACAAGATATACAGTATAACTCTTGGGATAACATATTATTTGTAAATAATAGGCTCTAACCGGATAACATATTATTTTTCCAAATGCGGCGTAAAGTGCATGATTGTGTTGAGGTAGAAGAGAAAAGGTTTAGTTTTCACATGGTGGCACCGTGCTTCTGTCACATTCACATTTTTAATCAATCAAATGATTTAGGCCTAGAGCTTTTGGAGCTAAACTCTTTCGCTCCGCAGGTCCGTTACCCAAAGCGCATCACGATACTGCGGGGGAACCACGAGAGCAGACAGATCACACAGGTGTACGGCTTCTACGACGAGTGCTTGAGGAAGTACGGCAACGCCAACGTGTGGAAATACTTCACAGACCTCTTCGACTATCTCCCCCTGACGGCCCTGGTCGACGAACAGGTAAGTGTATAAAGTAGTCTTATTTTATGACATGGGGTTCATCCCAAATGGCACCCTATTCCCTTTTATAGTGCACTACTTTTGACCAGGGTCTGATTTTCACCAGGGCCCTTAGGGCTCTGGTCAAAAGTAGCACACTATATACATAATAGGGTGCCATTTGGGACACATATTGAACAGTGTGCATAAGTTCAAAGGAAGCCTACCTAATAATGTTTGATTTACAACTTGTCTCACATAAGGGTAAATCACGTCTATACTCTGTGTCGTCCTATGCTGTAGATCTTCTGCCTGCACGGTGGCCTCTCCCCCTCGATAGACACACTGGATCACATCCGGGCTCTGGATCGCCTGCAGGAAGTTCCACACGAGGTCAGTGCTGCCTGACAGAGGACCTAATTAGTCAGCCCTGTCAACCATACAGACTGTGGGGGTAGGATACTAGCTTGCTGTCAGCACCGAGCGGGGCTGTCAGATGGTATGAGGTCGACCGCATGAGGTGGTGTTGACCTACCGTAGTGTTAGAGCCAAGCCCCAGTTTGTGTTCAGTAGGCACCAAATGGAGTAAAATAGGGAGAAAGTAACTGGACTTGTCCAATGAGAAATGCTCCTTTTCGTTTTCCATCTGTTTTGCTACGGTGTGCCATAATGAACATGACCCTGGTGTCTTTGAGAGGTAGGCTGTTCAGGTTGTCACCCTTCCAATTGTCATTGAGGGCTGCAGTCTTATGACAAATATTAGGACTATTCCCCTCCTTTGCAATCGTACTGCCCATAGAATTACATATTTAATAGGATCTGTGTTCAAGCCGTCGTAAATAACGTCATAATCCCTATGCAGCAATTTGTTGAGGGCTGCTTTTCTTATGTCGTGTGTGTTTCAGGGGCCCATGTGTGACTTGCTGTGGTCAGACCCAGATGACCGCGGGGGCTGGGGCATCTCCCCCAGAGGTGCTGGCTACACCTTTGGGCAGGACATCTCGGAAACCTTCAACCATGCCAATGGTCTTACCCTTGTATCCCGCGCCCACCAACTTGTCATGGAGGTAACCCCAGATACGTTTTTAGTTTAGGCAGTTAATGTTTATACTCGGTGTGTTTTATATACATGGTTGGTGTAGTTAGTATCAAAGCATGTAGCAATTACAGTGATTCTGGGAGTATCCAATGCGACTTACAGGAGGTATTAGGGTTAAGAGCGTCTGCTAAATGACTCAAATGTAATTCATGAATTTCCATGTACAGGGAAAATAAAGTTTAGAATTTGAATTCCCCCATGGAAGAGGACAATATTTCTAAAGTCAAATATTGTAGTACTTCCTTTTTGTACATGAGTCTGTTAAGACTGCCCAGAGGGAGTTACATTTGAGATGTCAACATTAACGGATATCTTGGTAAGAGCAGATGTAGCCTACACACTTGAGTTAGCTTGCCCTCCATGTCTCTGTAGATGTTTCAGCTGGAAGCTGCTGTGCAAGTGTTAGCTGTTTAACATGGATAAATAATTCAGGAGCCTTCTGTACACCATTTTTATTAATAGTATTACCCACTCTGGCTTTAAGGGACGGAGGAGCTGGGGGCCTGTGGCCAAAATGGCAGCCTATTCCGCACATAGTGCAATATTTTTAACCAGAGCTCTGGTAAAAAACAAATGTGCACAGGGGGGAATAGGTTGCCATTTTGGACACAGCCTGGGAATTCAATTGGCTCAGTCACTCTGCATGAGAATTCCAGGGCCAGAATGTAGAGTTTAATATTAAGTTGTGTACTGTATGCATATAACTACTTCTTGTAAGAGAATGGTTTAAGTGCCTAAAATACATAAATGGCATATGTCCTCAGCAATACCTCAGCAATATTTAATGAATGATTAAAATAAGCAACTTGAGTTTCACTTTACTTTTTAAAGTGATGTTCAACAAAAATGGTTTGAAAAATTGTTTGATTTTTGTTTTCCAGGGCTACAACTGGTGTCATGACCGAAACGTTGTCACCATCTTTAGTGCACCAAACTACTGCTATCGCTGTGGCAACCAAGCTGCCATCATGGAACTGGACGATACTCTTAAATACTCTTTGTAAGTGACATTGAGGTTATTTGAGGCTTTAAGAACAGGTTTCCATCCAACCATTTCATGCAGATGTTACCTGACGCATGTTGGTTCGACATGGTGGGATCTTTTTGTGTCTGTAAAATGTGTAAAGTGAGAAATGGCGTGGAAACGTCTTTTTATGCGCAAATATTAGTATAATAATCATCATATTGAAGTAAACTTGGAGCCACGCGATAATATGTTGTGTGGTCTTCCCACTACGACTCGAAAGCATGCAGTTTTAGGCTACAGATTAAATAAGTTATGATGAACTGCACAGAGTGGTGAAAGTGCACGGTGATGAGCTTGATGCTCCTTTCTTATTCTGGTGAGATGATTATCAATGCTTGGCTGCCGTTTGACAACTAAATATTATCCTTAATAATGTATCTGAGAGCTGTTGGCTATAGCGCACGTGCCAAGACCAGAGTGGGCACATTTGTATAATGCAACAGTTTTTGTGACAAAACCATCATTATTTTGATTTGTAGTACGTCTACACACGTAGGCTTTTATCCGCAATAAGTTAGTTTGATGGAAATTCATCTCTTGTGGGAAAATGTTTTTTTGTTTGCCGTTTTTAAAGCTATTTTCCTGCAATTGTTTTTACGTGAATGTTCTCCCCACTTATATATACAGTGGGTAGAACAAGTATTTGATACACTGACGATTTTGCAGGTTTTCCTACTTACAAAGAATGTAGAGGTCTGTCATTTTTATCATAGGTACACTTCAACTGTGAGAGACGGAATCTAAAACAAAAATCCAGAAAATCACATTGTATTATTTTTTAATAATTAATTTGCATTTTATTGCATGACATAAGTATTTGATCACCTACCAACCAGTAAGAATTCCGGCTCTCACAGACCTGTTAGTTTTTCTTTAAGGAGCCCCCCTGTTCTCCACTCATTACCTGTATTAACTGCACCTGTTTGAACTCGTTACCTGTATAAAAGACACCTGTCCACACACTCAAACAGACTCTAACCTCTCCACAATGGCCAAGACCAGAGAGCTGTGTAAGGACATCAGGGATAAAATTGTAGACCTGCACAAGGCTGGGATGGGCTACAGGACAATAGGCAAGCAGCTTGGTGAGAAGGCAACAACTGTTGGCGCAATTATTAGAAAATGGAAGAAGTTCAAGATGACGGTAAATCTCCCTCGGTCTGGGGCACCATGCAAGATCTCACCTCGTGGGCCATCAATGATCATGAGGAAGGTAAGGGATCAGGCCAGAACTACACTGCAGGACCTGGTCAATGACCTGAAGAGAGCTGGGACCACAGTCTCAAAGAAAACCATTAGTAACACACTACGCCGTCATGGATTAAAATCCTGCAGCGCACGCAAGGTCCCCCTGCTCAAGCCAGCGCATGTCCAGGCCCGTCTGAAGTTTGCCAATGACCATCTGGATGATCCAGAGGAGGAATGGGAGAAGGTCATGTGGTCTGATGAGACAAAAATAGAGCTTTTTGGTCTAAACTCCACTCGCTGTGTTTGTAGGAAGAAGGATGAGTACAACCCCAAGAACACCATCCCAACCATGAAGCATGGAGGTGGAAACATCATTCTTTGGGGATGCTTTTCTGCAAAGGGGACAGGACGACTGCACCGTATTGAGGGGAGGATGGATGGGGCCATGTATCGCGAGATCTTGGCCAACAACCTCCTTCCTCAGTAAGAGCATTGAAGATGGGTCGTGGCTGGGTCTTCCAGCATGACAACGACCCGAAACATACAGCCAGGGCAACTAAGGAGTGGCTCCGTAAGAAGCATCTCAAGGTCCTGGAGTGGCCTAGCCAGTCTCCAGACCTGAACCCAATAGAAAATCTTTGGAGGGAGCTGAAAGTCCGTATTGCCCAGCGACAGCCCCGAAACCTGAAGGATCTGGAGAAGGTCTGTATGGAGGAGTGGGCCAAAATCCCTGCTGCAGTGTGTGCAAACCTGGTCAAGAACTACAGGAAACGTATGATCTCTGTAATTGCAAACAAAGGTTTCTGTACCAAATATTAAGTTCTGCTTTTCTGATGTATCAAATACTTATGTCATGCAATAAAATGCAAATTAATTACTTAAAAATCATACAATGTGATTTTCTGGATTTTTGTTTTAGATTCCGTCACTCACAGTTGAAGAGTACCTATGATAAAAATTAGACTTCTACATGCTTTGTAAGTGGGAAAACCTGCAAAATTGTTAGTGTATCAAATACTTGTTCTCCCCAATGTATATATATATTTTTCAACTGTCTAGCATTTATTTTGGTGATTGTTAGTTCTCAAAGATTATATTGTAAAAAAAAAAGTTAACTTATTTTTAACTTATTTTTCAACCACTCCACAGATTTCACGTTAAGAAACTATAGTTTTGGCAAGTCGGTTAGAGCGTCTACTTTGCATGACACAAGTCATTTTTCCAACAATTGTTTACAGACTGAGATTATTTAATTTATAATTCACTATATCACAATTCCAGTGGGTCAGAAGTTTACATACACTAAGTTGACTGTGCCTTTAAACAGCTTGGAGAATTCCAGAAAATGATGTCATGGCTTTAGAAGCTTCTGATAGGCTAATTTACATAATTTGAGTCAACTGGAGGTGTACCTGTGGATGTATTTTGAAGGCCTACCTTGTTTGAAGGTTCAAACTCAGTGCCCCTTTGCTCGACATCATGGGAAAATCAAAAGAAATCAGCCAAGATCTCAGAAAAAATGTTGTAGACCTCCACAAGTCTGGTTCATCCTTGGGAGCAATTTCCAAACGCCTGAAGGTACCACATTCATCTGTACAAACAATAGTATACAAGTATAAACACCATGGGATCACGCAGCCGTCATACCGTTCAGGAAGGAGATGAGTTCTGTATCCTAGAGATGAATGTACTTTGGTGCGAAAAGTGCAAATGAATCCCAGAACAACAGCAAAGGACCTTGTGAAGATGCTGGAGGAAACGGGTACAAAAGTATCTTTATTCACAAAACGAGTCCTATATCAACATAACCTGAAAGGCAACTCAGCAAGGAAGAAGCCACTGCTTCAGGAGTAAGAAAATTGCTTAACATGTCACATACGTTGCATGGACTCACAATAATAGTGTTTACCATGATTTTTGAATGACTACCTTCTCTCTGTACCCCACACATACAATTATCTATAAGGTCCCTCAGTTGAGCAGTCGAATTGCAAACACAGATTCAACCACAAAGGGAGGTTTTCTAAAGCCTCGCAAAGAAGGGCACCTATTGGTATATCTGTAAAAATGCTGGCATTATAAATTGAGTTATACATTCCATTACCACCATGATTGTTTTGTTCTGAAATGTTCAAATGTGCCAGGTCTGTAATGGGCTTCATTGGAGTCATCCTAATGTTGTATTTTCTGTCCTCCTCCAGCCTTCAGTTCGACCCTGCACCTCGACGCGGGGAGCCCCATGTCACCCGCCGTACCCCCGACTACTTCTTATAAACACCCACTGGCCGTGGTGGTGGAGGAAGAAAACTGCAAGACCTCTACAGCAAGCAAACACCCAAAACCCGTGTTCATATGACCTGTTACAACATGAAAGCACTGACATGGACCAAAATCTTTCATACAAGCATTTAGTACATATTACATAATACAAATTACACTGTTTCAGTACTGCAATACAGTGTCCCGTTTGAGCCTTTAGTGCAATTGCCAGATGTATACTATTGATTGTAATGTTTTTTTGTTTATGGGCTGAACATAGAAAGAGAAAGCTTCCCAATATACAGTATTTCCTATTATTGCTTCTGTGAGCGCACAGTCTGTGCCATTGAGGCAATCTCCATTTTGAGGTGTTCAATTTTCTTCACGATTGGCTGATCCCCCCCTCATTACCCCGTTGGACATGACTTCTAACAGGGTCATCAGGAGGGATCAGCCAATGAAGTTGAAGTCCCACCCAGTTGGCGGTCCATGCTAAAACAGCCTTTTGGCCACTATAGGCCTCTATCTCTGCAACTGTACATTACACTGCGCAAAGAAATTGACAACTTGCTTCCTTTCCCAAACCAAATATCACTGGACAATGATACATTTTCTGTTGGCAAGTCCGGGCATGTGAATAACGGTATTTTATACAAATGCACAAGCTTACATGCCCAGCCCGCTTTTCTTCTTCACCAAACACTACTGTTTGGGAATGAATGCTTAAAATGTATGGAGACACTTTTTGGGAGTGTATGCTTTCATGTCTATAGACCTACCTACTTTCTCCTACTCTTCTCCTTGGTCTAATCTAACTGTTTATTGTCCTCTGTATATTTGCCATCAAGTGATTGACTAATATACTAGTAAAGTACTTTTAAATGTAAATGACACCAAATCGCTGACTCTCAGTGATATTTTCAATCAAGCCAAATCATTATAACGTTAACGTCACCAGAACTTGAAATTGTCCACTCATACAGTAAGTTTGTATAGCAAAATTTTTTAATAAAGCTTGGGAACCACAAATTCATACATGAAATGTGGTGTTTGAGCATTGGGAAGAGTATGCTTTGGTTTTAGACTATCCTGAGCTGTTAAATCCAGACAATATGGACTTAGTTTATAGGTTTATGTACTGAACAAAAATATAAACGCAACATGTAAAGTGTTGGTCCCATGTTTCATGAGCTGAAATAAAAGATCCCAGAAATGTTCCATATGCACAAAAAGAGTATTTCTCTCAAATGTTGTCCACGAATGTGTTTACATCCCTGTTAGTGAGCATTTCTCCTTTGCCAAGATAATCCACCCACCTGACAGGTGTGGCATATCAAGAAGATGGTTAAACATGATCATTACACAGGTGCACCTTGTGCTGGGGACAATAAAATGGCACTCTAAAATGTGCTGTTTTGTCACACAACGCAATGCCACAGATAGCTCAAGTTTTGAGGGAGTGTGTAATTGTCATGCTGACTGCAGGAATGTGCACCAGAGCTATTGCTAGATAATCTAATGTTAATTTCTCTACCATAAACCGCCTTCAAAATCGTTTTAGAGAATTTGGCAGTACATCCAACTGGCCTGATCAATTCTATGCGAAGGAGATGTGTCACGCTGCATGTGGCAAATGGTGGTCACCAGATACTAACTGGTTTTCTGATCCACGCCTCAACCTTTTTTTAACCTCTACAAGATTGTGTCCTGCCCTCAGGACGGTTGAGCTAACATGCACTAATGTGATTAGCATGATGTTGTAAGTAACAAAAACATTTCCCAAGACATAGACATATCTTATATGTGCAAAAAGCTTCAATTCTTGTTAATCTAACTGCACTGTCCAATTTACAGTAGCTATTGCTTGAGGAGAGTGCACAGGTATGTACTTGAAAATGTATCAATAAACCAATTAGGCACATTTGAGTAGACTTGATACAACATTTTGAACAGTAATGCAATAGTTCATTGGATCAGTCTAAAACTTTGCACATACACTGCTGCCATTTAGTGGCCAAAATCTAAATTGTGCCTGGACTCCTAAGTCATATGATGGCCTTTCCCTTGCATTTCAAAGCATGTTTTTTTTCTTTGTATTATCTTTTACCAGATCTAATGTGTAATATTCTCCTACATTAATTTTACATTTCCACAAACTTCAAAGTGTTTCCTTTCAAATGGTATCAAGAATATGCATATCCTTGCTTCAGGTCCTGCGCTACAGGCAGTTAGATTTGGGTATGTCATTTTAGGCAGCGATTACAGTATTTTTGGGTAAGTAAGAGCTTTGCACACCTGGATTGTAAAATATTTGTACATTTTTATTTATTTTTTATTCTTCAAGCTCTGTCAAGTTGGTTGTTGATCATTGCTAGACAGCCATTTTCAAGTCTTGCCATATATTTTCAAGCTGTTTTAAGTCAAAACTGTAAGTAGGCCACTCAGGAACATTTTAAGTCGTCTTGGTAAGCAACTCCAGTGTATATTTGGCCTTGTGTTTTAGGTTATTGTCCTGCTGAAATGTGAATCTGTCTCCCAGTGTCTGTTGGAAAGCAGAATGAACCATGTTTTCCTCTTTGTGGTTGAATCTGTGTTTGAAATTCACTGCTCGACTGAGGGACCTTACAGATAATTGTATGTGTGGGGTAAAGAGATGAGGTAGTCATTCAAACATGTTAAACACTATTATTGCAATTTATTATGTGACTAATTGAGCCAGTTTTTACTACTGAACTTAGTTAGGCTTTCCTTAACAAAGGGTTTGAATACTTATTGACTCAATACCTTTTTTATTAATTTGTAAAAATGTCTTAAAACATAATTCCACATTGAAATTATGGGATATTGTGTGTAGGCCAGTGACAGGCTGTAACACAACAAAATGTGGAAAAAGTCCAGGGGTGTGAATATGTTCTGAAGGCTGCTGTACCTGTAACAAATAAAAACTATCTAAATACATTAAACAAAAAAAACGTTATGCATTCAACAACAAAGAAACTGCCATTCACAATTTGAGCTGAATATAATGAACTGTTGCACAGCGAGAGCCAGCTCCTCTTAGCTGGTTGATGCATGGAATAAAATGAGTGTTCCTCTAAACCCATGTTGCGCAACATTTATATATGCTATGCAATTGCGTAAGAAAACAGAATTCTGACAGGCGCATGATAATGGCCCTTTCTAAATCAAAACTAATTACACACATTATTTAGTATATGTAATGATTAATATTATATTAAGAATAGTCTGTGTGAGAATATTATCACTTGTGAATGATGCCCAGTGTGTGCAGTCTAAGGCAAGAAACAGCCCATGTATTTTTTTGCGTCTTTTTCAAATAATAGCATGCATCATGTAGGCCTACATGTTTTCATACAGTTTGTATCACAACTAAAGTGGCCAAATAGCTCTAAGTGTAAAGCGAATCAATGTGCTTAATATTAGGAAAGTTGATAAATAAATATAGTAGGCCTAGCCTATAGAAAGTTGATGGGGTCCTCTTCTTTTTAATAGCCTAGAGGCCATCAAAAGCCTGTTTTATCACGCAATTGCATAGCAGAGTACAGAAATGTTGCGCAACATGGGCTTATAGGAACACTTATTTAATTCCATGCATCAACCAGCTAAGAAGAGCTGGCTCTCGCTGCGCAACAGGTGATCCTATTTCGCTCAAACTCTGAATGGCAGGGCTCTCATGAAGTGTTTTTTATTTATTTATTTTTGACAATTTTTATTTGGTACAGGGTACGGTGCTTTCAGAAAGTATTCACAACCGTTTACATTTTCCACATATTGTTGTGTTACAGCCTGAATTTAAAATGTATTAAATTGAGATTTTGTGTTTCTGGCCTACACACAATATCCCATAATGTCAAGGTGGATTTATGTTTTATGTTTTTTTTTTATACAAATAATAGAAAATAAAAAGCTAAAATGTCTTGAGTCAATAACTATTCAAACCCTTTTTTATGGCAAGCCTAAATAAGTTCAGGAGTAAAATTGTGCTTAACAAGTCACATAATAAGTTGCATGGACTCACTCTTACTTAAATCGGCATGAAAATCTATGGCAAGACTTGAAAATGGCTGTGTAGCAATGATCAACAACCAACTTGACAGAGCTTGAAGAATGTTACAAATAATAATGTGCAAATATTGTACAATCCAGGTGTGCAAAGCTCTTAGAGACCCAGAATGATTCACAGCTGTAATCACTGCCAAAGGTGATTCTAACGTATTGAATCAGGGGGTTGAATACTTACAGTATGTAATCAAGATATATTGGGGGTTTTATTGTTTTTTTTACTAATGTTAGAATGTTTATTTCACTTTGACATTACAGTATTTTGTGTACATAGTATAAAATAAAAGACAATTAAATACATTTTTTATCCCACCTTGTAACACCACAAAATTACTCAGAATATGACATTCTGTGCTTCTGAAATGGGCTACATTTTCTTCATATCATAATGTTTCTTTATACCTGTCTAAAATAAATAATATATTGTGATGGTGTAGGCTTTATTAAATGGATTTTCCGATTGTTTGGGCCATCCGGAAAACACCTTGTCCGGAGAAAACAAGGTGAGCGCTACCATCAGTCCTGTGTCATGCCAACAGTAAAGCATCCTCAGACCATTCATGTGTGGGGTTACTTCTCAGCCAAGGGAGTGGGCTCACTCATAATTTTGCCTAAGAACACAGGCATGAATAAAGAATGGTACCAACACATCCTCAGAGAGCAACTTCTCCCAACAATCCAAGAACAGTTTGGTGACGACCAATGCCTTTTCCAGCATGATGTAGCACCTTGCCATAAGGCAAAAGTGATAACTAAGTGGCTCAGGGAACAAAACATCAACATTTTGGGTCCATGGCCAGGAAACTCCCCAGACCTTAATCCCATTGAGAACTTGTGGTCGATCCTCAAGAGGCTGGTGGACAAACAAAAACCCACAACTTCTGACAAACTCCAAGCATTGATTTTGCAAGAATGGCCTGCCATCAGTCAGGATGTGGCCCAGAAGTTACATGACAGCATGCCAGGGCGGATTGCAGAGGTCTTGAAAAAGAAGGGTCAACACTGCAAATATTGACTCTTTGCATAAACTGAATGACATTGTCAATGAAAGCCTTTGACACTTATGTAATACTTGTAATTATACTTCAGTGTACCATAGTAACTACTGACATAAAGATCTAAGAACACTGAAGCAGAAAACTTTGTGGAGACCAATACTTGTGTCATTCTCAAAACCTTTGGCCACGACTGTACAATCCATATCTCAATTGTCTCAAGCCTTAAAAATAAGAGACCATAGCGTTCACCTGGATTCAACTAGTCAGTCAATGTCATGGAAGGATGTTTTGTACACTGTGTATTTGGTATGATAACCATTTATAGGAGGTACAGTAGCTAAATGTGGCAACAGGATTCAGGCTCTGAAATGTAATTTTGTATTATCAGCAAACAATCTAAATAACAATTTATATGTTATTAACTTCGTAATGCAACACAAATTAAGGTATGAAAGAATTGGAATGTTAATGACATCTCTTTGGGCCCACCTTGGAGGTTAAAAGGTCATACCTGTATGCATTTTGGAGTATATTGAGACAGAATTGGAAGTATTGAGATGTGCTCAATTATCACATTGTACCCTATATGATAACTGCACCAAATTTCACACAGAACAAGTCAAGTCAAGTAAATGTATTTATCCCACTAAGGGAAATTTGGTTGCACACAGGTATTAAAACACATTCAATCCATAATAAATACTACATAAAAAACAGCATACCCGACAGGACACAAAGTTTCTCAATACAAAAATGCTTAGTGGCATTAATTTATGCAAATTTAGCATCCCAATAGCAAAACAAACAAAAGAGTCCTTAAGTATTTTCGTTCTGTGGTTAGGAACTCTATACCTCCTACCTGAAGGCAAGAGCCTTCAGGTAGATGGTCAGGGGATGGTCAGTGCAGGCCAATATGGCCTGGGTCTTCCTTATGACCTACCTAACGTAAAGATTGGAGAGCTGAATTTGGTTCACCCCAATAACTTTACTGGCCACTCTGACAAGCCGATCAAGCCTGTTCTTATTAGCCAAATTTAGATTCCCGAACCACACCACAACACAAAACGTCAGCACCGACTCAATTAAAGTTCTATAAAACAGTCATAATTTTAGTGCACACCTTAAAAGAGTTAGTTGTGAGTTTGAGAATGGGCACTGACTTCCTGAAGTCAATAATCATATCCTTGGTCTTTGACACATTCAATTCAAGGTAAGACTCTTTACACCATGACACAAAGTCATTGACAATCGGCCCATGATCAAATTCCTCTCCCTTCAGCAAGCTAACTATGACTGTGTCATCTGCAAACTTTATGATATGTCTATTCTCAAACTTGCTCTGGCAGCTATTTGTGTAGAGAATATAAAGAAGGGGAGAGAGTACACAACCTTGAGGTGAGCCAGTGGATGAGTGTTGCTTGTGTGAGAGGACACCATTAACTCTCACACACTGTGATCTGTCTGTCATAAAGTCTAAGATCCATCCAATGATATTAATATCGAGATTGAAGTCAGAGAGAAGTTTCTCTACAAGCAAGTGTGGTTGAATGGTGTTAAAAGCCGAGGAAAAATCTATTAACAGAAGTCTAGCATGAGTTAGTGGTGTATTGTCAACTCGAGGTGACAATACAAGTAGTTCAGCAGCATCAGGGTGGCATCCTCAACACCCCTACCAACTCTGTAAGCAAACCCTTCATAAGTAAAGATGTGAGTGATACCGGTCTAAAATCATTTAGGGACTTTGGGTTTGTACACTTAGCGATAGGGACAATAATTGAGTATTTCCAGATTTCCAGAATTTTTGTAACTCCAGAGATTTCATAAAAATAATTTGAAAAACATTGCAGAGCTGATCAGCACAAGACTTAAGTACTTTACCACAGATCTCATCAGGGCCTGGACTCTTCCTACTGTGGGTGTGCCTAAACAGGTTCGCAACAGAGTTGACATCAATGGTAATTGTTTGACTCGACTTAGTCTTACACCTCAGCTCGTCTATCTGCTTATCAAAATCTTGTTTATCAAACCTTAAGTAGAAATCATTCAAACTATCCGCTAATTGACTGTCAGAATTAAACCATCCAGATTGGCTGCCTTATTACCCCTCACATGACTCTGTCTCTATCTTGTCCTTGTAGTTAATCTTTGCTTTCTTAATTTCAACGCTTACCTCTTTCCTCAGCTCTCTCACCTTGGTTATGTCTCCTCTATTAAAAGCAGCTGTCCTTTGACACATACCCCTTTTCCACCAAAGCATTTTGAGAGCCGGTTCGGAGCCGGTGCCTACTCGCGAACCAGTTCTTTGTGTTTCGACAGCCAAAGAACCGGTTCTCGGACAGGAAAATTGGTTCCAAAGCGGCACCAACTCTTTGCTGGACTAGAACCGTTCTTTTACCACGTCATGCTTACGTTGGGGGCTGGGGGCGGGGTTATTGTGACCAACAACACGACGGGAAAGGTTGTGACCGCCATTGCTAAAAACACAACCTCCGTCTATAGTAATCCAGTCTTCTTCTGACCCCAATATAGGATCGCAAAGCCAGGAGAAACATTTGCAGAGAGACGATGTAGTCCGCCATTGTAATTGTTATGCTTAAAGTTGGCGCTAGCGTTTCTGGGAAAGCTAAGACGTATGGCGACGTACACAGTGACGTAACGACGTCGTTCGCTAGGCTCTCTAGTCAGTGGAACAACAAACAGGTTCTGAGAAGGTTCGCAAGTTGAACCAACTTTGAACCAACTTTGAACCAGCACCAGTTCCGAACCAGTTCTTTTTGGTGGAAAAGGGGTATTAGAAGACTTTTCAATTCTTTTGAAACCCAAGGTTTATTATTTGGAAAGATTTTTACTTCCTTGGTAGGGATCACAGAGTCCGTACAGAACGTAATATAGCTACACACCACATCAGTAAGTTAATTTATGTCGTCCGAGGAGTCCAAGAACACTGACCAGTCTGTACACTCGAAGCAAGTCGAAGTCCAGACCTTCACCCTTCGCCTCACAACCTGCTCACGTTGAAGCACAGTCCTATAGGTCGGTAAAAGGTGTACTACATTGTGATCCGAAGATCCAAGCGGGGGTCCACCAACAGATTTATAAGCCCCCTTGGTAGGGCCATAACACAAGTCAAGAATTTTACTATAACGAGTGGAGCATGAGACATACTGACAAAAACCCGTTAATGTGCCCTGTAGTTTACAATGGTTAAAATCTCCCAGAATAAAATTGGGGGAATCTGGAGATATAGATTGCAGTTCTTGTGTCACTTTAAATATTACATCAGCTGCTGCTTTAGCGTTTCCTTTAGGATGTATATAGACCACCGTAACAAATAATTGAGGGAATTCCCTCGGAAGATAGCCGGGCCTAAGCGACACAGAGAGTAACTCTATGTCAGCTAGACAGACACGTTTCCTTACGGTAAAGTTTCTACACCATCTGCGGTTTATATACAGTGGGGAGAACAAGTATTTGATACACTGCCGATTTTGCAGGTTTTCCTACTTACAAAGCATGTAGAGGTCTGTAATTTTTATCATAGGTACACTTCAACTGTGAGAGACTGAATCTAAAACAAAAATCCAGAAAATCACATTGTATGATTTTTAAGTAATTAATTTGCATTTTATTGCATGACATAAGTATTTGATCACCTACCAACCAGTAAGAATTCCGGCTCTCACAGACCTGTTAGTTTTTCTTTAAGAAGCCCTCCTGTTCTCCACTCATTACCTGTATTAACTGCCCCTGTTTGAACTCGTTACCTGTATAAAAGTCACCTGTCCACACACTCAATCAAACAGACTCCAACCTCTCCACAATGGCCAAGACCAGAGAGCTGTGTAAAGACATCAGGGATAAAATTGTAGACCTGCACAAGGCTGGGATGGGCTACAGGACAATAGGCAAGCAGCTTGGTGAGAAGGCAACAACTGTTGCCGCAATTATTAGAAAATGGAAGAAGTTCAAGATGACGGTCAATCTCCCTCGGTCTGGGGCACCATGCAAGATCTCACCTCGTGGGGCATCAATGATCATGAGGAAGGTGAGGGATCAGCCCAGAACTACACGGCAGGACCTGGTCAATGACCTGAAGAGAGCTGGGACCACAGTCTCAAAGAAAACCATTAGTAACACACTATGCCGTCATGGATTAAAATCCTGCAGCGCACGCAAGGTCCCCCTGCTCAAGCCAGCGCATGTCCAGGCCCGTCTGAAGTTTGCCAATGACCATCTGGATGATCCAGAGGAGGAATGGGAGAAGGTCATGTGGTCTGATGAGACAAAAATAGAGCTTTTTGGTCTAAACTCCACTCGCCGTGTTTGGAGGAAGAAGAAGGATGAGTACAACCCCAAGAACACCATCCCAACCGTGAAGCATGGAGGTGGAAACATTATTCTTTGGGGATGCTTTTCTGCAAAGGGGACAGGACGACTGCACCGTATTGAGGGGAGGATGGATGGGGCCATGTATCGCGAGACCTTGGCCAACAACCTCCTTCCCTCAGTAAGAGCATTGAAGATGGGTCATAGGCTGGGTCTTCCAGCATGACAATGACCCAAAACACACAGCCAGGGCAACTAAGGAGTGGCTCCGTACAAAGCATCTCAAGATCCTGGAGTGGCCTAGCCAGTCTCCAGACCTGAACCCAATAGAAAATCTTTGGAGGGAGCTGAAAATCCGTATTGCCCAGCGATAGCCCCGAAACCTGAAGGATCTGTATGGAGGAGTGGGCCAAAATCCCTGCTGCAGTGTGTGCAAACCTGGTATAGAACTACAGGAAACGTATGATCTCTGTAATTGCACCAAATATTAATTGTACCAAATATTAAGTTCTGCTTTTCTGATGTATCAAATACTTATGTCATGCAATAAAATGCAAATTAATTACTTAAAAATCATGCAATGTGACAGTTGTCTCTCACAGTTGAAGTGTACCTATGATAAAAATTACAGACCTCTACATGCTTTGTAAGTAGGAAAACCTGCAAAATCGGCAGTGTATCAAATACTTGTTCTCCCCACTGTACATGAGAGCATCAGCTGTTCCGGACGACTTTGTGATCACGCTCTCTGTATCCGATGTGGTTAAGACCTTTAAACATGTCAACATTCACAAGGCCGCAAGCCAGACGGATAACCAGGACGTGTACTCCGAGCATGCGCTGACCACCCGGCAAGTGTCTTCATTGACATTTTCAACCTGTCCCTGACTGAATCTGTAATGTTTCAAGCAGACCATCAAAGCTCATCACCAAGCTAAGGACCCTGGGACTAAACACCTCCCTCTACAACTGGATACTGGACTTCCTGACGGGCCGCCCCCAGGTGGTAAGGGTAGGTAACAACGCATCTGCCACACTGATACTCAACACTGGGGCCCCTCAGAGGTGCGTGCTCAGTCCCCTCATGTACTCCCTGTTCACTCATGACTGCATTGCCAGGCACGACTCCAACACCATCATTAAGTTTGCCAACAACGATGAGACAGCCGATAGGGAGGAGGTCAGAGACCTGGCCATGTGGTGCCAGGAGTACAGGAGGGGACTATCGATAGATAGATAGATAGATAGATAGATAGATAGATAGATAGATAGATAGATAGATAGATAGATAGATAGATAGATAGATAGATAGATAGATAGATAGATAGATAGATGCACCTACAATTTCAGAGTCATCCGAGAACTTCTGTAGGTGGCATGTTTCAGAGTTATATCTGAAGTCCAAGGTGTAGAGGGTGAATAGGAAGGCTGACAGGACCGTTCCCTGGGGGGCCCCTGTGTTGCTCACTGCCCGTTCTGACACACAGCTCTGTAGTCACCCAAATTGTGGCCTGCCGGTCAGGTAGTCCGTGACCCAGGAGACTAAGGGTGCTTCCACTTTCATCCTCTTCATCTTCTCACCCAGTAGCAGGGGCTGAATGGTGTTGAAGGCACTGGAGAAGTCAAAAACATAACCCTCACAGTGCAACCTGCGTTGTCCAGGTGAGAGTAGGCCCTCTACAGAAGATAGATGATTGCATCCAGAATCGAACTGGCAGCCTGTACTATCCACCGGCATGAGGACGATCCAATCGCCCATCACCTGTTTCTCATTCCCCTAATTCCTCCCGCACACACATACACCGGTTTCTATTCAGCCCCATTACACTCCCTATTTATGTCTCTCTTTCCTGTGTGTGGGTGTGGATTATTGTTTGTTGTTCGTCGCATGTCATCATTATTAAAGTATTCATATTCTATATTATTTTTGTTTCACCTCCTCCTTTTTACGCCTCTCGCAAATCGTGACATACAGTGCATATATTTTTTACAATACATAACATAAATCTTCCTATGAAAGGAATGGATAACGTGTATCAAAATAACGTGTATCAATGACTGAACATCCAAAATGGCGACGTCCAGTGCAACCACGCTGCTTCTATTAAACAAAATTAGACCCGTATAACGCTTTATAATACTTATGTGATTTACCTTCTTTCGTCAAGAAGGTAAATAAACTTCAAGTAGCGCAAATTAGCGATATTAAACAGGGAAAATCCTGTTCTATCCGTTCACTATTATCTCAAACGTTGTTTAGTAACCGTTTTACAGTCAACGTTCTTAGTATTTATCCTCACTGAATCACTTTATCCGTCTTTATGTAATTTATTTGTATTCATCTCTATTTCACTTCACGCACCTGCTCGTCTTCTCTGACTCTGGTTAAGTTCTGCCTGGTTGCAAAGCTACCGGTAAAAGTAGGCGGTTCCAATTAAAGCAAGCTGATTGCCCATTTGGCAAAACAGTTCTTATCTATAGTCCATTTTCATGCGTATAAAACGTACTTCCGGTCCGGCGTTTGTTGTGTTAATTCAGGTTATATTAAGAGATCATTTAAGGACAAAACGTTAAGTTAGATTTAACCCCATACCACTGTTAGTCTACTTTAGGTTTACATTATTTTGGATAGTCATTTGGAAGCTCTGATTACTCACTCATATAATTTTGGAATTACATGTGTTCAAATTTTTTGGGTGAGACACACATTTTATCTGACATTTATATGTATTTACTGTAGATTGTTTTCCAAGCTGGTACAGAGCCTATTCAGTTGAATGGGTCATCATGCAGCTGTGCAGCAGGCAAAGTTCTATGCAACCATCTCGTGGCCATGCTGTTTCAGAGTGCTCATTACAGTATGATGCAGGTGAAGGCTGTACCATCAACTATGGCCTGGACAAGCACTCTGCAAACATGGCAAACATGGCAACACGGGCAAAGGTAACTTTGTGCAAAATTGTGTAAAACTCTATGACAATAACTGATTATATATTAAAGCAAAACGGGTTTACAATTAAGGCTGCTTATTCACATAATTCTTAGGGGATCTATGCAGAGCCTATTCAGGACTTGGTGGTGACGAAACCAAAGCCATCTGCCAGGAGCGTATGTAAATCAACACTCTACCAAGCATACACAGGTGATGGTTATTATTATTGTACTATCATACTGTTGGCTACTGTGTATTTATTAACATATTGTTGTATGTTACCAATTTGAACTTGTGTGGAAAGACGATTAATAGCTGTACTTTTAATGCATATGTTTTTTTTTTGCTTCATTTGTTTCAGGATCCCTCCCTGACCCATCAGTATTATCCCTTGGCGAAAGACTAAAAAGCCTCAGACCCCAACTGCTAATATCCTCGGTGCTGCATGGCTTGTCTCAGCTTTCACTGGTTGACTCCAGGTTTGGACCTGTGCCACGAGGTTCACCACTGTCATATCAGTGTCCTTCTGTTGTGGCCACAAGTCACGTAAAACACCCAGATGCCCCAGCATTCCCCAACTCCCTGTGAATGGTTCCACATTTTCCACTGCCATACAGCTTGTCCCAAACTGCCACCAGTTATTTCATTTGGAGAGCCTAACTGTCACACAGGAAATTGCAGCTGTAATAGAGGAGGGCACACAAAAGCAGTCTAAGTGTACATTATGGAAGGAAGTGCGGCAGCCCATAGTAACAGCCAGTAGATTCTATGAGGTTAGCCATGTGCGAGGGGAGTCTTTTGGTCAGGCACTATCAGCGCGAATACTAAAGGGAGTTAGACAAAGTAGCGCAATGAGAAGGGGCCTTGAGCGTGAACCTCAAGTGCTGGAACAGTACTCAAAGCTGTTCAATGTCAATGTCTCACCCTGTGGCTTTGTCATACATCCTGATGCGCTTCACCTTGGTGCCAGCCCAGACGCAAAGGTTTATGACCCTAATGCAATTGCTAGTTTTGGGCTTGCAGAAGTTAAATGCACAGACATCTGTAACATGTCTGAGGGGGGGCATGTCAAATGTGTGAATGGCCAGGCAAAACTGAAAAGAAGTCATATATTCTACTGGCAGGTCCAAGGTCAATTAGCAGTAACTGTATTGAGCTAGTGTGATTTTATTACTGACACTGACGGGGGACATAACAGTGGCAAGAGTCTGGAGGGATGATGTAATGATAGAAGAGATGAAAGAAATGGTGGACCTTTACATTTTTGGTACATATCTGGATGTGTATCTCCAGAAATCTAAATGGTAACTGTAAACACCAGTAATCCTTTGTCTCTGTCAACTATCTGTATATTTGTAAATATTTATGAATATAATAAATTCCAACAGACATGTTTTGGGGTTTTAAGTATTTTAGTAAATTGATAAATTTATGATTTGAACTGGTCTTGTTAAACAATGTAAAAACATATAAAAACTATTATTATAGCTCAAATGAGTGACTGTTCTTGGCATGTTCTATATGTACACTTATCATATCAATTATTACATTACATAAAACAAATCTAAAAGGATAATTCATTATTGGCTATAACATTTAACAGTAAACCATTCATACTTTATTCAACAGGTACAGTGAGGTACAGTATTTGATACACTGCCGATTTTGCAGGTTTTCCCACTTACAAAGCATGTAGAAGTCTGTAATTTTTATCATAGGTACTCTGACGGAATCTAAAACAAAAATCCAGAAAATCACATTGTATGATTTTTAAGTAATTAATTTGCATTTTATTGCATGACATAAGTATTTGATACATCAGAAAAGCAGAACTTAATATTTGGTACAGAAACCCTTGTTTGCAATTACAGAGATCATACGTTTCCTGTAGTTCTTGCCCAGGTTTGCACACACTGCAGCAGGGATTTTGGCCCACTCCTCCATACAGACCTTCTCCAGATCCTTCAGGTTTCGGATCGCTGGGAAATACAGACTTTCAGCTCCCTCCAAAGATTTTCTATTGGGTTCAGGTCTGGAGACTGGCTAGGCCACTCCAGGACCTTGAGATGCTTCTTATGGAGCCACTCCTTAGTTGTCCTGGCTGTGTGTTTCGTGTCGTTGTCATGCTGGAAGACCCAGCCACGACCCATCTTCAATGCTCTTACTGAGGGAAGGAGGTTGTTGGCCAAGATCTTGTGATACATGGCCCCATCCATCCTCCCCTCAATACGGTGCAGTCGTCCTGTCCCCTTTGCAGAAAAGCATCCCCAAAGAATGATGTTTCCATCTCCATGCTTCACGGTTGGGATGGTGTTCTTGGGGTTGTACTCATCCTTCTTCTTCCTCCAAACACAGCGAGTGGAGTTTAGACCAAAAAGCTCTATTTTTGTCTCATCAGACCACATGACCTTCTCCCATTCCTCCTCTGGTTCATCCAGATGGTCATTGGCAAACTTCAGACTGGCCTTGACATGCGCTGGCTTGAGCAGGGGGACCTTGCATGCGCTGCAGGATTTTAATCCATGACGGTGTAGTGTGTTACTAATGGTTTTCTTTGAGACTGTGGTCCCAGCTCTCTTCAGGTCATTGACCAGGTCCTGCCGTGTAGTTCTGGGCTGATCCCTCACCTTCCTCATGATCATCGATGCCCCACGAGGTGAGATCTTGCATGGTGCCCCAGACCGACGGAGATTGACCGTCATCTTGAACGTCTTCCATTTTCTAATAATTGCGCCAACAGTGGTTGCTTTCTCACCAAGCTGCTTGCCTATTGTCCTCTAGCCCATCCCAGCCTTGTGCAGGTCTACAATTTTATCCCTGATGTCCTTACACAGCTCTCTGGTCTTGGCCATTGTGGAGAGGTTGGAGTCTGTTTGATTGAGTGTGTGGACAGGTGTCTTTTATACAGGTAACGAGTTCAAACAGGTGCAGTTAATACAGGTAATGAGTGGAGAACAGGAGGGCTTCTTAAAGAAAAACTAACAGGTCTGTGAGAGCCGGAATTCTTACTTGTTGGTAGGTGATCAAATACTTATGTCATGCAATAAAATGCTAATTAATTATTAAAAAATCATACAATGTGATTTTCTGGATTTTTGTTTTAGATTCCGTCTCTCACAGTTGAAGTGTACCTATGATAAAAATTACAGACTTCTACATGCTTTGTAAGTAGGAAAACCTGTATGTGGCCTTTCAAATCAAGTGGTCCCTGTGCCTGTGATCTTCCATTTCCTCACTATGTTCCTCACAGTGGACACTGACAGCTTACATCTCTGGGATAGCTTTTTGTAGCCTTCCCCTAAACCATAATGTTGAACAATCTTTGTATTCAGGTCATTTGAGAGTTGTTTTGAGGCCCCCATGTTGCCACTCTTCAGAGGAGAGTCAAAGAGAACAACAACTTGCAATTGGCCTCCTTAAAAACCTTTTCTCATGATTGGATGCACTTGTCTATGAAGTTCAAGGCTTAATGAGCTCACCAAACCAATTGTGTGTTCCAATTAATCAGTGCTAAGTAGTTACAGGTATTCAAATCAACAGAATGACAAGGGTGCCCCAATTTTTGCATAGCCTATTTTTCACATCTGATTTAATTTCATACAACTTAATATTGCTACACTAAAAATCTTTGTCTGGACAATACCCCAGTACTCAGCTTTTATTAGAAAATGAATGGGATGCCACTGTGATCATTTTCTGTGACGACAGAGTAAATTATTATGCAGCCTCAGAGGGGTGCCCAAACTTTTTGATACGACTGTATGAAAATGCAAATGGCCCACTTTCAGTCTTGTCAGCTCCGTTTCCAGCTTCTCAACTTCCGCTTCCAAATGCTGTATGCGTACAAATGCAGCATCCAGTGCACCTGTGAGAGATTTTTGGCTCAACAAAAAGTAAGAAGAAAATTTTAACCATCTGACTCTGAATCAGATAAATGTTATTACGTGTAGCCTATCGAATCAATAAATCTTTGACATAAGCCCATGTGTCACATTAGCACAAACACCCACTTAATATTTAAAAAATGTGTACAATATTCGGTGCATATAAAAAAAAATACCAATAACAAATAACATATTAAAAGCCAGACATGCAAAATAGCCTACTTCACGATTCACTCTTGCAACAACATACCTGGAGTAGGAGCAGAAGTGATTTTCAGCCTGCTTCACTGAAGTGCCGACTACAAACAAATGTACTCCCTCTGAGTATTGTAAAGTCCTGACCTTGATCTCTAGGAATTGCTTGAACCCACTTCTTCCTTTCAATTGTGTCACTGGGGAAGCCATGAAAACTTAAATAAGGTTGCCGTTGTTTGTTAGAATGACAAAGTTTACACAACAATCGCTGCTTCCTGGTTGTGAAACCCGTAAACGTGAAAATAGCCTATTGACATTTGAAAAGATTGTCTCAATTATCCCTTTTAGTTTTATGCCCTGTTCCAGCGCAATATTTATCAGTTATATTTATTCTCTGTTTATATGTACATTTGTATATTTAAATTCAAAATTCTATATTTTAATGGTAACTCATAATATTTATGGTTGTTACACCCTCCCCTCTTGACTGTATGCACGCCCTCGTGCATCTACAAAGTGACATCTTGCAGACACAGAATTTGATTCAAACCCTTCTAGCGATTTAACGAATGCTTCACTTAAACCTTGGAAGAAGGAATTTACCACAAATAGTAAGGGACTACCTAATCTAGAGTACTGGAATGTCTCTTATGGTGCCTAAGAGAACAACGGAAAGCAGTTTTAATATCCTGAGTTCTTTCTACGTCATCAGTTACTGATTGGGACTGTTCAACTGGGGAAATCTGAATGAAGATATGAATCTTCATGTGGCTGTTTATCTGAGCGAGAAGGGTCAACATCAGGTAAGTCACCTTCAGGTAACAGACCTGGTTCAGTTAATGCGACTCGTTCGGGTAACTGTTCAGTGGAATTATTATTTACAGGTTCCACAGAGTCAGGCAAGTTCTGTGTAGATAGCAGTGTTGTAGGCGAGACCACCTAATCCGAGACCAAGACATGACCAAGACCAGAGTGTATTGAGACTGAGTCAAGACCAAGACCAAGGCAGGGTGAGACAGAGTCAAGACCAAGACCAATGCAGGGCGGGACCGAGTCAAGACCAGACCAGAGTCCCACACTGCATGACACACGTAAGGCAAAACGTGGAACATGCAAACATAGGCTCCTCTCAAATTGATCTGAGAAGAGATGGTGAAGTGTGAACTGCCGGATTCTCTCACTTTCTTTTTGTGAGGTTGGACCATCTTCACATGCAGCGTGTGGGCGCCTGGACAGCACATCAGCATTGAGGTTTTGCTTGCCAGCCCTGTATTGTAGCTGGAATGAATACATGGAAAGGGCAGAGAGCCACCTATAACTTGTTGAATCAAGCTTTTCAGTTGTTAGGATATATGTTAACGGATTACTGTCAGTTACGACTGTAAAGTCTGTACCATATAGGCAGTCTGAGAATGTTTCTGTTACCGCCCACTTGAGGTGCCAAGAACTCAAGTTTATGGGCAGGGTACTTTGTTTCGCTTTTGGACAGACCTCGGATTGTGAAAGCTACTACTCTCTGTTGGCCTTCTTGGATCTGCTACAGCGCAGCTCCCATGCCGATAGTACTTGCATCTGTCTACGATATAAGGGAGTTTAGGATCCGCAAACCCCAGGACTGGTGCTGAAGTCAGTTTCTCGATGAAAAGGTCAAAGGCCTCATGGCAACGAGTTGTCCATCTTTGACCAAAGGGTTCTTTGGGGTTGTGGTACACAGTCTTGTTACCCTTGTCAGATTTCCTACCCCCCTTCCTAGGCGGCAGATAACTGGAGGATAGTTAATTCAGAGCTTTGACAGTCTGCGAGTACCCGTGAATGAGGATGTATGGGATGTGCTCTGTGCTTGAACTGTGTTTTGTCATTGAGCTTGATACGGTGCTTGACTTTGTCGGTTTGCCCAAAATCCAAGTCATGCTGGGAAAATACTTCTGGCATTGAGTTTAGCAGGTTAGTTATCCGATCCTTCCACTCTGGAGGTAACGCAGTCTCCAAACCTGAAGTTTGGTTTTGTAGTTTGGGAGGACTTTCTCTGTGTGTCAGAGGGAATGGGCTCTTTCACTGTCTGCTCTTTGTGTATCACGCGCTGAACAGCATTGATGTCGGCTAACACTGTTTTTGGCGGTATGACGACGTCATGGTCTCTTTCATTTTTTAGTACTATAGATGGCCAGCTACAACCAGTAAGCCACCTGGCAGGGAAGAGGCTTAGGGTTGTTCAATGAGGGCAAATCTTTCTGAATGAGTATAGGAGATGTTAGCCAGGCTTTTGAGTACGACCGTTTGTCTTGCAGGAACTACTTCAGAGTTCTTCCCTTGGAGTTATCCAAGTGATGGTAGCTATCTTTTGACTTAGTTCTAGAATATTTTTAGGCCTCTGTTGAATATTTTCAGGCCTCTGTTCCAAAGAACAGAATTGGAAAGGTACAACATTAGCTTGGAGATTTTCCACTGTTTAAATTAGAAGCCACAATAGGTTATAACATAAACGTATAGAGTAGCAACAAAGGGCAGCAGAACGATAAAAGGTTATTAAATAACCCATAGAGGTCAGAGCAGTCAGCAAAGCCCAACGGTCAGAACGGTCAGCAAAGCCCAAGCAAAGCCGGGGAAAACAACCGGGCCCGGACTGAGCACCGGTGGGGCAAACGGCTCCGGCTATGGAGCTGGGCAATTAACCGGGCCTGGACTGGGCACCGGTGGGGTAAACGGCTCCGGCTCAGGAGCGGGGAAAACAACCGGGCCCGGACTGGGCACCGATGGAGTAAACTGCTCCGGCCATGGAGCTGGGCAAGGAACTGGACCCGGACTGGGCACCGGTGGGGTAAACGACTCCGGCCATGGAGCGGGGAAAACAACCGGGCCAGGACTGGGCACCGGTGGAGTGGACTGCTCTGGCACTGGAGCGGAGCAGACAGCTGGCCCGGATTGGGCACAGGTAGAGCGGACTGTGTTGTGTAAATTCCAATTCTTTATAGTTATTGTATAATTTCCAATTCTTTATAGCTCCCTGAATATACTTAGCTTGATATGTTTTAAAGCAGAGACAAGATCTCTTTGTCCTCAGCAGATGAGAGTAGGGTGTAGGCAACCCCCTACCATTCAGCAGGTTGACCTGTGACCAGAGGAATGTCACCAGAGTCAGGAGACTCCCCCAGGGGTAAAGGCTTCCTGTGTACCTCCCATTTTCCTGACTTAGAACTAGACATGTATTCTGTGCCAATGTTATCTCCAAATAAGGAGAAAACAAGAAATAGCATCAGGAGTTTTGAGACCAGGTTGGAGGAAAATAGAATGGGTGGAGCTGTGATAACTGTGTCTAATGAATAAACATTTAACAACTTGTACATAAGCCAAAAACTTAGAGATGTACGGGGGTGGTTCCTGCAGGGGAGTGGTTTCCTGCAGGTCACTCGGCTTCATTGTCTTTTTGCAATAAAGTCTATCTTGCTTCTACAAACTCCAGAAGTGCCTTCGTTTTTAAGAGGAAGAGTTTTTTCTACTACAGATTGGCGCCCAACGTGGGGCTGGAAGGGATTATGGGTGCTTGGCCATCGGGGCATCTGAACGAAATACGCAAACGATAAAACACCAATGGCCATGGTGTAAAAGGTAAGCAAAGTTCTTACTATAAGTTTGCGTGATTCGATCAGTTGCCACCGGGGGTCAGGTACTAAATTCAGGTCTCTCCAGAATACGGGCTAAATTTAATTGTTTAAAGTAAAAGGCACAGAGTTTGTAGAAAAAGGAAATATAATATGCATGGAGTGTGAATAACGTGTGACGTTCCTGGAGTCGTGCGGTGTATGGGGCACAGGAACTTTTGTAAATTAATCCCTGTCTGTATTATTGCGTGTAGTGTTGTGAAAGGAATGAAAAAGAGTGAAAGAATTAAAAAAGAAAAAGAAAAAAGTGTGAGAGAGTCTTACTGGAGGTGAGAGAGGGACGCGCACCTTCTCTGGGGTTACCCGGTAGGGAGGACGCGTCTGATCTTTGCATCCCATAGGAGGAGTGAAAGTCTGTGTGTGTGAAGCCGTGAATGGTGGGTGTTCGAAAAGTTTACATGGTAATCCCACTGTGGGCGCGTCTGCCGAAGTGCATATATATATATATGTACTGATGGTAATACAATAAACGGGGTGGTTAGTTAGTCCAGGTGAGGTGGGGCTTTAAACACGGGATGAGGTGTGCTGGACGGTACAAGTGAGTGGGGTTGTATGTGTGAGTCGGTTGGGTCGTTCATTTGAGTAGGTAAGCAGTCTATGTTGTTACATTAGGATCGCCTCGGCTGATTATCTGATGCGGGTGAGGTCTGCCTGGCTTATTGACGCCTCCTGCTGGTCATACTGTTCAGTGCGTTTTGTTAACAGGTGGTTGGCTACTTGCCTAAAGTTATAGGGAGAGGAAATAGGGAAACCCTGTATAAAAACGCTTTTTGTCTGTGCAATTGGAGAAAGGGCCGGATTTACAGGTCACTTAGTGAAAGTATGAGTGGATATAGGGTATTTTCTTTATGAGGACCTGATATGATAACGGGCAAATAGACAATATCATGATATAAGGGTATTTATATTTTATGAGAAACCGGTTATTTCTATGAGGAGGGTATTTTGACAGCATATAAAATGACATTTAGAATAAAAATGTTGTTTCTATGAGGAGGGTATTTTGACAGCATATAAAATGACATTTAGAATAAAAATGTTGTTTCTATGAGGAGGGTATTTTGACAGCATATAAAATGACATTTAGAATAAAAATGTTGTTTCTATGAGGAGGGTATTTTGACAGCATATAAAATGACATTTAGAATAAAAATGTTGTTTCTATGAGGAGGGAATTTTGACAGCATATAAAGTGACATTTAGTATAAAAATGTTGTTTCTATGAGGTATTTTGACAGCATATAAAGTGACATTTAGAATAAAAATGTTGTTTCTATGAGGAGGGAATTTTGACAGCATATAAAGTGACATTTAGTATAAAAATGTTGTTTCTATGAGGTATTTTGACAGCATATAAAGTGACATTTAGAATAAAAATGTTGTTTCTATGAGGAGGGAATTTTGACAGCATATAAAGTGACATTTAGTATAAAAATGTTGTTTCTATGAGGGGGGCATTTTGACAGATATATAAAGTAAAATTCAGTGAGTTATGGGAATCTATCGAAGAGCGTATAGCCCCATATGGAAACACCTATCGAAGAGCGTATAGTGTGTTGTGTGTGTGATGGGAATCTATCGAAGAGCGTATAGCCCCATATGAGTGTAAATCTTGTGAATACCGCCTTTAAGTACAACCTGAAGGGACTGGATGGACAGGGAACCTGTAGAAAACAGACTTGGCTTATGCTAGGGTTCTGAAAAAACAGGTTAAATATATGAGAAACCGGTATTATAAATGCGCATAACATATATTTTAAAATAAATAGTAGGAACCTACATTGTATGAATAATATTTAGAGGAACATATACTATGGATTTAATGGAAGAGGAGATGTGCGTCTTTCCGGGAAGTTGCCCGGTAGAAAGGTTGCATTCGATCACTGCGGCCCAGGGAAAAGATAAGGTATGTGGAAGTGAGACTGTGAAGGAGGTGCGTTTGAAAAGTTAATCTTGAAACCCCGCTGTGTGCGCGTTTACCCAAGTTACTTATATTGTAAATCTAAGCTGTAGAATTGTAATCATGTATATTGTATGGTATGGAACAGGAAGTGTGAATCTAAGCGATGGGCTGCGTTTAGAGGCTTGTATCAAAGGAGTGGTATTTGAGCTGGTATTGTGCAAATTTAGAGGACGCACGTAATGAGGTATTTTAAGGTGTTACATGGGGGAAGTTTAAAAGAGTACTCGGAGAAGGTATGACAGATTAAGGCCTGTGGTTGTATGTTGGAATGAGAGGACGATAAACTGACGAGTTGTGTCGTGATTGTGTGTGGAATGGTAATAACCAACATGTGGCATCGTTTGTCTCTGATTGTTGATTGTTGTATGTCGTGTGATGTAAGTAAAAAGTTTGTCTTTGTGTAGGAATAACCGATTGTGTATAAACGTTGATTAGTGGCTGTGTCGCGATAAACATTGGTAGATATGATAAAATGGTTATAGTAATTAATGAGTTCAGGTTGTCGTTGGCTGTATTGGGACGATGGAGTAACAGATGTGTTGCTGACCCATGATCATTTAGAAGGGAATAGTTTTGAAGTAGTTTACTAAGTGGAGGTAGTGTATTATGAAGACACAGAATAACAACATAGGGAACAGGCAGAGACAATAAGAAGGAACTAGACAGTATAGAAACTAGAAAGGTGTCAGTAAAATAGGTTAAAATATGAGATTGTCTCAATTGATAGGACAGTATTGATAGAAAATGGGTTAGTTTTATTTTGTGTTTTAGTTGGCAGTCTTACTTAATAGGATAATATTGATAAACTTTTATTTGTGGTTTATTTCACTTTTGACTAGACAGGATAATTACAGGTTCCAATTTACTATGATGGACCTCACTGAGGCATGAAAACTAGGTAGTGGTGTACATGTTAACAGATATTCTGATTTAGCATATACGATATACGACGGTGTTTGCCTACCATGAGTAGGGGTTTGGAAAAGCAGTGATTTTATGAATGCATATGGAAATATTAGGAAAATAATATGTTTACTGATTGAGGCCCTGCTGGAAGCTATGTTGCTCCCAGCTAGGTTGGCATTTTGAGTGTTTGTGCCAACAAGCCAATCAAGACAATATTAGCTTAGGTAATAAAGTTGCTGCTGAAAGGTTTCACACCCATGTTGTGTATCTGGTTTTTGCTATGGCCTCGCCTGTTGTTGAGTTGCAACAACAACAGGGGACTGACCATATGTCTCACTCCCTAAGGGAGACCAGAGGTTGCTCCCAGGGCCCTGATGGCCCTCTGTGACAACACCTTTCAGGTAAATTTCTGTTGCTAGAGTAGCTCATTCCGTAGGTTTGCCGAATAGGCTCATGGTTGGTAAGTCATTCATCAAGAGGGAATATGGTACATAAGGTTTTAGGTTTTTTACAAGATTGGTTTGGCCTAAACTTAGCAGAAGTTAAAAGAACATAGGATAGAATGAGACTATTTTTTTATATGCGTTATGTGTATTTAATATAACATTGCCAAGTAGACGCCTCTTAAACTAGTTAATTTTACTTAGTGGTGTATTTACACACATTGCATTAGACTTTATTGATATGATTGAGAGAAAGGAGATAAAGTGCTATTGTCTAGTGATAAGTGACAGAGTCATACGAGGGTTATACCTGCTGTGATGCCAACATAGTAGCTAACGGTCTGGTAAGGGAAATATTCCCTGGATTCGGAATCCCAGAAACCTTGTTTGTGGACACACGGCACCCATGTTACAGGAGATGCCGTGACCCAAATTGTCCTGATGATGGGAATAGATCAGAAATGTGTCTCTATGATCCAAAAAGTTATGGGTAAAGCCTAGATTAACAGGTTGAACCTGAAATAAGAATGTATACATCTGGTGCTGAGGAGAATGTGAAGCAGCCCCTATAGGGGTACTGGGTTTAGCCCTCATGAGATGTTAACAGGCCGTCCCATGAATGTTCCATATTATAGGCCGATGATTGACAAACAGACTGACCTGACTAGACTGGAAAATGATCTGTTAACATTATATGAGGAAACTAACTTTTACTGTTAGGTTTTTGTATTCTCATTTCTAGGAAAACCCAGGAGGTCTCAACCAGAGAGGACAGAGACGAAATCCCTGTCCTGATCGGAGACTGAGTAAAACTGAGGGGCTTCAGGAGGAAGTAGGTCAGAATAGATG
This sequence comes from Thymallus thymallus, assembly GCA_023634145.1. Lineage (NCBI taxonomy): Eukaryota > Metazoa > Chordata > Actinopteri > Salmoniformes > Salmonidae > Thymallus > Thymallus thymallus. Next base: position 15,816,120 of record CM042404.1, read on the forward strand.
TGTTATATCTCGACGAGATAAAGAAGGTAATGAGGAGGTAGAGGAGAGAGTGGATGTGTTCAGAGAAGATAGTATAATTTCTTGTGGAGGAAAGGAGGAAAGCAGACTAATGTGTAGGAAGTTAGCTAAGGCCTAGAACAGATTTTAAAACAACTGAAACGGTATATAACTTTCTTTTGGAGATGTTAAAAGGAACTCAGATGCAATTTGAACCCTGTGATTGTCAGGACCTGGAGGGCCTGGTGAGCAAACTGCCAAGCATCCATGATGGGGCCAGAAATTGGATTGGAGCTTTTGAAGAGCAGACGATGGGGAAACTGCTGGCGGTGGGGGACCTGAAGGCACTGTTGGCCAGGGTGGTGGGAAAGGCCAAAATGGATGAGGTATTGGCAGTAGGTGGCATGGGGAATCTGACAGAGGATCGAGTGATGGATGGAGAACTGTTCGATCAATACAGAACTAGGGTGTGGAGGGCCCTAAAACACCAATATCCAACAAGAATTAATCAAAAAACACTAATAGAGGCACTGGGGGACAAGAAACATCCAACAGGCTGTGTACACAACCAACTGAGATGGTGGCAGCAGGAGACTGAAAGGGCTCCAGAGACAGACCCACTGATAACAACAATGTTCAGGACAACTCTGGTGGAATCCATGCTGACAGCGGTCAAGAGCAGACTGGACAATGTGGTGGGATTGACATCAAAAACCCACAAGGAATTCTGTGACCATGTTGTCCATGCAGTGGAAGAATATCGAAAAGATGAACAAAGACTGGCAGACCAGGTCAGAGACATCCAGAGAAAACTGACACAAATGCAGCTGGATGAATTAACAAAGAAGGACAAAAAGAAAACACAGGCTCCTCTAACCCTGTCACCTCTACCTGTGCCAGTCACTCATGGAGGCCCGCAACCGCCACCTCAACAGCAGGGTCCAAGGGCACCTGCTCCGCCAGTAGTGAATGTGTATACACAGCAATCCCCGGGAGGCTGGCAAAATAAAATCAACAGAAATGCACCTCGAACACAGGGGTATCAACCGCAGTATCAGGCACGGCAGAATAGAGGTCAAAAAGGACGACCAGGTGCCTGCTGGGGGTGCAGTCAGACAGGGCACACCAGAAGTAATTGTCCTACCAATCCTTGGATGCTTAGGCATCCACAACAGGACAATTGGTGAGGAAATGGTCCCACCTTGGATGCATGGCAGCAATCTCAAACACAGGCTCCACAGGGACCAGTGAACCGCTGGGGAAGACCAAATTAAAGGGACTAGGGATGCCCAGAGAGTCCTAAAGGGGAGGGTCAGTTTACAGCAATAACCATGCAAGCTGATGATGAACCTATGCTACAGGTTTGGGTGAATAATAGAGGCACACCCATGATGATAGATACTGGAGCAATGTATTTGAGTATAAATCCAAATTTTGCCTCACCTCTCCATGTCATGTAAATTTACTAAGACAATAGGATTCTTGGGACAAATGCTGCTAATTTCTATGACAGCACCACTAAATTTAGAAGCAGGAAGGACAACCGCCTGCATACCGGAATTGTAATCAGAACATACTCCAGTAAATTTATTAGGAAAGGATGCACTATGTCAAATGGGTATTCAAATTAAGTATACATTAGAAGGGATAGGAATAGACAGGGAAGAAACAGGACAATAAATGGTGAAGATTACAGGCAGCAAATATATACAGGCAAAGGCAGACAATGTGTATTGGATAGGAGGTATAGGAGAACTAGTGCAGGAAGTGTTAGATTAATAGGATACGTTTATTATATTTGCATTATATAAAATTTACAGATGAAGAAGAAGTAGCTTGCAATAGATGACATACTGAGAATGCAAGAGAGAGCAGAGAGATATGAGCCAAGTATATCGGGTGAAAGGGGGGTGACGAGACATAAATGGATTGCGGAGAACACATGGAGGACTGGTAGTAGCTCTATTGTACTGTTGAAATTACTTGTTACAAATGCGCATGGTTTTGACCATTGCGCAAGGGGGGAGGTGATGAGGAAAATTAAAAAACAAGGTTTTTGGTCTCCATACATGCAAGTAACAATGGATTTAAGACGAGCAGAGTGTGAAACGTGTCAAATATGTGCATTAAATAATATCAGGAAGGGGTTAACAGCACCAATTGGACAGATTCCAGTACCAGAAGGACCATTTAAACACCTGGTAATGGACTATGTAGATATGATCAAATCTGTGAGAGTACACTGATGAATCAGGTGGGTGTTTTTTCTCTGTGACTAATGACTTATAGCATAAAAACTAATCAAATAACACATCTAACTCTGCTTGAACTGCTTACAGTTTGACTCATGCCAGTGTCAGTTTTTAGAAGATCTTGTGATGGTCCACCTTTTAGAAAATATGGAGAGAGAATTGAATGAGTACATTAGACTATTAACTGCTCTGCATAAAGTTGTTTATCTACAGGATAAATACAGGGTTCCAGAGCAGGAGATGGACCCAATTCGAGCAGTCGAGCCAGGGGAAAGAGTCTACATCAGAGACTTCCGGAGGAGGTGAGAGGGTCCTTACACGGTCACCCAGGCCACACCAACCGCTGTTCGAGTAGAGGGAAGTTCGACCTGGTGCCATCTCAACCACTGCACCAGAGTACCACGACGGGTACAGCGATCCAACGATGAGGGAGCAGAAGATGCGGGAAACCCCATCCAGGGAAGGAGATGACACAAGGACAGAAGACGAAGGGGAGAGGGAGGATGCTCAGGCAGAATCATCACTCTCTGTTGATACTCCAGCTATGGGGGACACTGGCAATGTGAATGTTGCTGCTGAGCTAAGTGCTCTGGTTGATGCCTACAGTACAGGGCCAGACATTGATGAGCCCCAAAGCAACCACCTTACAAATGGGACAATTCAAAGCTAGAAGAACGACAATGACTGGTACTACTAAAGGTGTTTCAGCACTGATCATTAACAGGCATGAGAGGATCAAGTGGGTACCATGGACTTGTGAACAACGAATGACTGGCAGAATTCCTAATAGTTATAAGAAGGAAGGGATAATGTGGTCTGCTGATTTGATTGACAATAATACATCAGTCTCTGCATCTGCAGAGGTGTCAATAGAAGTGAGGGAATGGATGTGGAAGAAGTAAACAGCTATGAAACATTAGGTGGACAATTGTGTACAGTAGAGTAAATCTTTCACAGAAAAAGTGGTAATTGTACCAGAACCAACCTATAGATGATGTGCTATATGGCAGAATACAAGATGTAACATAAAGAAATTTGAATATCCAATGTGAGAAGCAAAATGTAGGGAAAGTATGGGGAGTTCTATTAAGATTGAACATGAGAAGAAGCAGAAATGAGTGTAACATTTTCGAAATATCCACTAAAATTAACAAAGCCACCAATTGGAAGAGATGATGTTAGTAAATATGAGTATGAATGTTTTTACAGTTACACAGGCTTAAATTCAGGAGGGAATATCACAGTTAAATGCAATGTGACATATATTCTAGGATGGAGTCCTAGTTCAGGAAGGAGTGATTATTTACCAAAGGCATTGCAAGAGGCCTTATACAGATAAACATGGAATGAAATGCTCAAACAATGTATTCTACTGTGAACACCTGAGGATGACACTGTACTCACATGCCGTACGTGTTCCTCACTATATTTCTGTGTTTAACTTCATCCTTTTGTGTTTGTAGTTGAGAGGAAGAATGTACTCCCGTATGTATTAATGCACCCATTATGTTAGTATAAATTAACATTATTTTTGTGGGACTTGTTTAGTCCCAAAGGGGGGATTGTTGTGTAAATTCCAATTCTTTATAGTTATTGTATAATTTCCAATTCTTTATAGCTCCCTGAATATACTTAGCTTGATATGTTTTAAAGCAGAGACAAGATCTCTTTGTCCTCAGCAGATGAGAGTAGGGTGTAGGCAACCCCCTACCATTCAGCAGGTTGACCTTTGACCAGAGGAATGTCACCAGAGTCAGGAGACTCCCCCAGGGGTAAAGGCTTCCTGTGTACCTCCCATTTTCCTGACTTAGAACTAGACATGTATTCTGTGCCAATGTTATCTCCAAATAAGGAGAAAACAAGAAATAGCATCAGGAGTTTTGAGACCAGGTTGGAGGAAAATAGAATGGGTGGAGCTGTGATAACTGTGTCTAATGAATAAACATTTAACAACTTGTACATAAGCCAAAAACTTAGAGATGTACGGGGGTGGTTCCTGCAGGGGAGTGGTTTCCTGCAGGTCACTCGGCTTCATTGTCTTTTTGCAATAAAGTCTATCTTGCTTCTACAAACTCCAGAAGTGCCTTCGTTTTTAAGAGGAAGAGTCTTTTCTACTACAACTGCTCTGGCACTGGAGCAGAGCAGACGGCTGGACCCGGATTGGGCACCGGTAGAGCGGACTGCTCAAGCACTGGAATGGAGCATACTTCGTGAGGTTTCGGGCTATGGACCTTCGCTGTAGGCTTCGGGCTACGGACCTTCGCTGGAGGTTAGATAGATAGATAGATAGATAGATAGATAGATAGATAGATAGATAGATAGATAGATAGATAGATAGATAGATAGATAGATAGATAGATAGATAGATAGATAGATAGATAGATAGATAGATAGATAGATAGATAGATAGATAGATAGATAGATAGATAGATAGATAGATAGATAGATAGATAGATAGATAGATAGATAGATAGATAGATAGATAGATAGATAGATAGATAGATAGATAGATACTTTATTGCTCCCCGGGGGGGAAATTTCATTGTCAAGCAGCTACAACAAAACACAGGGCAGGTGCAAAATGCCACAACGAAAGTACACAAAAGACAGATACACGGTACATGATACATATAGCGGCAGTATGAAAAAGTATAGAAATACAAGATATCTGGAGTGCAAAAAAAAGCTATAAAAAGACATTGCATAGTATGAGTGGTTGGCTGAATATGTACACTATACATTGGTGGATGTTGGATGGTTAACTATACTATACAGGTTGATGGCAGGTTCCGGGCTGCGGACCTTCGCTGGAGGTTTCCGGGCGGCGGACCTTCGCTGGAGATTTCCGGGCGGCGGACCTTCGCTGGAGGTTCCGGGCTGCGGACCTTCGCTGGAGGTTCCGAGCTGCGGAGGGCCGGCACGGAACGTACCGGACTGGGGAGGTGCACCAGATGTCGGGTGCGTGGAGCTGGCACAGAAAGCACCTGGCTGGGCGCACTCACTGGAGGTCGGATGCGGGGAGTAGAGTAGAGGTCCGGACCCAGACTGGGCACCAGTGGAGCGGACTGCTCTGGCATGGGTGTGGAGTAGACGACCGGACCCGGACTGGGCACCGGTGGAGCGGACTGCTCCGGCACGGGAGTGGAGTAGACGACCGGACCCGGATTGGACCACTCCGCCATCTCCCTCTCGACCTCTTCCTCTATCTCCCTCAATTCCTCCAGAACTCCTCCATAATACTCCTCTAAATACTCCTCCTGCTCCTTGCTCTGAGCCCCCCATTGGTACCTCGGCCTCTCCATGCTCCACATGGGGGGTGGTATTGGCTCCTCCTCCCTATAGCCAGACCACCCCCATAGCCCCCCCCCAAGATTACCTTGGGGTTGCTCACGGGCTCTTCTCCGTCTCGCGCCCCGTCTATTACGCGGCACTTCCTCTCTCTCCGTCTCTCCCCAGTTACGATGCTTGGTCTCGTAGTGGTGGGTCGTTCTGTCACGTGAGGGGTACATACACAGACCAAGACGCAGCGCAGGGATAGTAGTTCGACATTTATTTCTTTATACTATGTAATACGATTACTATGTATAACACAACACAAAATTACGAACTACAGAACAAAAAAACACGAATAGACTAAACGTCTCGTTCACAAACACAAACGAACGGACGTATGAAATGTGCACACTTACTGTCACCGTGACTGCAAAACATACGACAACGACCCACAACCCAGTTTGAAAATTACAAGCCTTTGTAGGATCCCTAATTAGAGACGATGCGCTACAGCTGCCTCTAATTAGGGATCCCACACAAACCACCACCAGTACATAGAAAGAATAGAACTGTCAGACTCTGACCATGGCTACATAGAGAAGCAAATAGGCTTCTCTATGGCCAGAGCCTGACAGTACTATTGCTATGGTTTCAACATGCACTAAACATTATGTGTGCATGTCTGTTTTTTTTGCACCATTGCTATGTTTTCGCCACTATTGTTTCATATCCCAAAGTCTATTTGCCAAAGGAGGACGGAAAAGGGTGTAGACAAACCAGAATTGAAAGGCTTTGAAACAATAGTGGAAGAAGGTTAAGAGGAGTTAATCATTTTACATATGAGGGTAGGACTATGCATGCTTTGTAACCACAAAACTGTATAAAATGAGCGAGCTGAACATTGAGAGGAAACTTCTTCAAAGGGAATCTTTTTGGATCCACAGGCTCAACACACTGTCTCCTCTGAGCCTTAACAAGGAGTTTGACTTGAAACCATTTTTATAGTTTCAATATGTCAGTGTTTTGAAAAATGTAAAAATGTATGAATATGGTATGTGTGTATATATATTGATCAAAGTCCTTGTATATGACCATATATTCTTATACATTGAATGTTAATATTGTGAACCCATGTTATACATTTTTTTACCTCCTGTTTCAGGAAGGGATGTCACTGAGTACTGTCCCTATATATAGGACCTTCCACGCCCACTTGGGATATGGATGCCTGATGAAGACCTAAGGGTCGAAACATTGTTAATAATAAATATCATCTGGGAGCATAAGCAGCGGTGCGCAGCGTTTTCCTTTCTTTTTTTCATGAGTTTGCCTAGGACTCCAGCACCTGCGAAAAATACCTGGATGTGCGTATGTTCTTCAGCTTTTGTTTTAGACCAGACAGAAGAGTATCGTAAACACAGGAAATGGTATTGAACAGTGGTTGGTCTGCATGCAAGAGTTGTTCAATATGTGACATCTTAGCCCCTTGAGATTCACCCTAATAAAAGGTCGTAGTTGTAAGTAAATAAAGAAGTTCTTGTTAGACAAGTGGTATTTCTGTTTTAGCTGTACAAAGGACATACGAATTCCTTTGTTAAATAAATGTTCCAGAAGAGTGATACCCTTATCAGACAATGGTCTAAAGTTACTATCCTGGAAAAACATAGGAATCAATCTATTGTTCCATGGAGGGGTCTGAACAGCTCATGCAGTTTGCACCATGTCAGGACAGAATGTATAATTAAAGGGTTGTTTGTGATAGTTTTTTATAGATTTTATGTCCCATTTGTAAAACAGATTTGCCCCAGTGTCCTCATGTACCTCAAACTTTTCAATCTTCAACCATGAGGGAGACGCACCATTGTCAAACCTCTGAGCCAGAAATAAAGACTGCGCAGCCCAGTAATACATTCTGAAAGGGATGGGGAGAGGGAATCAAATATAGAAATCTGGTGAGGACATTCATTTTAATTACATAAATTCTACCCAGTAGAGTGAGGGGAGAGTCCATCTATTTACACAGGTCACCCTCCACCTTTTGCAACAAGCCGGACAGAGGTTTAAAGAGTTCATAGAGGTTCTTCAGGTTACCATCCACCATTAAGCCTGTTAAGCCCTCCATCTAAAAGGAAACTTATGCCTGATGGTATGATGGTCAAAGATAAAAGATTTACCTTATATCCAGAGAAATAACTATAATACTGTAATAGGTTCTGTATGTGAGAGAGGTAATGTTCTGGGTTCATTAGAAATAAGATAAGGTCGTCTGCAAAAAGTTCTAACTTATGGGTATGAGGGCCCACCTGAGGGCACGTTCTAATGGTCTCAGCCAGTGGTCTGATGGCGAAGAGGTGGGGGCTAATAGGGCAACCCTGTCTGTTCCCCATATAGAGAGGGAAAGAGGAGGAAGTAATTCCATTGGTAGCAATCCTAGCTTTAGGAGGTTTGAAGAGTGATTTTATCAAGTTTACAAACACAGTGCCTAAACCAAACTTGTCCAAAACACAAAAGAGGTATGGCCATTTGACCCTATCAAAGGCCATTTCAGCACCGAGGGAGACTGCGACACTAGGTATTTTGTTTTTGTTAGCAAGGAGAATTATATCAAAGAATCTTCTGAGATTATTGGAGGACAATATATTAATTATGCCAGTCTGATCTGGGCTGACCAGCCGTCTCTTAGATAGCATCTTGGTGACCAGTTTAAAATCTGTATTAAGGAGATAGATTGGTCTATAGGAGGTGCAATTTAGCAGGTTTTTTCCTTTCTTGTGAATTACTGTAATCACAGCTTGAAAGAGAGACTGTCCTCCTCAGATTTTTTATGTACCTCCATAAGGTAGGGTCCAACAGCTCCATAAATTCTTTATAGAACTCTGAAAGGAAGCCATCCTTCCCAGGATATTTATTAGAAGGCCTCTAACAATTCAGGGACTGAGAACTGTTCACTCAGGCGCTCTCTATCTTCCTCTGCCAGGCATGGGAGGTTGAGAGAGCAGAGAAAAGAGTCGATCTCTGATAGATCATCGCTTGATTGAGTATAAGTATAGAAGTCCTTGCAGAAATTGTACTAAACCTTCATCCATGCAGGGTGAATGAGGTAGCCGGTGATGTTTTTCTCCTTCAGGGCTTTGACGGCTGAGTTGAACTGCTTACGACGTCTGGCAAGATCTGCGCTCATATCCGGGAAAAGGCTGACCCTCTTGCCATCGATGGTGATGCCCTCTTTGGCTCTTGCAAGTCACAGTATCTTCTCCCTGTCCTGGAAACGGAGGAACCTGATCAGGATCTGGTGTGGGTTTTGGTGTTAAGGTTCTGTGGGCGCATTCAATTTCCAGCGGCTTGGTGAAGTTGTTATCCCCAGGACATCAGGGATCCATTGAGTGAAGAAACGGACTGGGTATGTCTGCTCTGGTTCTTCATCTGGTCCAACTTGTTTTTGAGATAGGCATTGTCCTTCTGCAGCTGTTTGATAACCTGGTCATGTCGGGTGACAGTATCTTCAACTGTGCTAATGCGCAACTCAGTCTCAGTCGTTCTCAAAAGGAGGTAATTCAGGGAGGATTTCAGGCTGTCAATGGAAGAATGAAGTTTAGACAATTTCTTGTAGATTTTCAGTGAAATACCTTTTTTACCATCTTCAATTTCCCGGAGGAGAGTAGCAAGCATGCCGGAAACTTGGAGGAGGCTGCTGAGAGGAACAGTGTGGAAGTGTCGTCTGAGTTATCAGGGCTAAAGATAATCTTGCTAGCTGTGGCATTATCTTTATCTTGGTATTCAACAAAGTTTTGGTCATCCTTCTTGCCACTCGGCCGGAGGTCCATGGCTCTTTGGAAAGTACTTAAGCCGATGTTAGAATATTGTTTCAGCGTTGTTATTTAGGTAATAATAGGATAACTTTGAAGAGCTCGGTTTGTTAACGACTGCTCAGCTCCACGGCATCACGTGCTCCGTAGATATGGTGTTTGTTGGGCTGGTCAGGGTCCCCGACAACCAGTTCTTGCGCTGAGTTGCTTCCAGAGGAAGTTTGGAACTCGGTAATGAGTGTTGCAACCGAGGACAGACTATTTTTACCCGCTACACGCTTCAGCACTCGGAGGTCCCGTTCTGTGAGGCCTACCGCTTCGTGGCTGAGCCGTTGTTGCTCCTGGTCATTTCCACTTCACAAAAATAAATTTGAAGGGTTGTCAACTTACTTTTGTATATATAGTGTATCAGCCTTCAGACAGGTTTAAACAAGTTTCGGTTAGAGAACTCGCACAGGCAGGGAGTTCCATAAAGAAGCAGCGGTCCCATTTTGAGCGCGTCACTTGTCTCTGTGCTGCTGTCAGGCTCTGGCCATAGAGAAGCAATAGGTGTCGTTCCTTTCTGTTTCTTTGTGGGTTTGAGTGGATCTCTAATTAGAGGCAGCTGCTACCCGTTGTCTCTAATTAGGGATCCAATATATGTTGAGTCTGTCCCTCACGCGGGTGTGGGTCGTTATCGGTATATGTCGTATATTTCGCATGTCACGGTGAGAAGAAAGTGTGCGTGTTTTACGTCTGTTCATTCGTGTTTTGTTTTGTGAGCGTGACGTTTATATATTCGTGGTTTTTGTGGTTTCAGTAGTTCGTCTTTTGGTCTTGTTATACATAGTAATATACAATCTATACTTAGTATAATAAAGATGTCTAACTACTATCCCTGCGCTGCGCCTTGGTCATTCCCACACCCACATCGTGACAGAACGACCCACCTCTACCAGACCAAGCAGCGTAACTGGGGAGAGACGGAGAGAGGTGCCGCCGCGTTATGCGCGACGCGCAAGACGGGGAAATGCCCGCAAACAGGGGCTATGGGGGTGGTCTGGCCGCGAAGAAGACGAGCCAGTACCACTCCCCATATGGAGCATGGAGAGGCCGAAGTACAGATGGGGGGCTCAGAGCAAGGTGGAGGAGGAGTATCTGGAGGAACATTTTGGAGAGGTTCTGGAGGAATTGGTGGAGATAGAGGAAGAGGTCGAGAGGGAGATGGCGGAGTGGTCCAGTACAGGTCCGGTCGTCTACTCCACTCCCAGGCCGGAGCAGTCCGCTCCACCGGTACCCAGTCCGGGTCCGGTTGTCTACTCCACCTCCCTTCCAGAGCAGTCCGCTCCACCGGTGCCCAGTACGGGTCCGGTCGTCGTCTCCACTCCCAGGCCAGAGCAATCCGCTTCACCGATGTCCAGTCCGGGTCCGGACCTCTGCCCTACTCCACGCATCCGACCTCTGGTGCGCCTCCTCAGTCCGGTACGACCCGTGCCGGCTCCCCGCACTGGACCTCCAGTACGTGCGCCTAACCAGGTGCTTCCTGTGCCAGCTCCACGCACCCGACATCCGGTGCGCCTCCCCAGCGCTAAATCTCCAGCGAAGGTCAGCGCCCCTAAACCTCCAGCGGAGGTCAGCGCCCCTAAACCTCCAGCGAAGGTCATCGCCCCTAAACCTCCAGCGAAGGTCAGCGCCCCTAAACCTCCAGCGAAGGTCAGCGCCCCTAAACCTCCAGCGAAGGTCAGCGCCCCTAAACCTCCTGCAAAGGTCAGCGCCCCTAAACCTCCTGCGAAGGTCAGCGCCCCTAAACCTCCTGCGAAGGTCAGCGCCCCTAAACCTCCTGCGAAGGTCAGCGCCCCTAAACCTCCTGCGAAGGTCAGCGCCCCTAAACCTCCAGCGAAGGTCAGCGCCCCTAAACCTCCTGCGAAGGTCAGCGCCCCTAAACCTCCTGCGAAGGTCAGCGCCCCGTCACCTCCAACGAAGGTCAGCGTCCCGCCACCTCCAGCGAAGGTCAGCGTCCCTCCAGCGAAGATCAGCGTCCCACCACCTCCAGCGAAGGTCAGCAGCCCTGCACCTCCAGCGAAGGTCAGCAGCCCTGCACCTCCAGCGAAGGTCAGCGCCCCTAAACCTCCTGCGAAGGTCAGCGCCCCTGAACCTCCAGCGAAGGTCAGCGCCCCTGAACCTCCAGCGAAGGTCAGCGCCCCTAAACCTCCTGCGAAGGTCAGCGCCCCTAAACCTCCAGCGAAGGTCAGTTCACCAGTGCCCATTCCGGGTCCAGCCGTCTGCTCCGCCTCAGTGGCAGAGCAGTCCGCTCCACCGGTACCCAGTCCGGGTCCAGCCGCCTGCTCCGCCTCAGAGCCAGAGCAGTCCGCTCCACCGGTACCCAGTCCGGGTCCAGCCGCCCGCTCCGCCTCTGTGGCAGAGCAGTCCGCTCCACCGGTACCCAGTCCGGGTCCAGCCGTCTGCTCCGCTTCAGAGCCTGAGCAGTCCGCCCCACCGGTGCCCAGTCCGGGCCCGGTTGTTTGCCCAGCTCCATGGCCGGAGCCGTTTGTCCCACCGGTGCCCAGTCCGGGCCCGGTTGTTTTCCCCGCTCCATGGCCGGAGCCGTTTGCCCCACCGGTGCCCAGTCCAGGCCCGGATGTTTTCCCTGCTCCATGGCCGGAGCCGTTTGCCCCACCGGTGCCCAGTCCGGGCCCGGTTGTTTTCCCCGCTCCATGGCAGGAGCCGTTTACCCCACCGGGGCCCAGTCCGGGCCCGGTTGTTTTCCCCACTCCATGGCCGGAGCCGTTTGCCCCACGGGTGCCCAGTCCGGGCCCGGTTGTTTTCCCCGCTCCATGGCCGGAGCCTTTTGCCCCACCGGTCCACAGCCTGGGACCGGTGATAAGGAAGGGGCACGGGACAAAACTGTCCACATCGCCGGAGCCGGAGCCGCCCCCGATGGACTAGTTTTCCCTCCCTTTTACCCCCCCGTGTTTTGTGTGTTTTTTTTTGTTTGTCTAGGCGTCCGGGAGTCCGCGCCTTGGGGGGGGGGTACTGTCAGGCTCTGGCCATAGAGAAGCAATAGGCTTCTCTATGTAGCTTGGTCAGAGTCTGACAGTGTCGTTCCTTTCTGTTTCTTTGTGGGTTTGGGTGGATCTCTAATTAGAGGCAGCTGCTACCCGTTGTCTCTAATTAGGGATCCAATATATGTTGAGTCTGTCCCTCACGCGGGTGTGGGTCGTTATCGGTATATGTCGTATATTTCGCATGTCACGGTGAGAAGAAAGTGTGCGTGTTTTACGTCTGTTCATTCGTGTTTTGTTTTGTGAGCGTGACGTTTATATATTCGTGGTTTTTGTGTTTTCAGTAGTTCGTCTTTTGGTCTTGTTATACATAGTAATATACAATCTATACTTAGTATAATAAAGATGTCTAACTACTATCCCTGCGCTGCGCCTTGGTCATTCCCACACCCACATCGTGACAGCTGCTGTGCTGTTTGTTGCTACTTGGCTACCTGACAAACTTTACGTTTTTTCCTTTAAAAAAAAAAATGTACTCAATCTTAGTTATAATTTTTTCCTCGCTCTACTTTTTTCATTAAACCTTTTTACCCTGGCTTTACTTTATCTGGACATGGTTCTACAGGACTTCCACCAGCCGAAGTTAAGTAGTAACATTTACATTATGCCATCTAACGTTAATTGCAGTCACTGTTGTAACTAATGCCCCGCATGGAGATGCGGGACCTCTCCCTCTCCGGAGCTCCTCCTCGCCGGCGTACTAACTGGCGGCAGGGCAGCGATGGCAGTAACACCCCCATTGACACACCTGTTCCCCATCACTGATTATGTATGATTTAAATAATGTTTGTTTCTCTTCCCCTCACAGATTATTGTTTCAACATTATTGTATATGTTGTGTACTTGTTAGATATTACTGCACTGTCAGAACTAGAAAGACAAGCATTTCGCTACACCCGCATTAATACGTGTATGTGACCAATAAAATTTGATTTTAGATAATAGTATAAATCCCCTCGCACAGTCCCCGCAGCCGGACAATTCTTTCAGGGCTTCTGGAAAGAAATGCAGTCGGCATGCTCAAACTATGTCGCTCATTCAGTCGACAAACTTTCAACCGGTTCTCCCCATTAAGCAACGAGTTGGAGTCAGAGCCTTCTCAGGTCTCTCCTCCACCCATTACTGGGTCTGAGCCACCGAAGCCTCCCACCATTATCTCTGACAAATTGAAAACCTAGTCATTGGCGACTCCATTACCCACAATATTAGACTTAAAAAGAATCATCCAGTGAGTTCCTGTTTACCAGGGGGCAGGGCTACCAACCTAAAGGCTAATCTGAAGATGGTGCTGGCTAAGACAAAAACTGTGGTTGTGTAGAGAGTATGGGGATATTGTTATCCATGTCGGCACCAACGATGTTAGGATGAAACAGTCAGAGGTCATCAAGAGCAACATAGCTTCAGCGTGTAAATTAGCTAGAAAGATGTGTAGGCATCGAGTAATTGTCTCTGGCCCCCTCCCAGTTAGGGGGAGTGATGAGCTCTACAGCAGAGTCTCACAACTCAATCGCTGGTTGAAAACTGTTTTTAGCCCCCCCCAAAAGATAGAATTTGTAGATAATGGCCCTCTTTCTGGGACTCACCCACAAACAGGACCAAGCCTGGCCTGCTGAGGAGTGACGGACTCCATCCTAGCTGGAGGGGTGCTCTCATATTATCTATGAACACAGACAGGGCTCTAACTCCTCTAGCTCCACAATGAGATAGGGTGCAAGCCAGCCTGCCAGCTTAGTGGAGTCTGCCCCTAGCACAGTCAGTGTAGTCAACTCAGCTACCCCCATTGAGATTGTGTCTGTGCCTCGATCTGAGCAAAACTAAACATGGCGGTGTTCGCCTTAGTAATCTCACTGGAATAAAGACCTCCTCTATTCCTGTCATTATTAAAAGAGATTGTGATATCTCACATCTCAAAATAAGGCTACTTAATGTTAGATCCCTCACTTACAAGGCAGTTATAGTCAATGAACTAATCACTGATCATTACACTAGTGACCATATCCCCTACGCATCCCGCAAAGGCAGAGGTGTTGCAAAAATGTACCCCCCAAAATATTACTGCGTTTTCGTCTCTTGAGCTTCTAGTCATGAAATCTATGCAGCCTACTCAATCACTTTTTATAGCTACTGTTTACAGGCCTCCTGGGCCGTATACAGAGTTCCTTACTGAGTTCACTGAATTCCTATCGGACCTTGTAGTCATAGCAGATAATATTCACATTTTTGGTGACATTAATATTCACATGAAAAAGTCCACAGGTTTTCGGAGCCATCATCAACTCAGTGGGTTTTGTCCAACATGTCTCCGGACCTACTCATTGCCACAGTCACGCCCTGGAACTAGTTTTGTCCCTTGGAATAAATATTGTGGATCTAAATGTTTTTCCTCATAATCCTGGACTACCGGACCACCATTTTATTACGTTTGCAATCGCAACAAATAATCTGCTCAGACCCCAACCAAGGATCATCAAAAGCCGTGCTATAAATTCTCGGACGACCCAAAGATTCCTAGATCACCTTCCAGACTCCCTCCGCCTACCCAAGGACATCAGAGTAGAAAAATCAGTTAACGACCTAACTGAGAATCTAAATTTAACCTTGCGTATTACCGTAGATGCAATCGCACCCCTAAAAACAAAAAAAAAAGCTCACCTGTCCTGAGTCTGCACAAAACTGCCAGGACGTAGGATCAATGGAGACATAATCCTATATCTCTTGACACGTTCATGAAAATAGTCTTGGCCTCTAAAGCTTCAACCTGCATACTGGACCCTATTCCAACTAACTACTGAAAGAGCTACTTCCTGTGCTTGGCCCTCCTATGCTGAACATAATAAATGGCTCCCTCTCCACCGGATGTGTACCAAACTCTCTAAAAGTGGCAGTAATAAAGCCTCTCTTGAGCCTCTTCCATTCCTCTAAAACATTTTTAAAAAGCTGTTGCGCAGCAACTTACTGCCTTCCTGAAGACAAATAATGTTTTCAAAACGCTTCAGTCTGGTTTTAGACCCCATCGTAGCATTGAGACTGCACTCGTGAAGGTGGTAAGTTACCTTTTAATGGCGTCAGACCAAGGCTCTGCATCTGTCCTCGTGCTCCTAGACCTTAGTGCTGCTTTTGACACCATCGATCACCATATTCTTTTGGAGAGATTGGAAACCTTAATTGGTCTACATGGACAAGTTCTTGCCTGGTTTAGATCTTATCTGTCGGAAAGATATCAGTTCGTCTCTGTGGATGGTTTGTTCCGTTTTAGGACCACTATTGTTTTCACTATACATTTTACCTATTGGTGATGTCATTCGGAAACACAATGTTAACTTCCATTTCTATGCGGACGACACACAGCTGTACATTTCGATGAAACATGGCGAAGCCTCAAAATTATCTACCCTGGAAACCCCTGTTTCAGACATAAGGAAGTGGATGGCGGCAAATGTTTTACTTTCAAACTCGGACAAAACAGATGCTAGTTCTAGGACCCAAGAAACAAAGAGATTTGTTGGAACGGACAATTACTCTTGATGGTTGTACAGTCGTCCCAAAAAAACTGTGAAGGACCTCAGCGTTACTCTGGACCCTGATCTCTCTAAACTTCAGTTAGTGCCAAACACAGCTGCTAGAATCTTGACTAGAACCCAAAAATGTGATCATATTACTCCCGTGCTAGCCTCAATACACTGGCTAGGGCTGATTTCAAGATTTTACTGCTAACCTACAAATTATTACATGGGCTTGCTCCTACCTATCTCTCCGATTTGGTCCTGCTGTACATACCTACACGTACGATACGGTCACAGGACGCAGGCCTCCATATTGTACCTAGAATTTCTAAGAAAACAGCTGGAGGCAGGGCTTTCTCCTATCCATGTGAGGGACGCAGACTCTGTCTCAACATTTAAGTCTTTACTGATGACTCATCTCTTCAGTTGGTCCTATGATTGAGTGTATTCTGGCCCACCCTTGCTGTCTCTTTCTAGTCGGTTCCGTCTCTCCATTGGGATTCTCTGCCTCTGACCCTATTACAGGGTCAGAGGCAGATTACTCAGCCTTGTCTCAGGATAGTAGGTTGGTGGTCTTTTGATATCCCTCTGGTGGTGTTGGGGCTGTGCTTTGACAGAGTGGGTGGGGTTATATCCTGCCTGGTTTGCCCTGTCCAGGGGGGGGGGGGTTTCTGACTGGGCCACAGTGTCTCCCGACCCACCCTGTCTCAGCCTCCAGTATCTATGCTGAAATGGTCTATGTGCCAGGGGGCTAAGGTCAGTTTGTTATATCTGGTGTTATTATCCGGTGTCCTGTGTGAATTTAAGTATGCTCCCTCTAATTCTATCTCTCTCCCACTCTCCCTCCCCTCCCGGAGGACCTGAGCCCTAGGACCATGCCTCAGGACTACCTGGCCTGATGACTCCTTGCTGTCCCCAGTCCACCTGGTCGTACTGCTGCACCAGTTTCAACTCTTCTTCCTGCGGCTATGGATCCCTGACCTGTTCACCGGACGTGCCACCTTGTCCCAGACCTGCTGTTTTCAACTCTCTCTCTCTACCGTACCTGCTATTTCAACTAATCTAATCTAAATGCCCGGCTATGAAAAGTTTAATGTACCTGTTTAAACCTCTACAACCATTGTGATTATTATTTGACCCTGCTGGTCATCTATGAATGTTTGAACATCTTGGAGAAAGATCTGGCCTTAATGGCCATCTATTGTTATAATCTCTACCGGGCACAGCTAGAAGGGGACTGGCCACCCCTCAGAGCCTGGTTCCTCTCTAGGTTTCTTCCTAGGTTTTTGCCTTTCTAGGGAGTTTTTTCTAGCCACTGTGCTTCTACATCTGCATTGCTTTCTGTTTGGGGTTTTAGGCTGAGTTTCTGTATAGCACTTTGTGACATCGGCTAAAAATACATTTGATTGAAAATATAATGCTTTGCGGCACTGCTTATATAGGCTACTGATAGTTGTTTTTAATATCCTTTTTATTTTACCAGGTAATTTGACTGGGAACACATTCTCATTTATAGCAACAACCTGGGGAATAGTTACAGGGGATGAATGGGCCAATTGGAAGCTGTGGATGATTAGGTGGCCATGATGGTATGACAGCCAGATGGGGAATTTAGCCAGCACACCAGGGTTAACAAGCCTGCTCTTAACATAAGTTCCATGGAATCTTAAGTGACCACAGAGAGTCAGGACACCAGTTTGACATCCTAATCCAAAAGACGGCACCCTACACGCAGGGCAATGTCCCCAATCACTAAATCTAAAATACTGTACATTAGAATTTATAATACAGAATTAGATTTTCCTCCATAGACTCTAGGTGCTCTATTCAATCGATAACGCTTAAGCGTTACAGCTTGCGCAATAGAAATGTAAAGGTAATTTCCATGTGAGCGCTGTAATGCTGATCTTCTGTGATATGGATTGAAAAGAGCCCTTAGTCCAGCAATCCAGACCATGTACTGCGTGTTTAGGTCAATTCCCTTTATTCGTCACAAGATGGCACTACTCATCAGCAAGAGTGGAGAGACCTCAACGTACTCCTCTGACTCACCCCCTTCATCTACTGTCCTTCACATCCATACTGATTGGACATGCTTTGATGGCTGCACCAAGGTGCAATCTAACTTCTGACACCAACGTGGCACATTTTACAAGTTCGCTAGGTGTCGTACTAAGGTCGCTACAATGTTTACATTTTTATTTAATTTAACCTTTATTTAACTAAGTCAGTTAAGAACAAATTCTTATTTACAATGACGGCCTACCCTGGCCAAACCCTCCACCCTATGAGAGGGTTTGGCCGCCACCCTATGGGCGGCCGGTTGTGATACAGCCCAGGATCAAACCCAGAAATGTAGTGACGCCTCTTTCAATGCAATGCAATGCTTTAGACCGCTGCGCCACTCCGGATCCTCCAAATGTTCTTTAACAGTCCTCCTACAGTGTGGTCAGATGAATTGAGCAATTCTCTCATAATTATTAGTTTTTTTGTGTTGAGCTCTAGTACTTGAATAAATCTATAAATATGTACAGTAGGAATAATCAACCCATGCTTTCATTTCATCTGCTGCATATAAAAGTTGTATTTTTCTAGTTTATATTTACGGCTGAGGTTTAGAGCATCTACAGATTGGCAATCTGAAAACAAAACATCCTTTGACACATACAGTTAAAAGTGTCCCTTTGTACATCATAAAAAAAACAATAATAATGATTAATAATGATAATAATAGCAACCATCAGGTTTGGTCCAGGGCTGCTAAAATCTACAGTATGTGTGTCAGGAGGTGACTATTCCTAGACAAACGCTGCAAAAACTACTATCGCAGCACATGCAAACCTATGAGACAAGACAGTTGGTAAAGCATGGCACTTGCAACACCAGGGTTGTGGGTTTGATTCCACGAGGGACCAGTACGAAAATAATTATATGCACTCACTACTGTGAGTCGCTCTGGATAAGAACGTCTGGTTTATTGTAGTCAGGTGTGCAACTGCGTGAATTTAGTTAATCTTCAGTCAGCCAAGCATGTTTACAGGCTACCTTATTGTCATACTGTCCTTCTCGCATACTGGGATTTAAGGTATTACCGGAATAGCACACAAGGGCGCGCCATGAAGTTAAATAAAGGTTAAATAAAAAAATTATAAATAAAATACAATGAAGCATGCTGGTGGCAGAATCATGAAAATAGCTGTGCAGAAACTCTCCCCATCCAACCTGACAGAGTTTGAGAGGATCAGCAGAGAAGAATGGGACAAACTCCCCAAATACAGTTGTGCCAAACTTGTAGCGTCATACCTAAGAAGACTCGAGGCTGTAATTGCTGCCAAAGGTGCTTCAACAAAGTACTGAGTAAAGGGTCTGAATGTAAATGTTTTATTTCCGTTTTTTTATTTTTAATAAATTCTTGAAACCGGTTTTTGCTTTGTCATTATGTGTAGGTTGATGAGGGGGAAAAAAGATTTAATCAATTTCAGAATAAGGCAGTAACCTAACAAAATATGGAAAAAGTAAAGGGGTCTGTTTACTTTCCGAAGGCACGTATATATGTGTAAATAGAAGAGTGTACATAAATACAACTTTATTATTTACGTTTTACACTAAACAAGTCATTAGCTCAAATCCCATTAAGCTTTGAAATTACTAAATATACAAAATATAACCATGTGACTGTACTCTAAAGTGTTACAGATATAATTGAAGGTACTCTAAAAATATAGTTTATCAAGCCACCAATTACAGTTCACTTATCTAGCTAAAGTTACTTTGTAAAAGTAATTAACTCCATTCAAACTAATTGGTGAAAATGTATCATATGTAAATCTGAAATTTCATAAATTACAAAAACAGATCACTTTGGGGTCATATATTAACCAGTTATAGAGAGTAGTGAACTACATGTAATTCAACTAGTAATTTAACTATGTTTGTAGCTAACTACTGGAACTACATACTACATTTAATAAATGCAAATTAAGTGAGCTATAATTTCCTTTCTTTTCCGGCATCAGATCTGCATAATTTTCACCTGAAACATTGTTTTTGTGTTTAATAGGCTAAATTACAAATTCTGTTAACACATGACCCCAAAGTGATCTGACCTTGCAATTTGTAGTCTATGACATTTTATATTTACAGTACCAGTCAAAATGTTGGACACACCTACTTATTAAAGGGTTTTTCTTTACTGTTTTCTACATTGTAGATTATAGTGAAAACATAAAAACTATGAAATAACACATATGGAATCATGTAGTAACCAAAAAAGTAACCAAAAAAGTGTTAAACAGCTTCACCTGGAATGCTTTTCCAACAGTCTTGAAGGAGTTGAGCACTTGTTGGCTGCTTTTCCTTCACTCTGCGGTTCAACTAATCCCAAACCATCTCAATTGGGTTGAGGTCGGGTGATTGTGGAGCCCAGGTCATCTGATGCATCACTCTGTTTCTCTCAAATTTGGACTCATCAGACCAAAGGACAGATTTTTATCGCAAAGCTCGTTTTTATGTTCGTTGCTCGTGTTTCTTTGGCCCAAGCAAGCCTTTTCTTATTATTTGTGTCCATTGGTTTTGTAAAGCAATTCGACCATGAATGCCTGATTCACGCAGTCTCCTCTGAACAGTTGATGATGAGATGTGTCTGTTACTTGAACTAAGTGAAGCATTTATTTGGGCTGCAATTTCTGAGACTGGTCACTCTAATGAACTTATCCTCTACAGCAGAGGTAACTCTGGGTCTTCCTTTCCTGTGGCAGTCCTCATGAGAGCCAGTTTCATCATACGGATTGATGGTTTTTGTGACTGCACTTGAAGAAACTTTCAAAGTTCTAGAAATGTTCCAGATTGATTGACCTTCATGTCTTATGTAATGATGGACTGTCGTTTCTCTTTACTTATTTGAGCTGTTCTTGACATAATATGGACTCGGTCTTTTACCAAATAGGGCTATCTTCTGTATATCGACCCCTACCTTGTCACAACACAACTGATTGGCTCAAACACAATAAGAAGTAAATAAATTCCACAAATGAACTTTTATCAAGGCTACCTGTTAATTTAAATGCATTCCAGGTGATTACCTCATGAGGCTGGTTGAGAGAATGCCAAGAGTGTGCAAAACTGTCAGTAAGGCAAAGAGTGGCTACTTTTAAGAATCTCAAATATAAAATATGTTACATGATTCCATATGTGTAATTTCATAGTTTTGATTTCTTCACCATTATTCAACAACGTAGAAAATAGTAAAAATAAAGAAAAACCCTTGAGTGTCAACTTTTGATTGGTACTATACATATGATCATTTTTCACAAAGTAGCTTTAGTGTAGCTTAACTTCTTCCAGTGTGAAGTAATTGGTAGCTTGGTAAACTTACATTTCCCCTTTTCCCCAACACTGATGTTACCATAATGTGTTATTTTGCCTATGAAACACAAAAACAATGTTTCAAGTGAGAATTAGGCAGGTCAGAAGCCCAAAAATATATTTTATTTTATTTTGGCTAAACAAGTAGTGTGTAGTTCCAGTAGTTAGCTACACCGTTACATGGCAAAAAAGTTATTAACTACTGAAAATACTACCTAGATTTGAATTGAGTTAAACTACCACCAAGCTACTGCAAAATGTAGTTAAATTACTAGTTGAACTATATGTAGTTCACTACTCCCCAACATTGTTGAGAACTAGGAGTGTTTATAGAGGCTTACTGAAGGTCAATGGGTGTTATTCATAAACTTTAAAGGTAGGCAAAATTACATTGCCACTAGCAGCA
Organism: Thymallus thymallus; assembly: GCA_023634145.1. Taxonomy (NCBI): domain Eukaryota; kingdom Metazoa; phylum Chordata; class Actinopteri; order Salmoniformes; family Salmonidae; genus Thymallus; species Thymallus thymallus. The sequence goes on from CM042404.1 coordinate 15,837,762, forward strand.
CCACAGATATTGCGATGCACGACTTCGCTCTTGCACATTCACACACATTATCTATGCATGTACACAGGCTCCCATTACGCATTTACAAAGTGGTAGCCACGGGACCAAAACAGAAGAGAAGTTGAGTCTCGTGCTTCAACACTCTTAGTTGTTGTGGAAATTAACTGATTTTGCTGTTTACTTTCTGCATCTAAGTCATAACGCTGACTCTAACTTTAACAGCTGAGAAACATGCACCAACTATTTCAAAACAGATTCAACAATGTATAGATAGATTGGATAATCTATTTGTATAGTAAGTTTGATTGGATAGAACTGATCACTAGATGCATCATACTCAGGATGTTTACAAGACATATATCATATTCAAATTGAAAAATGGACTACGCACATTATATGTTATTCAGTAGTTACCGGCTTTTTTCTGTTTTGAAAAATAAAACCAATTGATCAATCTAAACCTGCAGTAAAGTAACATGAATAACCCCAAAGCTCTCAAGCAGAATACCACACGTTCATATAAGATGCCCCTATCTGAAATGCCTGGGTAAGAAGTTATAAAAGATAACAAAAAAAGCAGAGTGAGTGTAAGCCTCTCAGTACAAGCACACATTCCAGGAAAGACCACACCCATTATGATGCTACATATCTCTTCTCAAAAAATTAAGTTACAATGGTTGCAATAAATGACGAAGAAGATTCTCAATTGAACATCTTCCTCTGCTTTTTTCTCTTTCTGTGTCTCTGTTAACAAAAGTAAAATCTACAAAATTATCTCAGTTTTACGTACAAAACTGAGGAGGTCAAAAACAGCGTTTCGGCTGCATTTTCTGGTTTCCAGTCTGGTTTCAAGGAAGACAAACTTTAAAAAAAAGGTATCTTTGAAATCATCTCACAACATATGTGTTTGTCTCTCTCTATAATATCCATCATAGGTTTTTCAGATCGTATTAGTGGACTGGGGTTACCTTGCAGTCCATCTTTCCCCATCTTTGTCTGTCCTCCGAGGATCCTACAGTTGTGTCTGTTCCAAGCATCCTATGTGGTGCCCATGTGCTCAGTCAGGGAATCAAAGAACACTTCATGTTTACTTCCTGCACTGACAAAAGTGGAAGGAGCTAGAGGAGAGGTGGGAGGTTTGGCCTTTGAACTCAAACCCACACCGTGTCAACAGACATACACCTCGCTCCTGACAAGCCGAACAAACCAGAAACAAAAACGGAGGCAATAAAGTTGACAGTTTTTCATGAGTGCAAAAGTGTGGAGCGCCAAGGAAGGGAGTCTTGGGGGGGGGGCTGTAGACGTCTGTGCCCCCATATCTCCTCTAGTCGGAGTGTAGTGAGGAGAGGCCTGGGCTTGAGGAGTGCAACGTGCGCTTTGGAACTCCTGACAATGCAGTATTACTATTTTATACAAACACATTAACAACCATCACATTTCCTCACATATATAAACCTGCAAAAGAAGCAATGGTTAAAAGGTCAGCAGCAAACCTCTCGCATCATCAACTGCACATACAACATTCTGCAGAGAGAGAGAGAGGTAGCTTTGTGGTCACAAAATTAACGTATGTTCTTAGTTTGACCCTCTGAACCATAGTTGAAATTCAAGCCCCGGCAGCTTTATGCTCTAGTTTGACAACCACTTTATTAGCTAGCTACTTGTATGACTGAATGATGAAGAATACTAGTAAGGGGCTTTTAAATGGCAAAGCTAGAAGAGTGTGCGCATGGGAGGCCTATGGACAAGTGTATGAACGTATGGACAAGTGTATGAACGTATGAGTTACCCTCGAGAGCCACCGTCATTACAAGAACACACAAGCTGTATGAAAGTGAGAGGGCTACAAAAGGAAGGAGTTGAAACATGCAACAACTGTTGCTCTCATGGGAGACCACTGGACTTCGGTGAGTAAACACAACTAGCTTGGGCCCCACATCAATAAACTGGAATCTGCATTCACACGTAATGAAGACAGAAGAGAGGTACTATGAAGACAGAAGAGAGGTACTATGATGAAATGTGCGCCGAGCATTTCATGGATGTAGCAAAGCAGTGGAACATTGAAAACAAAGTTACCACACTTTGCACAGACAGTGCACAGAACATGATTGCAGCTGCGAGACATCTGCCTGTTGAACACCTACCCTGCACCGCACACAGTCTCCAAAGGTCCATCTCAGTGTCCCTACAGAACAGCGCGTTCGACAATGCCCTAGCCAAATGTCAAATTTTTCTTAGAATGTCTAATCCGTCATAGCCCACCAAACGTTGCAGAGCTAGGACAACAGCAAGTTGCAAATGGGTCACACGCACAAGATGTCACAACTGTCAGGGTGCGAGGGTTGGAAGGAACAAGGCACAGAGCGGGAGTTGCGATGAGACATGTTCTTTAATGAGAAGGTCTCTCCAAACACAAAACAAAAGCGTATCTACACGTGCTGAAATACAATCACAAGGATACACGCACTCACTCTACATAACACAAAGGTAGACTTACGAGCTATAACGTATCTACACTGAATAAGCACCTAGACTACAAACAAAACGGCAGCACCATGCGCTGGCATGAACAAAACAGAGCGTACACAAGAACCCACAATGAAACAGCGCACTGCCTGAACTTAAATGGAATCCCCAATTAGAGACAACTAACGGCAGCTGCCTCCAATTGGGGATCAACACACAAAACATAGAGTTAGCCCGACCTCCCCTATCAGGTCCTGACTGTGAACTCCCCACTCCCATAGAGGAGTCTAGAGTCCTGTCCACCGTCAGAAGCTGACAACAACAAGATGGAATTCCACTCTCGAAATGGTTAAGCATGTCCACAGAAACCAACATCCACTGAGAGATGCTCTGGCCCCAACAGAAAACGTGTGTGTGTGTGTCAGTGGAGGCTCTTCAGAGGAGGAAGGGGAGGACCACCCTCCTCAGTGAATTTCATTTTTTTAAAATGGTATAACATTAAAAAAGTTATTATTTTTAATTAAAACTATACTAGCTTCTGTCCTCTTCTGGGTACATTGACTTCAATACAAAACCTAGGATGCTGATGGTTCTCGCCCCCTTCCATAGACTTACACAGTAATTATGACAACTTCAGGAGGACACCCTCCAGCCTATCGGAGCTCTTGCAGCATGAACTGACATGTTATCCACCCAATCAAAGGATCAGAGAATGAATATAGTCCTGAAAGCATAAGCTACAGCTAGCTAGCACTGCAGTGTATAAAATGTGGTGAGTAGTTGACTCAAAGAGAGAGAAAGACAATAGTTGAATGGTTTTGAACAAATGCATTTCTTCCTAAATGAAGGAGAAGCAAGAGAGAAATAGAGTGAGAGAGTGTGTAATTTTTTTCAGTTTCACTTACTTACTAGAAACTGTGGCTAGCTAGTTTAGCTTACTGAAACACGTTGCTCAAAAGAGGGATGCTATGTTAGCTAGCTGGCTATGACTATCCAACACAACACTGGAACTCTTCCAAGTCAAGGTAAGCTTTTGGTATTAATAATTTGTTGCCACCGGGGCCTGCCGGTGAAACTGCTTACTGAATGTACACTAACTTTACTGCATGATTGTGCCGGTTTATTAACGCGTTAGTTCTATTAGCTATGACTATGACTATTACGGTTGTAGGTTGTAGCCACCTCATGATGGGTATGAATTTGAGTATCAGGTAGTAGACGAAACGTATTGCTGTTGCGTTGAACCGGGTGAATGGAATATGAATGAGAGTCCTCCAATATGCTGTAATATAAATAATGCCATGTTCATGAAAAAAAAGGACACTGACCACCACTTGTGTGTGTGTGTGAGCGAGAGAGAGAGGTGTGTGTGAGAGAGTATGTGTCTGTGTGAGTGGGGGTATGTGTCTGTGTATAACAAGTCTCTCACAATTGACTGAAGTGATTTTGAATTATCTTCCACTGCAGGTATTTGACTGAACTTCTAGGAGAAGAGAAGTACATTTCCTGCTTGCTTGGATGGACTATGATGATATTTTGTTTCTGTCAATATCAAATGTTTTTACCATGCATTGTGAATTTGAGGCACTTTCAGCAGACACTCACAGATACTGTGAGTAGCAACTGCAAACAAAATTCAGATAGTATTTCTGGTCTGATTCAAGGATAAGTTACTGCCCAAATATTATTTTCTGCCTTATTTCGCATATTATTCACAAAATACTTGAGTGTGAAACTGTTTGAGCACAACTATTTACATTTACATCATTTGACTTTGCAAGAGATAATGTAGGCAGCTCTTCCTCAACAACAAAATAGCTAAATACATCAGTCTACCCACAGCACAGCACAGCACAACATTTGCATAAACAAATCAATGCAAAATGGCTAATGTGTGGAATTCCAACATAATACTTGAGATGGAAATACGACTAGTGCCTGCACTAGTACCGCTATCTTCATTCTCTCTTACTGTACATTGTAGGTACAGGTATTTTATGGGACACTTTTAAATGTGCCTTTAGAGGCCACGCAATTCTATACTCATCTTTAAAATAAAAAGATGATTCATATTAAAATACATTTTTTTAAATAATATTAACAAAGTAAATAGAGGGACTAACAGTACAGATAGATAGCAATAAAAACTGTACCATAGAGGCACAGAATACGGTGCGAGGATGGTGAGCACAAAAAGTAGGAGGTCGAGCAAAAAGGAAAACCAGAAAGAACGAAGTTGACTCATATTTAATATCGCACAGCACTATCCTGAGGCGCAGCTCAGAAACAATAATACACACACAACACAAGGAGGGGAACATAGTACATCACAGAGCATCACATCACAACAATGTCACATTATTTGACCTTTTTACCTCAATGAAAATGACTGCATTGATGAAAACACTTAACAAACCAGTAAAGTAAACCCTTCTCTCAAGTTTTTGAAATGACACTGTAAATAAATAGACATTGTCCAAAGGCAGCAACTCAAACCTACAAGCTTTAACATAAGCTTGGCTATCTGGGATCTGTTGATTACGGCACACGATTGAAAATGTTTCTTATTGGACCAGGTAGTCCGTCCATGTTTTAGTCAGTATTTTTCCATTTGGTGCCTAATGAACTTAGCCCTGAAATTGTTTGAATTCTAAATCAGCATCAAGGTCAACATACTGTACCTTTATGTAGCCCCATGAAACAGAACGTAAGTAGTTTTCCTCAAGCATTTTCGATGCAGTAAAATCAAACGTAGGTAGATCCAAAACACGTACACAAAAGGTGTCCCTCAAATCATTGTTATACAATCAATCATGACATAATCCATAAGGTGGTGTCTCCATGACCTTGATGGCATAATCTACAAATTATTTTCAGGCATATAAACCCAGGGGATAGTAACAAGAAGGAATAAGAATTAGAATTGATCCAAAAATACACAACGAAAATTCTAGGTATGGCTATAATATCAATGATAAAGTATTATCCTCCCCCCCAAAAATACAATACTGAATAACTGAATAAATGGGACCTAGAGCATCTGAAGGGTCCGTAAGACAGGTAACTACATTACGAGGACACTAGTCAGCTGCGTCTTCGACTAGCTCTTCGGAGCTGACCTAACCTGGTTGTGGAGAAGATGCTAGCTACGTCTGAGGAAGACTGCACTCCTGTCAAAACCTGCCCAACAACGAGTGGGTTTTCACCCAATAGTATCAGCTCACCACTGATAGCTAACCAATCAGCGACCATCAAGCCCAAATTGAACCGAATTAGTGTTCTATTTTCACTGTGGAATACATGAATATAAACTGAAAGCCCTCGCAGTGCATCTCTCTATTGGTGTCACGGAAAGGTGCATACATCGACCAAGACGCAGCGCAGGGATTATAGTTCGACATTCTTTATTATTTTATACTATGTAAATAAACATGTACAAACGAACGAACTATAAAAATCAAAACAAACACGAAAGACAAAACGTCACGTTACCCAAAAGATACACGAATACACGGACGTAAAAAAGGCACACTTACTTTCACCGTGACTGCGAGATAATACGACAACGACCCACACCCGAGTGAAGGACAGACTCAACATATATGGGATCCCTAATTAGAGACAATGTGGTGCAGCTGCCTCTAATTAGGGATCCAACCCACACCCCACACAGAAATATAAAGAACGACACTGTCAGACTCTGACCATAGCTACATAGAGAAGCAAATAGGCTTCTCTATGGCCAGAGCCAAGGCGCGGACTCCCGGACGCCCAAAAAAACCCACACAAAAACAAGGGGGGGTTAATGGGAGGGAAGACTAATCCATCGGGGGAGACTCTGGCTCCGGCGAAGTGGACAGTTTTGTCCCATGCCCCTTTCTTATAACCGGTCCCGGGCTGGGTACCGGTGGGGCAAACGGCTCCGGCCATGGAGCGGGGAAAACAACCGGGCCCGGACTGGGCACCGGTGGGGCAAACGGCTCCGGCCATGGAGTGGGGAAAACAACCGGGCCCGGACTGGGCACCGGGGGGGCAAATGGCTCCGGCCATGGAGCTGGGCAATTAACTGAGCCAGGACTGGGCACCGGTGGGGCAAACGGCTCCGGCCATGGAGCGGGGAAAACAACCGGGCCCGGACTGGGCACCGGTGGGGTAAACGGCTCCGGCCAAGGAGCGGGGAAAACAACCGGGCCAGGACTGGGCACCGGTGGGGCAGACTGCTCAGGCTCTGGAGCGGAGCAGACGGCTGAACCCGGACTGGGTACCGGTGGAGTGGACTGCTCTGGCACTGGGGCGGAGCAGATGGCTGGACCCGGAATGGGTACCGGTGGAGCTGACTGCTCTGGCACTGGAGCGGAGCAGACGGCTGAACCCGGAATGGGTACCGGGGGAGCGGACTGCTCTGGCACTGGGGCGGATCAGACGGCTGAACCCGGAATGGGTACCGGGGGAGCGGACTGCTCTGGCACTAGGGCGGAGCAGACGGCTGGACCCGGATTGGGTACCGGTGCTGGAGGCTCCAGGCTGCGGACCTCCACTGGAGGTTCAGGTGCGCTGACCTTCGCTGGAGGTTCAGGGGCGCTGACCTTCGCTGGAGGTTCAGGGACGCTGACCTTCGCTGCAGGTTCAGGGACGCTGACCTTCGCTGGAGGTTCAGGGCTGCTGACCTTCGCTGGAGGTGCCCGTCTGTCCATTAGCCTCAGCACTAGTACCCGTCGGCGCTCGAAGTCCTTCTCCTCCATCGTTTCAAGAACCTACCCCGGTCCTCAGGCTTCACCCTAGGCCACGTGGGAACAGGTACTAACTCCTCTGAGTTAGTCTCTCCCCAGTTGCGCTGCTTGGTCTCACTCGGGGGTGGGTCGTTCTGTCACGTAAAGGTGCATACAACGACCAAGACGCAGCGCAGGGATTATAGTTCGACATTCTTTATTATTTTATACTATGTAAATAAACATGTACAAATGAACGAACTATAAAAATCTAAACAAACACGAAAGACAAAACGTCACGTTACCCAAAAGATACACGAATACACGGACGTAAAAAAGGCACACTTACTTTCACCGTGACTGCGAGATAATACGACAACGACCCACACCCGAGTGAAGGACAGACTCAACATACAGTGGGGAGAACAAGTATTTGATACACTGCCGATTTTGCAGGTTTTCCCATTTACAAAGCATGTAGAAGTCTGTAATTTTTATCATAGGTACTCTTCAACTGTGAGTGACGGAATCTTAAACAAAAATCCAGAAAATCACATTGTATGATTTTTAAGTAATTAATTTGCATTTTATTGCATGACATAAGTATTTGATACATCAGAAAAGCAGAACTTAATATTTGGTACAGAAACCTTTGTTTGCAATTACAGAGATCATACGTTTCCTGTAGTTCTTGTCCAGGTTTGCACACACTGCAGCAGGGATTTTGGCCCACTCCTCCATACAGATCCTTCAGGTTTCGGGGCTGTCGCTGGGCAATACAGACTTTCAGCTCCCTCCAAAGATTTTCTATTGGGTTCAGGTCTGGAGACTGGCTAGGCCACTCCAGGACCTTGAGATGCTTCTTACGGAGCCACTCCTTAGTTGCCCTGGCTGTGTGTTTCGGGTCGTTGTCATGCTGGAAGACTCAGCCACGACCCATCTTCAATGCTCTTACTGAGGGAAGGAGGTTGTTGGCCAAGATCTCGCGATACATGGCCCCATCCATCCTCCCCTCAATACGGTGCAGTCGTCCTGTCCCCTTTGCAGAAAAGCATCCCCAAAGAATGATGTTTCCACCTCCATGCTTCACGGTTGGGATGGTGTTCTTGGGGTTGTACTCATCCTTCTTCTTCCTCCAAACACGGCGAGTGGAGTTTAGACCAAAAAGCTCCATTTTTGTCTCATCAGACCACATGACCTTCTCCCATTCTTCCTCTGGATCATCCAGATGGTCATTGGCAAACTTCAGACGGGCCAGGACATGCGCTAGCTTGAGCAGGGGGACCTTGCGTGCGCTGCAGGATTTTAATCCATGACGGCGTAGTGTGTTACTAATGGTTTTCTTTGAGACTGTGGTCCCAGCTCTCTTCAGGTCATTGACCAGGTCCTGCCATGTAGTTCTGGGCTGATCCCTCACCTTCCTCATGATCATTGATGCCCCACGAGGTGAGATCTTGCATGGTGCCCCAGACCGAGGGAGATTGACCGTCATCTTGAACTTCTTCCATTTTCTAATAATTGCGCCAACAGTTGTTGCCTTCTCACCAAGCTGCTTGCCTATTGTCCTGTAGCCCATCCCAGCCTTGTGCAGGTCTACAATTTTATCCCTGATGTCCTTACACAGCTCTCTGGTCTTGGCCATTGTGGAGAGGTTGGAGTCTGTTCGATTGAGTGTGTGGACAGGTGTATTTTATACAGGTAACGAGTTCAAACAGGTGCAGTTAATACAGGTGCAGTTAATAGGTAATGAGTAGAGAACAGGAGGGCTTCTTAAAGAAAAACTAACAGGTCTGTGAGAGACGGAATTCTTACTGGTTGGTAGGTGATCAAATACTTATGTCATGCAATAAAATGCAAATTAATTCTTTAAAAATCATACAATGTGATTTTCTGGATTTTTGTTTTAGATTCCGTCTCTCACAGTTGAAGTGTACCTATGATAAACATTACAGACCTCTACATGCTTTGTAAGTAGGAAAACCTGCAAAAATACTTGTTCTCCCCACTGTATGTCAGCAATGAATTTATATATGGTGGGTGTTTGTGCAATAGGGCTTTGTAGGTGAAAATAGCATACTGTAGAGTTCTGCGAGACTCTAAAGACGACCAGCCCACTTTCTGATACAGTGTACAATGATGCGTGCTGAATCTGTCACCTGTAATAAAGCATAATGCGCTATGATACACCGCATTTAAAGTCTTCAATACAGTGGCTGAAGCATGCATAGTCTAAGACTGTTAAACACCCATCACTAGCACATTAGAGGCCGCTACCTATAGACATAGACTAGAAATCACTGGCACTAGTCACTTTAATAATGTTTACATATCTTGCATGACTCATCTCATATGTATATATACTGTATTCTATACTAATCTACAGTATCTTTGTCCATGCCGCTCTGACAATTCCTTACTTAGATTTGTGTTTATTGGGTATATGTTGTGTAATTGTTAGATATTACTGCGCTGTCGGAGCTAGAAGCACAAGCATTTCGCTACACCCGCAATAACATCTGCTGAACACGTGTATGTGTCAATTGTTTTTGATTTGAGGTTAGAAAATGCTACAGTTAGCGGTTGATGACAGTAGGTAAACACAAAGTGTGCATTGCATTCCGTCCTTGTCCATAAACAACTATCATGGTAAGGAAACAAAAAATATGTTTTATATTATGGGTGAATTATGTACATTGAACAAAAATATAAAAGCAACATGGAACAATTTCAAAGAGTTTGCTGAGTTATAGTTCATAAGGAAATCAGTCAATTGAAATAAATGAATTAGGCCCTAATCTATGGATTTCACATGACTGGGAATACAGATATGCATCTGTTGGTCACAGACACCTTAAAAAAAAGGTAGTGAGGTAGATCAGAAAACCAGTCAGTATCTGGTGTGACCACCATTTGCCTCATGCAGCGCAACACATCTCCTTGATCAGGCTTTTGATTGTGGCCTGTGGAATGTTGTCCCACTCCTCTTCACTGGCTGTGCAAAATTGCTGGATATTGGAACACGCTGTTGTACACGTCGTTCCACAGCATCACAAACCTGCTCAGTCTGTGACGTCTGGTGAGTATGCAGGCAATGGAAGAACTGGGACATTTTCAGCTTCCAGGAATTGTGCACAGATCCTTGTGACATGGGGCCGTGCATTATCAAGCTGAAACATGGTGATGGTGGCGGATGAATTGCATGATAATGGGCCTCCAGATCTCATCACGGTATCTATGTGCAATCAAAATGCAAATGTGCTCGTTGTCCGTAGCTTATGCCTGCCCATAACATAACCCCACCGCCACCATGTGACACCGTATACAACATTGACATCAGCAAACCGCTCGCCCACACGACGCCATACACGTTCTCTGACATCTGCCTGGTACAGTTGAAACCGGGATTAATCTGTGACGAGCACACTTCTCCATACGGTTTATGGCAGAGAAATGAACATTAACTTTAAAAATTGCACAAGACAATTCACAGAATTGTCCATTTAAAGAAATGTAGCCAATGTATTAATTACATTTAGCTAACAGAATCCAGAGATTCTTACCTTTGCCTCAATTTGGCAGTCTCATCCAGATCACCATGGCATTTGTAGTTCTTTATGATAGCCACATTAGCATTTCATTTTGGGGGGGTAAATACAGACGAAGTCACATTGTCTGAGAGATTTACCCAGTTATGAAAACATCACGCCAGGGTAAGCCTACACGAAATACAGGCCTTATCTTAAGTGTTTCTAAAAATGACTCATACTGTGGTATTCTATTTTTCCCAGCACAAGGTGCAACTGTGTAATGATCATGCCATTTAATCAGCTTTTGATAAGCCACACATCAGGTGAATTATCTTCGGAAAGGAGAAATGCTCAGTAACAGGGATGTAAACTAATTTGTGCACAAAATGTTGTACGTATGGAAAATTTGTGGGATCTTTTATTTCAACTCATGGGATCAACACTTTACATGTTGCGTTTATTTTTGTTTAGTGTATTTAAAACCTAAAGCCATGCCTCCTAGTGATATAGTAACCACAGCTTTTATGCTTCTCTGGCCCATTGAGACTATGACCCAGAATCCATCTCTTCTCTTTTGAGACAAAAGGGTTGAGGAAGAGATGGATTCTGGGTCATAGGTTACTCCATTGTTAACCCTGACCACTCTTTGTTACCTGAGATTATTGTCTTTAAACCAAAGACAAAGGGGGATATTTGGCTCCAGAATTCTAGTACTGCGACATAAGCACCAACAGGAAGACCATGTAGACCACTCCAGATTACTAGTGAGTACAATGATGGAGTTGAATTACTTTAGAAACAATATAAAACAATTATCTTAAAAACCCATGCATTTTCAGTGTAAATACATTTTTGAAATATAGAGGAAATCTCAGAATCTTCACTCGGGCTGTTCATCAGAAATACACTTCGCTGCATAGAAGATTTGACATTTTGCCTAAGTAAAAAAAAAAAAAAAAAGGATTTCTGTAAAAATACTTGTTTATTTGAGATCTAACAGGCGCTTTTATTTAATCGACCCCTCTGCTGGTTTTCCATGACATTGTAGTAAAATGTGAGCGCTTTCAACTCATTGATTCTGACACGTATTCACAACAGAGAATTAACATGAGAAAAAGAAAAACTATGAAGTCCCTCTAGAAGAATAACAGACTAATGGAATAATTTCCCCCGTTTACCAAAGTTGCATTCTGAATAGCATTTATCAACTGTTGTATGAATACTGACTCAATTTAAAACCAACAAAAAAAAGCCTGAGTTGATTAGGAAAGTTAAGAGTCGTAATAACAAATCCAAAAAAGCCTGAGAGGAAAAAGCATTTTGATTTACTATTTTACTATAATTTACAGTAGTATAATTCGTAAAAAAGGGACATTTTCAGTTGATCCCCCAAAAAATCCAGGTTATTTTACAGCAGATAGAAATTAAATAATTCAAGCATGATGAAAAAAATGTATCGGCAGGGTGGGCACGAGAAGCACTGTAAACAAGGTACTTTGGAAGGAGAGCCCAAGTACTTCAGACTGCTTTTTGATTAGACCCTTACATCCACTCTTAGCATGATTACGAGAGAACTACATAATGTTACTTTACCTCTTGATTTAACACTTCTTTAAATAAGCTTGAGAACCACATTAAGCGTGAGAGAAAAACAAACAGTCAATAGCAAGATCCAGTGTTGTGTTTTGGTGAGATGTGGGGGGGTATTTGTGTCGGTGTGAGTAAAAAAAAGGTGTCCATTTTATAAAAATAAGAAAATAAACTATTCTGCGACACCTATGGCACAGTGCAGCTTTAAACTCTTAAATACAAAAATATAAAATTTCTCTGCCATCCCAATCCCACCCCTATCGTTCCTGGGATGTGGTGCACTATTGGAGAGTGGACACCACAGGTACGCTGAGGCCACAGATACACAGTGCATAATACAGCTTTGTTTTTTTCCACAGTCCCCATAAGGCATTTCTTGTGTTCAACATGTTTCTATGGCTGATACTCTCGCCGCTAGGCCAGCTGCTCTGGTCCAGGCCGAAGCTGTCTTATGTCTTTCGGCTGCTTCAGATCTGCTCCGGCGTGGTCCGATGAGTACTCGAAAGGTGAATGGTGGCCCAGTGGCGAGCGTCCGTCGTAGTGCCGGTCTTGCGGTGAACGGGGCCCGCTGGCCGACGCCCGGTGGTCTATCGGCCAGTTTGAGTGGTAGCGGTAGGAGTCGCCTCGTGACGACGACTTGTGTTCTGAGTACGAGCGGTGTTCGGAATGGGAGCGCTCCTTGCTGTCCATCCGTCTGTCTCGGCCTGACCGGTGCTCGTCCACCTTCCTGTGCTTAGTGTCGTTGTAGTATCTGTCGGGGAGATGGATGGGGGACACCATGAGCACAGAAATCCAATATACAGAAATGATTGGTTACCTAGTTATTTGATCCACAATGGGAGCAATTTGTTAAGAAACAGGGCATTAAGTTGCACTAGATTCTAGAACTAGAAATACAAAAAAATGTAATAATCTGTAGAACAATAATCCAGTCAGTAAAATAAATTCAACATGAAATAATGTCCCTTAATCGCCACTATCTTGAAATGAACCCCTTTACTAGTATGACAAAAAAAGGAAGCCTTTAAAGACTATATAGGTGGTCTTACCTGCTGTCCTGCCGGTCTGACCGGTAGTGGTCTTGGTGGTCTTTGCCGTTGCTGAAGGACAAGTAGGGTCTCTTCCTAGAGTCGCCCCCGCTCCCCCCCTTCCTGCTGAAGGGGTCCGCGGAGGTATGCCTGTCCTGGTTGTCACGGTCCTTGCTGCCGCTGTGCTCGTGGTAGCGTGACGAAGAGTGGTGCCGCTCAGAGCTGTAGCGGTCCCTGCTGCTGTCTTCGTGGTGAGAGTTGTCCTTTAGCCTCTCGATGTCTGGGCCGAGAGGAGCGGAAGAAGAAGAGCCAGGGTTAGTAAGGTTACACAAAATTGCTTTTATCTCATTGTTTATTCATATTTTTTACTTGTATCCTTCATTTAACTTAGTTAAATTTATCTCATCATCAACAACAACAAAAAATCAAGAGATCAGTCCAAGATGGCAAACAAACACAAAACAATCATAAAATAAAGTCTGACTAAAAAGACAAGTGAAAGGGCATACCTGTGTGTTTAAAGCCGTGGGTATTTACAGTGTTAGTGTTCTGATCAGCTGCCTGTAAAACCACTGCCATTAAAACTCAATTTGAAAAGATAGGAAATGCAATCTGAATTTGTATCACTTTATTATTTAGCCTTTAGATGGTCAATTCATGCACACGAACAGTAGCTAATTTGGCAAAGCCCAGTGTTATACATACCTGAGCATTCTCTTGTCTTTTCTTGATTGTGTGCTTATACAATTTATGCATTTTTCTTGCATCGAATTCTGTGAACTTTGAAACAAATATCCACAGGTTTCTAAAAAAACTAACAAAAAATACATTTAAGTCAACACTCTGGCCCTTGATACAATCAGCCCCATAAAGTTATGGCATGCATGCAGTCAATGGTAAAGGTACATGTCCAGCTCAGTTCAATTGCGAGAGAACATCTACAGTGACTGCAGTCTCTGATTAATTTGCAGCTTGCCCTGAGCTACGTGCCTAACTCGAATGAGGAAATATTGACTTATTGAATATAAGTATTGTAAGGGCTGAACATGCTTAGCTAATTAATATGTTAATCTACATCAATAGTTATTAACTGAATGTATTGTGTGATCATAAAACTAGAACTGCTGTAGGCTTGTGTGTGGGGGAGCCATGTGGAAAGAATGTGCTAGCTTAAGGGTTTCACAGAGGAACTGTGTCTTGTGGTAACACGAGACAAGAACATCTGCTGAGAGTAACAACTACGTCTGGCAACAGCCTGCACGCCAACGATAGGCTGAGTAAGTTTAAACCACACTCAGCCTCTACTCTGACAGGCCAGCAATGAGCGGGAACTATTCTGTCAGAGTATTTAAGGAAGAACAAAGGATAGGACAGTTAGTTCTCTGTGGACCCTGCGTGGTGTTACAGTGAGCCCGTATATACGAACAATCACCTTTACCATTTGTACATCATTGAATACATTAAAGTAAAAGAATTCTGAAGTTTTGTTGTACTGACTATTTCTGTTCTAATACCAGATTTGAATTGACTCAACCTAACAGTATGAATATTACATTATTCATTATGGAGTATGGTTGATGAGCTCATGTTTTTGGTTTTCTATTATGGTTATCATGGGTATTTAAAAGCAATATGGAGCCTCTCCTGGGCATACCCCTTTCCCCCCCATGTTCCCCAAGTATGGCGGTACCATACAGTTTTTACCGCTAATACTTTGAACTAAGAAAGCTGCTACTAATCTATACCCTTTTGTTTACCGTTTAAATCCGATCGCTTTGGCTTTGGTCATGGATGGAACATAGCCTATGAAATCACCTTTGTTTGGAAAATACATTTTTGGTTTTATAATATTGAAGCTTTTGATTCTGCTTTTTTGGTTGATTTGGAAGCGCATTTGCCCGTGGCATCACACACCTCTAGCCTCGAGGCAAGTTATGAATTGGACGCTTTGCTGATTGGCTGTCGCATTTGTGTTGTGATGGTGTCATACTGTGCTGATGGTTGCAAATCATTGAAATTGAATGAGATTTGATGTCCAGTGATGTAACCTGCCTTTACAATGGATCCAATGGAAACTTTGCAAAAATGCAATGGATCTAAAAGTGCTAAATTGGGTGCACTTACTAAAAATATAAATGAGATCACAGCTTATATGGGATGATGGAAATGTTGAATTGGTTGACACAATGTTGTGCATAGGAGTTGCTTGGCCTCAATGAGTCGATAAAGGCTTTGTTACCTGCTGAGAACGCAAAAAAGTATCAGGTTGAATGGCATCGCCCAAACACAGCAACACTGGATTATTTTGCAACCACAGTGGACAAACGGATGGAAGAAGCACACCAATGCACAGCGGCTAACAAAACTGATGAGAAGGTCCAGCCAAGGGACAGTATCTCAAACGTCTCATCAAAACATGGAAATGGATCACAACACAGCAGGCACATCCTTCACACCTTCCATCAGGCTCAATTTGGAGGCTGAAAAGGCAGCCTGACTGGTTAAAATTGAAGCACTGAAAAGGAAACAAGAATTGGAGGCTCAAATCAAAGCACAAAAATAATTGGAGCTAGAAGCTGAAATATTGACTAACAGTGATAAACTGAATGTATCAACCCACTCAAGGAATGGGAAATAAATCAGAGGATGGAATGGGAAGGCCTGAGGATATCTCAGGGAAGGTTATTCAAAGAAAAAATGTGCCCACCACTCAGGTTGTCACAGGTCTCCATTGCAGACAATAACACCCCATGGCTGACCTGGGATCCTGACTGAGTATGCAGAGGCCAATAGGCTTCTGAAAAAACACTTTGGAGATAAGTATAGAATCACCACAGCTTACATTGAGAAGGCTCTAAGCTGGTCACTAATCAAGATTGAAGATTCTGAATCCCTACAAGCCTTTGCAGTTTTTCTCACTGGATGCTGCAACACTATGGATAATGTTCAACATACGGAGGAAATTGACAGTCCATCAAATATGAAAAAAATGGAGAGAGGGCGGCTTATGACCTACAGGAGAGAAATGTAAGGAAAGCCAGGTTTACTGATCTGGTTACCTTTGTTGATTGCCAAGCCAGGATAGCATGCAGTGAGGGGAGGTTCAGGACCTGTGAGTAGGCCAAGTGTTCTGAAAGTGGTTTTGGTTTTGCCACCAGCGTCGCACCAGCTGTGAAAACAGAAGAGCTGTGTTGGAAATCCCTCTGGGTTGGCAATCCCTCGGCACTCAGGCAGTGTCCATTCTGTCAAAGAGAACACAGTCTAGGCATGTGCACAGAACTGAACAAGAAGCCACATCAAGAGAAGTTGGACATTTTGAAGAACAAGGGAGTCTGTTTTAGTTGTCTGACCCTTGGACACATGAGCAAAGGATGCAAAGACTTCCCTGTAAAGTTTGTTCATGTAAACATTCTACCATGTTGCACACCACCTACAAAGAGGTAAACATCTGCAAAAGCGAAACGAAAACAGAATGTTACCAGTGAGTTTTAAAAAATTGGATGGAGATGCTGTGAGGGTGAAAATTTTAAAAAGTAACAGAACAGTGGAAACATGTCTTTCTAGATTCGGGCAGTACAGCCAAGGAGTGAAAACCACAGCGCTGAATTGTGAATGGGCCTCTAAAAAAGGGCAATGTCTCCACCTATGGGCAGTCTCATGTAATGGCACACATGATATTTGTCATAGAGCTGGAAGAGATGCTTCAGCAACAGGTTATTAAGCATGACTTCCCAGAGCGTAACCATGAGGAGCAGCTTGAAATGTCAAGAGAAGACCATCTCTTCATGGAGCATGTCTCTCAAATCAGCCAGGAATGAAGATGCTGAATTTCTTAACTGCTGTGTGGCAGTACAGCATCCTCTCAACCTGAAAAGGAAACTCAGCAAGAATCCTCAGTTCTGTGAGGACTACACCAAGTTCATGACAGACATCCTGGACAAAGACTTTGCAGTGAAGGTGCCAAGAGACTCTCAGAATGACAGCAGCAAGAGAGTTTGGTATATTCCACACCACGGTGTATACCATCCCAAAAAGCAAAAGCTGAGAGTGGTATTTGACTGTGGAGCCGCCTATGAAGAGACACCACTGAATGCTAAGATTCTACAGGGCCCAGACTTGACAAACCTTCTCATTGGTATTTTGTCCACATTCCTCCAAGAACCTGTTGCCTTCATGGCAGACATTGAAGCCCTGTTCCACCAGGGCAGGATACAGACCTTCTGAAAATTCTCTGGTGGCCAAATGGAGATCTGGAAAAGGAGCTGGAGCAAAGGTCCACACAGACAGTTTCAAGTCAGAAGCAGTGAACACAGTTCTGAGAAACTTCTACATGGATGACTGTCTAAAGTCAATAGCAATTTAAGATGAAGCCTTGACACTTATTAAGGACCTCACAACCTTGTGTGCTAAAGGACAAATGGATCAGCAACAGTCAAGTTGTTATTGCCTCTATTCCTGAAGAGGAGACAGCAAAGGAGATAAAAGATCTGGACTTGAATCAGGACATGCTACAAGTAGAAAGAGCCCTTGGAGTACAGTCGTGGTCAAAAGTTTTGAGAATGACACAAGTATTGCTCTCCACAAAGTTTGCTGCTTCAGTGTTCTTAGATCTTTATGTCAGTAGTTACTATGGTACACTGAAGTATAATTACAAGTATTCCATAAGTGTCAAAGGCTTTCATTGACAATGACATTCAGTTTATGCAAAGAGTCAATATTTGCAGTGTTGACCCTTCTTTTCCAAGACCTCTGCAATCCGCCCTGGAATGCTGTCATTTAACTTCTGGGCCACACCCTGACTGATTCTTGCATAATCAATGCTTGGAGTTTGTTAGAAGTTGTGGGTTTTTGTTTGTCCACCAGCCTCTTGAGTATCGACCACAAGTTCTCAATGGAATTAAGGTCAGGGGAGTTTCCTGGCCATGGACCCAAAATGTCGATGTTTTGATCCCCGAGCCACTTAGTTATCACTTTTGCCTTATGGCAAGGTGCTCCATCATGCTGGAAAAGGCATTGGTCGTCACCAAACTGTTCTTGGATGGTTGGGAGAAGTTGCTCTCTGAGGATGTGTTGGTACCATTCTTTATTCATGGCTGTGTTCTTAGGCAAAATTGTGAGTGAGCCCACTCCCTTGGCTGAGAAGCAACCCCACACATGAATGATCTCAGGATGCTTTACTGTTGGCATGATACAGGACTGATGGTAGCACTCACCTTGTCTTCTCCGGACAAGGTGTTTTCCGGATGGCCCAAACAATCGGAAAGGGGATTCATCAGAGAAAATCACTCTACCCCAGTCCTCAGAAGTCCAATCCCTGTACCTTTTGCAGAATATCAGTCTGTCCCTGATGTTTTTCCTGGAGAGAAGTGGCTTCTTTGCTGCCCTTCCTGACACCAGGCCCCCTCCAAATGTCTTTGCCTCACTGTGCGTGTAGATGCACTCACACCTGCCTGCTGCCATTCCTGAGCAAGCTCTGCACTGGTGGTGCCCCGATCCCGCAGCTGAATCAACTTTAGGAGACGGTCCTGGCACTTGCTGGACTTTCTTGGGAGCCCTGACGCCTTCTTCACAACAATTGAACCTCTCTCCTTGAAGTTCTTGATGATCCAATAAATGGTTGATTTAGGTGCAATCTTACTAGCAGGAATATCCTTGCCTGTGAAGCCCTTTTTGTGCAAAGCATTGATGACGGCACGTGTTTCCTTGCAGGTAACCATGGTTGACAGAGGAAGAACAATGATTTCAAGCACCACCCTCCTTTTAAAGCTTCCAGTCTGTTATTCTGACTCAATCAGCATGACAGAGTGATCTCCAGCCTTGTCTTCATCAACACTCTCACCTGTGTTAACGAGACAATCACTGACATGATGGCAGCTGGTCCTTTTGTGGGCTGAAATGCAGTGGAAATGTTTTTTGGAGATTAAGTTAATATTTTTCATCTGATCACTCTTCATGACATTCTGGAGTATATGCAAATTGCCATCATCAACACTGAGGCAGCAAGCTTTGTGGAGACCGATACTTGTGTCATTCTCAAAACCTTTGACCACGACTGTACACTTCTGCGTTGAATTGGACTCACTAAAGTTCAAAATATTCATTCAGGACACCACTTACCAGAAGAGGCCTTCTTTCTATGGTGAGCTCTGTATTCTTGCACCTCTCATTCTTCCTGCAAGACAGCTGTACAGGATGAAACTTGGATGGGACAAGAGCATCCCTGAAGTTGATTATGAGGTCAAGAGATGCATCAAACCCAATTATTTTGGAGAACCAGTTCAATTTGCTGATGCCAGTGAGAATGGTTATGGCACTGTCACTTACCTGTTGTTAAATAACCGAGAGCGTTAAGTTCACTGTGCTTTCATCATGGGTAAGGCCAGGGTCGCACCATTAAAACCAGCCACCATACCATGTATGGAGCTCACAGTTGCCACAGTTGCTGTACGTGTGGACAAGATGATGAGAGCAGAGTTGGAGCTATCACTCGAATCATACGTTTTTTGGACTGACGGCACATCGGTCTTAAAATATGTCAGAAATGAAACTGCAAGATTTCAAACCTTTGTTGCTAATAGAGTCATTGTCATTAGGGAAGCTTCAGATGTGTCTCAGTGGAGATATGTGACCGACCAGCTCGATTTGATCTTATGTAGCAACATGTAGCACCCTCTACAGCCTTAGCCCCACCCATCTCTTTAAGGATTCACATGTGAGGCCATGTACTAAACAAGCAAAGATTTCAAGACTAAAGGATGGTTTAGATAGGTACTTTATTGATCCCCGTGGGGAAATTACTTTATCAAGCAGCTACGAAAACACAGGGCAGGTGCAAGATGCCAGAACGAAATACACAAAAGATAGATACATGATACATAGTGCGGCAGTAAGAAAAAGTATAAAAATACACGTCTGGAGTGCAAAAAGCTATGGAAACGCATTGCATAGTATGAGTGAATGACTGAATATGTACACTATATAGTGTTAGGTGAAAAAGGATACAATTATTGCACGTTGATATAAATACAAAAATATTTGAATGGTTAACTATATAGGTTGATGGCAGAGAAAGATACTTAAATAGCTAAATGCGCGTATGATATAAGTGAGGGTAATAGTTTACTTAATATACAGTCTGGTTAAATGTACAGGTAAATTAATATTTGCATGGTTAAATTAACTGTACAGGTAAATGACAGGAAGAGATACTTAAATAGTTAAATGTGCGTATGATAATTTAGGGTAATAATACTAATTCCTTATAATACAGTCCTTAGAACAGGGTTAATTACAGATGAATGCACGTATTGCACATTCGATATACTAAATGCAATGAAAAAAAAAGGATACTACTGACAGGATACTAGTATACAGTCCTGAGTGAATGACTACGCAAGTTCAGTCCAAGAATGACGTGATGCACGTGATATGAAATAACAACTGTACATGAATATGTACATACAGTCCTGAATGAATGAGTGCTGAGTGAATAAGTCCTGAGTGAATGAATGATTACAGACCAGAGAGTTATTCACGGATGGATGGATGCCTAATTGTTAAACTAGGTCCTAACACCCCAACAGTTCCAGGTCTATGTTGCCGACGGTATGGCACCCCGGTGAGGCATTAAATAGTCACCGGCAGGAAGGCCCTCCTGTAGTGCTCTCTGGCACACCGTGGTGTGATCAGTCTGTGACTGAAGGTGCTCCTCTGCGCCATAACCATAGCATGCAGAGGGTGGGTGACGTTGTCCACGATGGGCAGCAGTTTGGCCAGGATCCTTCTCTCCACCACCTCCTCTAGAGTGTCAAGGTTAATTCCCAGAACAGAGCTAGCCTTCCTGATCAGCTTATTTACCCAAGAAGCATCACCGGCCATTATGTTGTTACCCCAGCACACCACTGCAAAAAAGATGGCACTGGCCACCACAGACTGGTAGAAAGTATGCAGTAGTTTACTGCACACGCTGAAGGACCTGAGCCTCCTCAGAAAGGCTCTGGCCCTTTTTTACAGAGCCCCGGTTTTACCAGCCCATTCCAGTCTGTTGTCTATATGGACTCCCAGGAACTTGTATGACCCAACCATTTCCACATCCATCCCCTGTATAGGGACTGCAGTCGTTTGGGCCTTGGTTCTCCTGAAGTCCACAACCTGTTTGAACGTGGGCAGCGTTGAAGAGAGAGATGCATGGTTTGCGTCAGCGGAGGGCGGGATGTAAACAATAACAGCAATTGCCACCGTGAATTCCCTCGCCAAATAGTAGGGTCTCAGGCTAACGGCTAACAGCTCAATGTCCGGGCTACAAAACTGTTCCTTAACAGTAATATGGCTCGGATTACACCATCTGTTGTTAACTAATAAAGCCCCCTCCTGCAACTGTTCTACTGGCAACAATTTGTAATTGCCAACGTTTAATGACACCGGCCATATTCAACCGGTGTTGAGCGTTCGGAAATATAGATGACCTACACATACGGACCAGCTCATGTTATAGACAGAAGTGTGCTACATGGCAGACCAATCCAAACTCATCTCTTGGCATGTCCAGCTCACTCATTCTCTCAGCCAATCATGGCTAGCAGGAAGGTTGCTGTCTTTTTCTGTGGTTAAACCAACTAGGCTCGTAATTTAACCATTTTATTCGTATTTAGATGGCATACAAGTTTGTTATCAAGGCACATGAAAGTTCATGTTCCAGAAGGCATTTCTGCCTTTGATAAAAAAAAAAAAGTTTACGTTCAAATGGCTCTCCGGTGAAGTAGTGAGGCGTGACATAAGCCTAGTTTACTGAAACGTGTCACATATGTGAATACTTTGCTGAACCCTGCTGACTATGCCTCCAGATGTCTCAGCAAAAGTCTTCCTGAAAAATGAGACATGGATTTCCGAAATAGACTTCCTAACGCAGCTAGAGTCGGAATGGCCCCACATGCCAGATCAAACTAGCCATTGATGATCCAGAGGTGGAGAAAGACGATGGTGAATGTTTTATCTCTGGAGCAGAATGTCAACGCTGTCAGCAAGATTATTTCTCACTACTCAGAGTGGCATCGCCTCAGAAGAGTGATTGCATGGATCCTAAAGTTTAAAAGTACATTAAAGCAAGTGTGTGAGAAAATAAAGAATCTAAGGTTGGGACAAAAAGATGAGGAAAGGGGGAGGACTAGAGAGCGTGCTATGGAGTAGATGTGTTTTGTTAGAGCGCCGCTCAATTTTTTAAAAAATTCATATTTATCTTAATCTCTCACCCCCTATAACTTCAAACATTGTCTGGCAATATGACAAAGGGAAAATGCACCAAAAAAGGGGGCGCTAAACAAGATAATTTGAATGAGATTCAAAACAGATGCCTTCAAAACTGCATCAATTCTTCTAGGTACACTTGCACACAGTTTTTGAAGGAACTCGCAGGTAGTCTGGCCCAAACATCTTGGAAAACTAACCACAGTTCTTCAGTTCTTCTGTGGATTTAGGCAGCCTCAGTTGCTTCTCTCTCTTCATGTAATCCCAGACAGACTTGATTATGTTGAGATCAGGGCTCTGGTCGCAAGTCTTCCATGAAGACCACTACTGACCAGACTTCTCCGGACAGTAGATGGGTGTACCAGGATCCCAATGTTTTCTGCCAATTCTGAGCTGATGACACTGCTGGGCATCTTCCGTTTGCGAAGGGAAGTAAGCATGATGTGTCTTTCATATGCTGCAGTAAGTTTCCTTGGCTGACCACTGCGTCTACGGTCCTCAACATTGCCCGTTTCTTTGTGCTTCTTCAAAAGAGCTTGGACAGTACATTAAACGTTGGCAAAAAGGCGTAACTAAACTGTTGCCAGCAGCACAGTTGCAGGAGGGGGGCTGGCTTTATTAGTTAACAACAGATTGTGTAATCAGAGCCATATTACTGTTAAGGAACAGTTTTGTAGCCCGGACATTGAGCTGTTAGCCGTTAGCCTGAGACCCTACTATTTGGCGGGGGAATTCACGGTGGCCATTGCTGTTATTGTTTACATCCCGCCCTCCGCTGACGCAAACACAGCGTGTGACATGATCCACTCTGTTATCGTGAGGTTACAGACACCGCATCCCTGTGCCTTTTTTGCCATTTCTGTGGATTTTAACCTTTCAAGGCAGAATGTGTTTGAATTTCCTGCCTATGTCTTTTCGATCAGAAGATCAGAAATTGGGACTTATGATAGGGTGAGATGCTATTGCTTAACTCTCACGTTAATAACACTTAACGTGAGAGTTAAGTGTTATTTAATATTTGTTTATATGCAGAGCATCTATAGATGACAAATTAGTTCAGGCTTTATGTCTAGGCACCCTAAGGTTTGTGTGTTAGTCAAGGATTGCTTCGTTTGTGGAAGTCACTCAGTAATGGGACGGGAGGGGGGAGGGGGTCTGTGTTTTATGTTCACTTTTAGTACAGGGGGCATGACAAGTTCCCGCACGGCGGGACGTTTTCTTTTGGGCTATGTATGACAGCAACAATTTGCTCTAAAATAAGAAATGCCACATAGTGACCGGTCACAGAGTAGACCTGGTGGATTAAAGATAGTCAGTTGGAACAGCAATGGCTTGGGTCATGTCGTGAAAAAAGAGACAAGGTTTTTTGTCATCTTAAATCACTGGCCGCTGACATAGTGCTTCTTCAAGAAACTCATATTAAACGCTCAGCTCAGGCCAAACTACGAGTCGGCTGGATCGGTCAGATATACCAGTCTAATTTTGATGCAAAATGAGAGGGGTAGCAATCCTGATAAGGAAAAACATTCCTTTTGTTTACTCATCCTCGATTTCAGATCCTAATGGTCGGCATATTATTGTGGCTGGTAAACTGAATTCGATACCAATAACCTTGGTCAATTTATATGGACCCAACCATTATTTTTTCAAAGGGTATTTAAGGCCAGATACAAGTGTTATTGATGGAGGTGACTTTAACTGTACGTTAGATCATCTTTTAGATAAACAGCTATCAAGGTCACTTCAACAATCAAATGCCAGTGTCTGTCTAAATACACTGATGACAAACCTTAACATTGTCGATATTTGGAGACAAACCCAACAGATAGGGATTATTCTTTATTTTCGTCAGTTCATAAGTCATATTCCAGAATTGACTACTTTTTGTTGGACTCCAAACTAATTTCAGCAGCTGCGTTGGTTACCTATCACCCTATTCTAATTACGGACCACTCTCCGCTGTCCATCTCTCAAGGCTGTGATTACAGGTTACATTATTTATTATACATCGGAGAAGAAATGCGTCAATACTAGGCTGAAAGAAATTGAAAGAGAGTTAGTTCCTCGAATGCAGTCCTTGAGAAGATCACAACGTTGAAATATGAAAACAATACCACCCTTTCGAAACTGGTGGGCTCTTTACTTGCTAGAACGCAACAAAGTTATTTTGAACTGGGTAACAAACCACATTATTAGCAAGACAGCTAAGGCATGTACGGAGCAGACGGCTGGACCCGGATTGGGAACCGGTGGAGAGGACTGCTCTGGCCCTGGAGCGGAGCAGACGGCTGGACCCGGATTGGGAACCGGTGGAGCGGACTGCTCTGGCACTGAGGCGGAGCAGTCGGCTGGACCCGGAATGGGCACCAGTGGAGCGGAATGCTCTGGCACTGGAGCGGAGCAGACGGCTGAACCCGGAATGGGTACCGGTGAAGCGGACTGCTCTGGCACTGGGGAGGAGCAGACGGCTGAACCCAGAATGGGTACCGGGGGAGCGGACTGCTCTGGCACTGGGGCGGAGCAGACGACTGGACCCGGAATGGGTACCGGTGGAGCGGACTGCTCAGGCTCTGGAGCGGAGCAGACGGCTGGACCCGGAATGGGTACCGGTGGAGCGGACTGCTCTGGCACTGGAGCGGAGCAGACGGCTGGACCCGGATTGGGTACCGGTGGAGCGGACTGCTCTGGCACTGGAGCGGAGCAGATGGCTGGACCCGGATTGGGTACCAGTGGAGCGGACTGCTCTGGCACTGGAGCGGAGCAGATGGC
The DNA here is from genome assembly GCA_023634145.1 of Thymallus thymallus. NCBI lineage: Eukaryota > Metazoa > Chordata > Actinopteri > Salmoniformes > Salmonidae > Thymallus > Thymallus thymallus. The sequence continues at coordinate 15,863,097 of CM042404.1, forward strand.
TGGACCCGGATTGGGTACCAGTGGAGCGGACTGCTCTGGCACTGGAGCGGAGCAGACGGCTGAACCCGGATTGGGTACCGGTGGAGCGGACTACTCTGGCACTGGAGCGGAGCAGACGGTGGAGGTTGCAGGCTTCGGACCTTCACTGGAGGTTGCGGGCTGCGGACCTTCGCTGGAGGTTGCAGGCTGCGGACCTTCTGGTGCGCGGAGCTGGCACAGGAAGCACCTGGCTAGGCGCACGCACTGGAGGTCGGGTGCGGGGAGCCGGCACGGGTCGTACCGGACTGGGGAGGCGCACCGGAGGTCGGATGCGTGGAGCCCGCACTGGAACCACCTGGCTGGGCGCACTCATTGGTGGTCGGATGCGGGGAGTAGAGTAGAGGTCCGGACCCAGACTGGGCACTGGTGGAGCGGACTGCTCTGGCATGGGGGTGGAGTAGACGACCGGACCCGGACTGGGGATGCTCACCTTGGGCACCTTTAAATCCAGCTCCCTCCTCTCGCTCTCACACTCCTCCATATTGCGCCAACATAGCTCCATTATCCTCTCATATTCCTCCCTCTGTCGGTATTCCCCCACGTACTCAGTTTCCGGCCTCGGCAAATGCCACCTGGAAAGTGGGACTGGTGCCTCCTCCTCTACACCCGACCACCCCCATAGCCCCTCCCCAAATTCACCTTGGGGTTGCCTTCGGGCTCCTCTCCGTCTCGCGCCCTGTCTATTACGCGGCACTTCCTCTCTCTCCATCTCTCCCCAGTTACGCTGCTTGGTCTCGTAGTGGTGGGTCGTTCTGTCACAAACGGGTGCAGAGACAGTCCAAGACGCAGCGCAGGGATAGTAGTTCGACATTGATTTTTATTTACTATGTAATAATAAATGTTCAATGAACGAACTACCACAATCAAACAAACACGAAAGACAAAACGTCATGTTCCCCGAAACAAACACGAAATGAACGGACGTAAAAAAAGCACACTTACTTTAACCGTGACTGCGAAATACATCGACAACGACCCACACCAGAGTGAAGGACAGACAAATATATATAGGATCCCTAATTAGAGACAATGCGGTGCAGCTGCCTCTAATTAGGGATCCAACCCAAAACCCACACAGAACAGAAAAGAAAAACACTGTCAGACTCCGACCATAGCTACAGAGCGTGTTTGGCGCCGCCCTGAGTGGTCGCCTGTTAAGCAGCTCCCGTTGTTCATGCATAATTGTTGTTTTAGTTTGTTTTTTCCATCTCTTTTCTTTAGTTTTATTTTTTATTTTGCTACAGTTGAACTATAATAGTTCAGGATTATGGATTTTATCGCAGCTGAACGACGACAGGAGTCGTCAACTGTTATTATTTACAACAGAGCCCAGCTCCTGGATTTAGCCCACGCAGCGGTGCTGCTCCCCAGGGAAAAGTTTGATATTCCGGACGAGTTGAAAAGGCGACGCCGTGGACGCTGGGATTGAAATGTAAGGCAAAGCGGAGGAAGTACAAGTACAAGCCGGCTATACCGTCTATCATTATGGGCAATGTGAGGTCACTACATAACAAAATGGAAGAGCTAGAGGGACTTGTCCGTGGACAAAGGATTTATCGGGAAACGAGCCTAATGTTTTTCACGGAGACTTGGCTGAACGATAACATCCCCATAGAGAACGTCACTATCGACGGTTTCCAGACCATCAGAGCGGACAGGGATCGCGTCTCTTCCGGTAAGAGCAAGGGTGGTGGGCTGGCTTTATTAGTTAACAACAGATGTAATCCGAAACATATTACTCTTAAGGAAGAGTTTTGTAGCCCAGACATTGAACTGTTAGCCGTTAGCCTGAGACCATACTATTTGCCGAGGGAATTCACGGCGGCCATTGCTGTTATTGTTTACATCCCGCCCTCTGCTGACGCAAACACAGCGTGTGACGTCATCCACTCTGTTATCGCGAGGTTACAGACAGCGCATCCCAGTGCTTTCTTTGCCATTTTGGGGGATTTTAACCATGCATCTCTCTCTTCAACGCTGCCCACGTTCAAACAGTTCGTGAAGTGCCCAACCAGGAATAATAAAACTCTGGACTTGTTATATGCTAATGTGAAGGACGCATACAACTCCACTGCAGTCCCTCCCCTCGGTAGATCGGATCACAATCTTGTCCACCTCACCCCACTCTACAGGCCTTTGGTCCAACAGCAGCCTGCGACCACCAGGACCATTAGGAGATGGTCCCCGGAGGCGAATGAGGCCCTACAGGACTGCTTTGAAACAACAGACTGGGATGTGCTCTGTGAGGCTCATGGGGAGGACATCGATGGACTTACTGACTGCATAACAGACTATATTAATTTTTGTGTAGACAACACTGTACCCACCAGGAAGGTACACTGTTTCCCAAACAATAAACCCTGGGTCACCAGCGACCTGAAGGCCCTGCTGAATGAGAAGAAGAGGGCCTTCAAGGAGAGGGACAAGGACAAGGACAAATTGAAATGCGTCCAGAGGGAGCTGAAGTTGCGGATTGCTGAGGGGAAGAGAGTGTATAAGGAGAAGATGGAGGTGTGGAAGGGTATGAGAAATATCACTGGCTTCAAAAAGTCAAACAGTGGGCAGACGGAGGGGACCCTCCGGACAGAGCCAATGAGCTGAACCAATTTTTTAACAGGTTTGATACTGGCCCTGTCCACCTCCCCTCCAGCTCCCCAGACCACACACCCTCACGGCTGTCCCACCCCCACTTTGCTCACAACACCTCTGCTGAGACAATCAGTGACCCCACCTCCGCCCCTGCTCCCCCTGGACTGATCCCCACCTCCCCACCTGGGCTGGCTTTCACCACCAACCAAGTAAAGAGAGAGCTGGAGAGACTACATCAGTCGAAAGCGGCGGGCCCTGATGGCATCAGCCCAAGGGTGCTTAGGGTCTGTGCTGACCAACTGTGTGGAATACTCCAGCGGCCCTTCAACCTTAGCCTGAGCCTAGAAAGGGTCCCTGTGCTGTGGAAAACATCCTGCCTCGTCCCAGTGCCCAAGAAGGCACATCCCACTGTCCTGAATGACTTCAGACCTGTAAAGCTAACATCCCACATCATAAAGACCCTGGAAAGGTTAGTCCTCGCTCACCTCAGACCCCTGGTGTGTACATCAATGGACCCCCTGCAGTTTGCATACCAGCGCAACATCGGGGTGGATGATGCAATCATCTACCTTCTGCAGAGGGCCTACTCTCACCTGGACAACGCAGGTTGCACTGTGAGGGTTATATTTTTTGACTTCTCCAGTGCCTTCAATACCATTCAGCCCCTGCTACTGGGTGAGAAGATGAGGAGGATGAAAGTGGAAGCACCCTTAGTCTCCTGGGTCACGGACTACCTGACCGGTAGGCCACCATTTGTGCGACTACAGAGCTGTGTGTCAGAACGGGCAGTTAGCAACACAGGGGCCCCCCAGGGAACGGTCCTGTCCCCCTTCCTGTTCACCCTCTACACCTCAGACAGATATAACTCTGAAACATGCCACCTACAGAAGTTCTCGGATGACTCTGCTATTGTAGGGTGCATCAGGGGTGGGCAGGAGGAGTACAGGAGCACAATCAGTGACTTTGTGTTGTGGTGTGAGCAGAACCACCTTCAGCTCAACATCAGCAAAACAAAGGAGATGGTGGTGGACTTCAGGAGAACCAAGGCACAACTGACTGCAGTCCCTATACAGGGGATGGATGTGGAAATGGTTGGGTCATACAAGTTCCTGGGAGTCCATATGGACAACAGGCTGGAATGGGCTGGTAACACCGGGGCCCTGTACAAAAAGGGCCAGAGCCGACTCTACTTTCCGAGGAGGCTCAGGTCCTTCAACGTGTGCAGTAAACTACCTTCTACCAGTCTGTGGTGGCCAGTGCCATCTTTTTTGTAGTCGTGTGCTGGGGAGCAAACATTAAAGCCGGTGATGCTTCTCGGGTAAATAAGCTGATCAGAAAGGCTAGCTCTGTCCTGGGGATGAGCCTTGACACTCTAGAGGAGGTGGCGGAGCGACGGATCCTGGCCAAACTGCTGGCCATCATGGACAACGTCACCCACCCTCTGCACGCCATGGTTATGACGCAGAGGAGCACCTTCAGTCACAGACTGATCCCACCACGGTGTGCCAGAGAGCGCTACAGGAGGTCCTTCCTGCCGGCGGCTATTAGACTATATAATGCCTCACCGGGGTGCCGTGCCGTCGGCAACATAGATCTGGAACTGTTGGGGTGCTAGGACCTAGTTTAACAATTATGCATCCATCCGTGAGTAACTCTGGTCCGTCAGCACTCATTCACTCAGGACCTACTTATTCATGCAGGTCTGTATATACATACTCATGTACAGTTGTTATATCATATCACGTGCAATATTGCTAGTAATTCTTGGACCTAACTTACGTAGGCATTCACTCAGGAATGCATATTAGTATCCTGTCAGTTGCTCCTTTTCTCATTGCTTTTAGTATATTGAATGTGCAATACGTGCAGTTGTCTGTAATTAAACCCTGCGCACTAAGGACTGTATTTTAAGGGAATTGCTATTATTACCCCAAATTATATCATACACACATTTAGCTATTAAAGTATCTCTTCCTGTCATTTACCTGTACAGTTTGTGTAACCATGCAAGTATTCACTTATCTGTAAATATAACTGTATACTTACCTGTACAGCTAATTTAACCATGCAAAATTTTCACTTACCTGTTCATTTAGCCAGTCTGTCTATTAAGTCAACTATTATTACCCTCGCTCATATCATACGCATTTTTAGCTACTGAAGTATTTCTCTGCTATCGACCTGTATAGTATAGTTAACCATCCAACATCCACCAATGTATAGTGTACATATTCAGCCAACCACCCATACTATGCAATGTCTTTTTATAGCTTTTATTTTTTTGCACTCCAGATATCTTGTATTTCTATACTTTTTCAAACTGCCGCTCTAGGTATCATGTACCGTGTATCTGTCTTTTGTGTACTTTCGTTGTGGCATTTTGCACCTGCCCTGTGTTTTGTTGTAGCTGTTTGACAATGACATTTCCCCCCGGGGGATCAATAAAGTACCTACACTACCTACCTACCTACCTACCTACCTACCTACCTACCTACCTACCTACCTACCTACCTACCTACCTACCTACCTACCTACCTACCTACCTACCTACCTACCTACCTACCTACCTACCTACCTACCTACCTACCTACCTACCTACCTATCTATCTATCTATCTATCTAAATAGGCTTCTCTATGGCCAGAGCCTGACAACTTCTGACATTCTCACCCGCCATCACTCACCGCTGTCATCAAATGGACTAGCCACAAGTTCTGACTGAGCTCATACAGCGATACGTTTCTCTCTGTTGGTTTCATACACACTTTGAGAAATAACGAGGAGCGCCCACAATGTGTTTTGTTCAGGGAAGTGCTTAGCGAGGAGTCTCTCAAAACGAACAAATTACAACGACACCTCCTGACCATACATCCACAGCTATTTCAGAACAGTTATTTCAGAACAGGGCACGATGCTTCAGGAAACAATGCTTCGACAGTGGAAAAGTAAGTCAGCTAGCAAGGCATTGTTGTCATTTTCTAACAGATGATAAGCAGAAATAAGGGAGTACTATCGCTCATAGTAGTAGATGTGAGTTTCTCTTTCAAACAATCCCCTTGTACACAGCTAATAGTTAGCAAACGTTAGCCAAAGCAAGTTAGTTTGCTACTGTACTTAGTGCAACCTTAAGTAACAGTACAGATGAAGATGAAAAAAGGCCTACTGTACCTCTTACTGTAGAAATGATTGTTGAAAACAGGTCTAGGTTGGAACTGTTGCTGTTCCAGAATAAAAATATATTTTTATTCTGGAATAAACTGATTGAAGCAAGATGCTTTTTGAGGCAGACCCACTCACACAGTTCTGGGTTGCTCATCAACAGCAGGAAGCGGTCCCCTGACTGACTGAGAAAGCAGACTATGTTCTGATCCAGTGTGGCACCACATACCTATGCGATTCAGGTCTGTTAACTCTGGCGTAATTAAAAAACAAGTACAGAAACAGACTCAATGCTGAGCATGACCTCAGGGTTGCACTGTCAAAAACTGAGACCAGAATAAACATACTTGTTGAAAACTTCAACCAGCCACACATCTTTCATTTGGACTGTGTGTGTGTGTATGTGTGTTTGTTTTCTTGTCTACATCTGTGTGATGTGATCAATCAGTTTATTCCCGTTCAAAATATGTATTGTATTTTAACAGAAACAGTTCCAACCTTGTTCCAACAATATTTTCTACAGTAAGCTGTACAGTAGGCCTGATGATTTACTTAGGGTTGCACTATCAAAAACTGAGCTTGTGTGTGTGCTCTGTTATTTTTTTTATTTCACCTTTATTTAACCAGGTAGGTCAGTTGAGAACAAGTTCTCATTTGCAACAGCGACCTGGCCAAGACAAAGCAAAGCAGTGCGACAAAAAACAACACAGAGTTACACATGGGAAATAAACAAACGTACAGTCAATAACACAATAGAAAAATCTATATACAGAGTGCAAATGTAGTGCAAAATGCAGTAAGGTAAGGAAGACAATAAATAGGCCATAGTGGCGAAATAAATTACAGATTAGCATAATCACTGGAATGATGGAATGTGCAAATGATGATGTGCAAATAGAGATACTGGAGTGCAAAATTGAGCAGAAGTTAAAAAAAAATATATGGGTATGAGGTAGTAGGATGGGCTATTTACAGAAGGGCTATATACAGGTGCAGTAACCGATAAGCAGCTTTGACAGCTGATGCTTAAAGTTAGTGAGGGAGATAGGAACCTCTAGCTTCAAGGATTTTTGCATTTCGTTCCAGTCATTGGCAGCAGAGAACTGGAAGGAATGGCGGCCAAAGGAGGTGTTGGCTTTGGGGGTGGCCAGTGAGATATACCAGCTGGAGCGCATGCTACGGGTAGGTGTTGCTATGGTGACCAGCGAGCTGAGATAAGGCGGGGATTTACCTAACAAAGACTTATAGATGACCTGGAACCAGTGGGTTTGGCGACGAATATGTAGTGAGGGCCAGCCGACGAGAGAATACAGGTCGCAGTGGTGGGTAGTATATGGGGCTTTGGTAACAAAACGGATGGCACTGTGATAGACTACATCCAATTTGCTGAGTAGAGTGTTGGAGGCTATTTTGTAAATGACATCGCCGAAGTCAAGGATCGGTAGGATGGTAAGTTTTACAAGGGCATGTTTGGCAGCATGAGTGGAGGCTTTGTTGCGAAATAGGAAGCCGATTCTAGATTTAATTTTGGATTGGAGATGGTTAATATGAGTCTGGAAGTTGAGTTTACAGTCTAACCAGACGCCTAGGTATTTGTAGTTGTCCACAAATTCTAAGTCAGACCAGTCGAGGGTAGTGATGATAGTCCGGTGGGCGGGTGCGGACAACGTTCTATTGAAGAGCATGCATTTAGTCTTACTAGCATTTAAGAGCAGTTGGAGGCCACGGAAGGAGTGTTGTATGGCATTGAAGCTTGTTTGAAGGTTAATTAACACAGTGTCCAAAGAGGGGCCAGATGTATACAGAATGGTGTCGTCTGCGTAGAGATGGATCAAAGATTCACCAGCAGCGAGAGCGACATCGTTGATGTATATAGAGAATAGGGTTGGCCCAAGAATTGAACCCTGTGGCACCCCCATAGAGACTGACAGGGGACCGGACAGCAGGCCCTCCGATTTTGTCTGTCTGAGAAGTAGTTGGAGAACCAGGCGAGGCAGTCACTTGAGAAACCAAGGCTGTTGAGTCTGCCAATAAGAATGCGGTGCCTTGGCCAGGTCGATGAAGACGGCTGCACAGTACTGTCTTCTATCGATGGCGGTTATGATATCGTTAAGTACCTTGAGCGTAGCTGAGATGCATCCATGACCAGCTCGGAAACCAGATTGCATAGCAGAGAAGGTCCGGTGGGATTCGAAGAAGTCATTGATCTGTTTATTAACTTGGCTTTCGAAGACTTTAGAGAGGCAGGGCAGGATGGATATAGGTCTGTAACAGTTTGGGTCTAGAGTGTCTCCCCCTTTGAAGAGGGGGATGACCGCGGCAGCTTTCCAATCTCTAGGGATCTCAGACGATACAAAAGAGAGGTTGAACAGGCTGGTAATAGGGGTTGCAACAATTTTGGCTGATAATTTTAGGAAGAAAGGGTCCAGATTGTCTAGCCCAGCAGATTTGTAGGGGTCCAGATTTAGCAGCTCTTTCAGAACATCAGCTGTCTGGATTTGGGTGAAGAAGAAGCGCGGGGGGGGGGGTTGGGCAGGTTGCTGCGGGGGGTACAGAGCTGTTGGCCGGGGTAGAGGTAGCCAGGTGGAAAGCATGGCCAGCCGTAGCAAAATGCTTGTTGAAATTTTTGATTATTGTGAATTTATCGGTGGTGACAGTGTTTCCTAGCCTCAATGCAGTGGGCAACTGGGAGGAGATGCTCTTATTCTCCATAGACTTTACAGTGTCCCAGAACTTTTTGGAATTAGTACTACAGGATGCACATTTCTGTTTGAAAAAGCTGGCCTTTGCTTTTCTAACTGACTGTGTATATTTGTTCCTGGTTTCCCTGAAAAGTTGCATATCGCGGGGGCTATTCGATGCTAATGCAGTGTGTTGGTCAAGGGCAGTCAAGTCTGGGGTGAACCAAGGGCTATATCTATTTTTAGTTCTAAGTTTTTTGAAAGGGGCATGCTTATTTAGGATGGTGAGGAAAGCACTTTTAAAGAACAACCAGGCATCATCTACTGACGGGATGAGGTCAATATCCTTCCAGGATACCTGGGCCAGATCGATTAGAAAGGCCTGCTCGCAGAAGTGTTTTAGGGAGCGTTTGACAGTGATAAGGGGTGGTCGCTTGACCGCGGACCCATTACGAACGCAGGCAATGAGGCAGTGATCGCTGAGATCCTGGTTGAAAACAGAGGAGGTGTATTTGGAGGGCAAGTTGGTCAGAATGATGTCTATGATAGTACCCATGTTTACGGATTTAGGGTTGTACCTGGTGGGTTCCTTGATAATTTGTGTGAGATTGAGGGCATCTATCTTAGATTGAAGAACAGCCGGGGAGTTAAGCATATCCCAGTTGAAATCACCTAATAGTACAAACTCTGAAGATTGATGGGGGGCAATCAATTCACATATGGTGTCCAGGGCACAGCTGGGGGCTGAGGGGGGTCTGTAACAGGTAGCAACAGTGAAAGACTTATTTCTGGAAAGGTGGATTTTTAAGAGTAGAAGCTCAAACTGTTTGGGCACAGACCTGGACAGTATAACAGAACTCTGCAGGTTGTCTCTGCAATAGATTGCAACTCCACCTCCTTTGGCAGTTCTATCTTGACAGGAAATATTGTAGTTGGGGATGAACATTTCAGAATTTTTGGTGGCCTTCCTGAGCCAGGATTCAGACACAGCTAGGACATCCGGGTTGGCGGAATGTGCTAAAGCAGTGAATAAATAAAACTTAGGGAGGAGGCTTCTGATATTAACATGCAAGAAACGAAGGCTCTTACGGTTCCAGAAGTCAACAAATGAGAGCGCCTGGGGAATAGGTGTGCAGGCTGTTTTTCTTGGAACGCTGTGTTCTTCTGCCGCCATGTATAACGCCCCTTGTTATGACCAAATAACTCAATCTTTGTTTCATCTGTCCACAGCACCTTATTCCAAAATGAAGCTGGCTTGTCCAAATGTGCGTTTGTGGCGTGTGTGCAGAAAAGGCTTCTTCCGCATCACTCTCCCGTACAGCTTCTCCTTGTGCAAAGTGCGCTGAATTGTTGAACGATGCACAGTGACACAATCTGCAGCAGGTGTGGTAGGTCTTTGGAGGTGGTCTGTGGGCTGTTTTTGACCGTTCTCACCATCCTTCGCCTTTGCCTGTCCGATATTTTACTTGGCCTGTCTAAGGGCTGATACATGCTTAGCTAATTAATATGTTAATCTACAACAAGAGTTATTAACTGAATGTATTGTGTGATTATAGAACTTTAGAACTGCTGTAGGCTTGGGTGTGGGGGAGCCATGTGGAGGGAATGTGCATAGCTTGGGGGTTTCACTGTATTTTGTGGTAACATGAGACAAGAACATCTGCTGAGAGGGAACTGCTTCCGTCAACTGGATTGCGTCACGAGGCTGGGACCAGCCTGCACGCCTAGGACATCCGGGTTGGCGGAATGTGCTAAAGCAGTGAATAAATAAAACTTAGGGAGGAGGCTTCTGATATTAACATGCAAGAAACGAAGGCTCTTACGGTTACAGAAATCAACAAATGAGAGCGCCTGGGGAATAGGTGTAATGCTGGGAGCTACAGGACCTGGGTTTACCTCTACATCACCAGAGGAACAGAGGAGGAGTAGAATCAGTGTTCGGCTAAGGGCTTTAAGAACTGGACGTCTAGTACGTTGGGTACATAAAATAAAAGGAGCAGATTTCTGGGCGTGGTGGAATAGATTAAGGGCATAATGTATAGACAAGGGTATAGTAGGATGTGAGTTCAGTGGAGGTAAACCTAGGCGTTGGGTAATGAAGAGAGAGGTTGCATCTCTGGAGACACCAGTTAAGCCAGGTGAGGTCTCTGCATGTGTGGAGGGTGAGACAAAGGAGCTATCAGAGGCCAGTTGAGCAGGACTGGGGGCTCTGCAGTGAAATAAAACAATAATAGCTAACCTAAACAGCAACAGACAAGGCATATTGAAATAAGAAAGGGGCATAAAAACAAACACTGTTAATGAGGGGCCAAGACAACGACGGGTAATGGCGATGAATGGACAAAGAGGGTCAGATAGAGAAATGTGATGTGCTACACACAGGACCTGGGGCCTGGCAGTTAAACAGAATGAAATACCATGTAACCGAACAGTCCTGCAGGCATCAGCTGTGAAGCTGAGTAGTCATGGGATCCGATGAGCAGCAAAGAGGTGAGCTAGGGAGCAGTTCAATGGGTGCTGCACTAGGCGAGCGAGGAGGCACAGCATTCAGAGTGCTAGCAGGCCGGGGCTAGCAGATGAAACGTCAGCGACGTCGCAGAGGAAAAGCCTGTTGAGACCACGTCGGACAATTACGTCTGCAGACCAGTCGTGGTGGCTCGGCGGGGCTCTGTGTCGACAGTAGAAGGTCCAGGCAGGTAGACAAAGGTACTGTAGCCCGGGAGAGTAGCTAGTACACGTCGGCTGTCCGGGATATGGGCCTAGCTCACGGCTAGCTTAGGTAGCATATGGACAATGGGTAGTTTAGAAAAGTTTAGCCAAAACAGCAAAACTAGCTAGCTTTAATGATCCGGTGTGATGGTCCTGTGATTTCAGTGGAAATCCGGTGAAGTGGAAGGGAACGCAGTCCGATATGCGCTGGGTTGGTAGCGCGCTGTGCAGACTGGCCGATAATTGTCCGAACTAAAAGCGGCTGATGCAGGCAGAGCAGTGGTGAGGACCGCTAGCAGTGGTTAGCGATGGCTAGTAGCTAGTTAGCAAGCTAGATAGCAGGCTAGCTTCTGACTGCAGTTCAGTTAAATAATGAAAAATAAGGATATTAGATCCGTTTCACGTTGGGTGAGGCGGGTTGCAGGAGAGGTAAATCGGGAACAATAAAAAATATATGGAAAGATATGGTTATACATTTGTGTGTTGTAATCAATGAGTTTATTCCAGTTCAGAATTACAATTATTTGTTGTATTTTAACAACTGTTGCAACCTAGACATACACTGGGGGCCAAAAGTTTGGAATATTACTCATTCAAGGGTTTTTCTTTATTTGAACACACAGAATTTCTAATTTGGGTCGTAGGCAGGAAAAGTTTAAGAACCCCTGCTCTACACTTGTGTTAAGTGTCTATGGCAAATATTGAGATTGTCAAAAAAAGGTTATGATTAGTATTCAGCACTAAAAGAAGACAACTAATAGGGAAGGGTAAAGCGATCCCTTGTCTACTATCCACAGCCGTTAGGAGTATCCTATCATAGTCGGAGTAGGGTGAAGTTGCCACTAGAGTCCAGGGGTGTTCAATGTCAATCCTGGAGGGCCAAAACACTTCTGGTGTTTTTTTTTTATTTTTTTTATTTCACCTTTATTTAACCAGGTAGGTCAGTTGAGAACAAGTTCTCATTTGCAACTGCGACCTGGCCAAGACAAAGCAAAGCAGTGTGACAAATAACAACACAGAGTTACACATTAAACAAACAGTCAAAAACACAATAGAAAAATCTATATACAGAGTGCAAAATGTAGTGCAAAAATGCAGTAAGGTTAAGAGGTAGAACAATAAATAGACTATAGTGGTGACATAAATTACAGAATTATCATTATTAACACATCATTATTAATCCTTCTCATCAGGGACTGAATCAGACCTGGGACACCAGGTGAGTGCAATTACCTACCAGGTAGGAGAAAAAGAAATTGAAGTGTTTCGCCTCCAGGACCGGAATAGAACAGCCCTCCCCTACATGTTGATTTTGGGTCAGTTCTGCATTTCCCCCACTAATGGTTAAAGTGGCACTCCAGGTATGTCATGACATGGCACGAGTGGGGGGTGAGCATTTCCTCTTTTGTTCTCTATTGCTCCTCAAGCAAGGGTGGAGGCCAATGACATCACAAATTCCCATCAGACCAATTCCTTGAAGTTTGCACTTGTGTCTAAAAATAACACTAATTTGCTCAAAACGTTGTTTTTTTTACCCTTTAGAGTGTGTACTTTACTGCATTTATACTTGGGATATCAATTTTCAACAGGAAAAGTTCAGAACCACTAGATTTTTATTTTCTTTTACTAGACAAGTCAGTTAAGAACAAATTCTTATTTACAATGACAGCCTAGGAACAGTGGGTTAACTGCCTTGTTCAGGGGCAGAATGACAGATTATTACCTTGTCAGCTCGGGGATTCGATCCGGCAACCTGTCAGTTACGGGCCCAACGCCCTAACCACTAGGCTACCTGCCGCCCCATGAAGTCTTTAAGGCTAGGATTGGGGGAGGGAAAGCTAATTAAAGATCTATAGCTAGGGAAGCATCATTCTCCCACATACCTTTTCCTCCTCAATCTCGTCCTCTGAGGACTTATCTGAGGGGGGCTCCAAGGACAGGTTCTTCACCACTTCGTCCACCTTGACTTGCTTCACAGCTTTGTTCTTCTTACTCAGTTTCCTCTTCCGCAAATTGGCCTACAACAACAAAAGGTGAAAACAATCATAATTCTTTGCAACTAATTAGAACACATGTGGGCCCCTTGAAATAGAATGTGTCCTGGGTTTTTGACTTTCCATGCCACACTAGACACTTTTACTGGTGATCTTTTTAATGTGTTTAAAGTGTGTGAAAATGATCCTCCTGGTGATAAAACAGTATTTGCCACAATTGGGAGTTAGATGCGTCTGATAGCCAAAGCCAGTTCAATCAATGGTCCATACATAGAATCATAAAGAAATTATACTGCTACCTTCCTATAAAGCTCCTTTCGGTAGCCAGCCATGCACTAGTATTGACTATTCACGATAGTCTTCATAAAGACACTTGACACATTGTTTACATCGCAGGATGCTAGTATGAGACCGTAAAGCTGCAGCTGGGCTGACTTCTGCAACAACTAAGAGCATGAAGCACAAGGCTAACCTTCATAGCTGTTTTGGTCCTGCAGCTATCAAGTTGTTGCAGAGTGAAGCGCATTCCTGTATAAGCACAGATACTCAAAGAGTATCGTCTTACATCGGACTCATCTACAATATCTGTGGTTCATCATATCGCTGAGTCTCAGTTTAATAGCCTTGATATAAAGCCATTGATTGTTGAATATCTTAACTTATAAGTTCCTCATTAGCCTAATACAGTCTTAACCAAACAGAAACCAAAATATAACCTTGCAAACAATGTCATTGTAAACAAACAATGTATAGCTTCAAACCATGGTTTTAACTATAATTTTGGATCTGATGGACTGTCAGGATCTCGAGCACTGTTGATGAATTTAAAGAGCTAAATTTCCCTCGCCTCATTCCTCAGCTGTTTATCAAAAACAAGTGGTAAAGTCGTTTTGTTGTTTTTCCAATCCCAGACTGTAGCTTTAATTCTGACTTTAGACAACGGTTCAAGACTATCCACATACTAGCATATCACCAGGAATGCCTATTTTTAAATGTCCCTCAAATGAGAGGTTAAAAGGTAAGTTCTGCTCTGCTGGTTATCTTATTAAAGTGGAACAGAGATTTAAAAAAAAAAAACACATGGAGGTGGAATCTAATGATATTTGGTGAAACTAAAACTGACATGAGCCAACAGAAAAGGATATGTACTATAGGACACAGACTTTGCATAGACGACCGTGATCCAGCCAGTCAAGGCCACTTACTGTCCCAGTTTGCCTCTGTACATCCTTTTTAGCCAGGTCCTTGCTCAATAATTTGATGAGGTAGTCTGCTCTCATCTGAAGTTGCTTGGCCTGTGGCTTCTTGTCAGGGTCGTCTGGCAGGAGCTGGCTCACACAAAGGAACGGATGTGTAAATTAATACAACTATAACACAAAGGCTCTTACCTTAACCTTGGCTATGACATTTTTACTTCCCCTACAAAGTGGGACCCTGCTGGGACAAAGAACCAAAAATGTCTGACACCGAATGTACCAAGCTATTATTGAAAACATTAATATTGTTAAAAGGTCCAATGCAGATGTTCTTATCTCAATGTCAAATAATTTCTGGGTAACAATGAAGTACCTTACTGTGATTGTTCTAAATTAAAATCTTGGCAAAGATCACTTTCTCAAGCAAGAATTTTGCTAGAACTGTCTGGGAGTGGTCTGAGTGGGGAGGGGAAAACGAAAAACTAGCTTTTATTGGCAGAGCGGTTTGGAACTCTTATTGGTCTATTAACTAATTTACCGCCTGGTGATGTCAAGCGTCACATCTGGAATCATGCTCTGGGGATGTTTTTCAGTGGCAGGATTGAGGGAAAGATGAACGGAGCAAAGTACAGACAGATCCTTGATGAAAACCTGCTCCAGAGCGGACCTCAGACTTGGGCGAAGCTTCACCTTCCAACAGGATAAGATAACGACCCTAAGCACATAGCCAAGACAATGCAGGAGTGGCTTTGGGACAAGGCTCTGAATATCCTAGAGTGGCCCAGCCAGAGCCAGTACTTGAACCCAATCGAACATCTCTGGAGAGACCTGAAAATAGCTGTGCAGCGACGTTCCCCATCCAACATGACATAGATTGAGAGGATCTGCAGAGAAGAATGGGAGAAACTCCACAAATACAGGTGTGCCAAGCTTGAAGCGTCATACCCAAGAAGACTCAAGGCTCTAATTGCTGCCTAAGGTGCTTCAACAAAGTACTGAGTAAAGGGTCTGAATACTTATTAAATGTGATATTCAGTGGCGATCAGTCATTCAGGGCATGTGGGACAGAGCACCACCTGTTTTGATCCCCACATTTTAGCAAAAAATAAATGTATATATATTGTGGTGGCCAGAAGGAAACACAGTCCTCCACAACGCAGCACGGTCACCTGCAGCACCATGGAGAGCACCATCAGAGGAAGACACAAGGTCTGGGCTAAACAGTGTTCAGGACCAAGGACAGCTCTAACACAGGTGTGCACCATTTTCCCTCTGACAGGGTGCCTCAGCTGCAGGCTGTTGGACCAATTAGTAGCCACATAAAAGAGAACAAAGAAGCCACAGTAAAGGGAGAAGCAGGAGTAGAGAGCAGACACAGAGTGTTGGATGTACCCCAGCCCAGGCATTGGACCAGTCATAACCCGACCACCCTCTTGAAGATAGAGGCCTAGTTGACGACGTGAGTAAAATGAATCACCTTAACTAATCCTACACCTCTTCTTGCCTCCCTTCCAGAAGTAGACTGATGCAACAAGGAGCAACCTGAGAAAGAGGAATTACCTGAGTTACAGTTCTCTCCCTTCCCCTGCTTTATGGAAAATAAAGAAACTTAAGTTTTATATATATATATAATTTTTTGGGGTGGGGGGCTTGCCTGTTTTGCATGTTATTTTGGCATTAATACGTGTCACATCAGTTTGCAAACAATGTATAAAAAAAAAAAAAGTCAGTTAAGAACAAATCTGTGACAGTGGCTAACTGCAAGCATCGCAACTGGGAAGTCGGGAATAAACGAGTTCAGATTGGGAAAATATGTTTTGAACGGTCATCCAACTCGGAATTGAAAATCCAGCCTCTTTCTCTTTCTTTGATGACAAAATTTGCCCACGAAGGACCGCCGCTCCACCTTCCTGTTCAAGTGAGCACATGACAACAAGGTGAGTCCAAAAATGTCTTGTATGCTGCTGCATAAATGATGTAATATGCCAGGGAGACATGTATACTGTAGCTAAGAAACTAATACTAGGTGTATGTTGTGTAGTAAGCTGTTAGTAGCCTATGTGCTTCACCCTAATAATTTGGTATATTTTCCTCTTAATTTCTCCTACTGTTCTGACTCGGTGGTTCACATGTTTTTGAGAAATTTAATCATTGAATATTTTATTGGCTGCTTATATGCCCCCTTTATTGATCCCACAGTTCTGACTTGGTGTACAGGGAGAACACTTAGAACGGCTCATGTTCTGAATTCTGTTGCTGTACATTTCAAAAATGCTGAACAAATATTTATATTGACTAGTCCGTCCTTGCTCGCTCATGAATGTCTTAAACTAAATTACGGATTGCCTCTTATCCGCTTGTCGTCCCCTTATGCCACATTTGTTTAAGCAAGTCAGCCATATCAGCTATGTTCTTTTAAAAGGCAGTAAATGAGGCTTAATGAACTGTTTCGCTGCCAGACAAGGCTCTGCTGACAGCCAGGTGTGTCTTCTGTTGGGACAGCTTTATGTAGGCCCTAACAGTTTGTGGGCACAGTTTGTCAACGTTATAGTGCAATTAATGTATTGTTTAGTGTTTTGTTGTGTAGTGGCTTTGCTGGCATGTATCCCACTTGTTGTTTTTTTTTTGCCGCACCAAGATTCACATCCTAAAATCGCCACTAGTGATATACTTTTTTGGGGGGGATGTGCCAACATTTCTAAAAACCTATTTTTGCTTTGTCATTATGGGGTATTGTGTGTAGATTGATGAGGGAAAAACGGCTGTGAAATAAGGCTGTAACGTAACAAAATGTGGAAAGTCAAGCTGTCTGAATACTTTCCGAATGCACTGTATAACACACAGGAAAATCCCTTTTGACAGCACTGGGCCTTTAATTACAATAAGTAGCCTTTTCTAGAGAAATGTGCAATGTAATAAATCTGCTAATATGGGGGATTGTGAACGGGACAATTGATAGCTACAAAATTCAAAGCAGTAGTAGTATTCATTTTGAGAGCAATATAAAACAGTAGCTGTGGTCCACATAAATGTTAAACATATCGTCAAAGATGGTTTAGTAGAAACTGCTTCTCCAATAGAAATCCCTGAACATGCTTGTAGGCGATGTCATGGCGACGTTAGCTATGCTCATGTGCAGAAACACAACCAGTCTAACGGTCGTGTAGCGCCGAACTGTGCATGCCGTCAAATCAAAAGCACTTCTTCAATATAAAATAGTTTTGATGAAAACATTTCAGTTTGTCACTTTCACGAGTTTGGAGTAGAACGAGAAAATAATTGTTCACTACTCTCATCGTCTTCTCAAACCCCAGTCTGGTCTGCCGAGTCTGCTTCACAAGCGTTCATGGAAGTCTCACGATGTTGGGCCTCTGGGTTAAGAAACTGAGGTATCGTTTTATTTATCGTTATCGTGACAATTCAGTCAATTTATTGTTATTATATTTAGTACACATCGCCCAGCTTTTCTTCACTCACCTTGTGTGTCAGGT
This sequence comes from Thymallus thymallus, assembly GCA_023634145.1. Taxonomy (NCBI): domain Eukaryota; kingdom Metazoa; phylum Chordata; class Actinopteri; order Salmoniformes; family Salmonidae; genus Thymallus; species Thymallus thymallus. The sequence goes on from CM042404.1 coordinate 15,880,954, forward strand.
TGAGGTCGGGGTCCATCTTGATCATTTCCCAGCTGCCGTAACCGTACTCGTAGATTCCAATGAGCAGGCTGGAGTCCTCTTCCTTGCCCCAGTCAATGTCAAAGTGCGCTGCCTTGGAGTGGAACGGAATCGTGTACCTAAAAAAAAAAAAAGAGGAGTTTGGAATCAGTCTTCAGAGAGCTATAAGAAGTAAGAGTAGAATGTGTCATTTCATATTAAGTGGTCCTAAAACTAGGCTTGCAACAATCATATGTAAATTAAAAGGCAAGTACAGTGTAATTACATTGTAGGTAGAGATTAGTTTTAAAGTGCTTTCAACATTCTCAGTCATATCTGTCCTATTGTCAACAGCTGAATGAGAAGAAGAGGGCCTTCAAGGAGGGGAACAAGGACAAATTGAAATGCGTCCAGAGGGAGCTGAAGTTGCGGATTGCTGAGGGGAAGAGAGGATATAAGGAGAAAATGGAGGACAAGCTGAGGCAGAGCCAGGTGAGAGAGGTGTGGAAGGGTATGAGAAATATCACTGGCTTCAAAAAGTCAAACAGTGGGCAGATGGAGGGGACCCAGGACAGGGCCAATGAGCTGAACCAATTTTTTTAACTGGTTCGATACTGGCCCTGTCCACCTCCCTTCCAGCTCCAGGCCACACACCCTTACGGCTGTCCCACCCCCACTTTGCTCACAACACCTCTGTTGAGACAATTAGCGACCCCACCTCCACCCCTGCTCCCTCTGGACTGATTCTCAACACCCTTCCCCCCACCTCCCCACCTGGGCTGGCTTTCACCACCAACCAAGTGAAGAGTGCTGGAGAGACTACATCAGTGGAAAGCGGCGGGCCCTGATGGCATCAGCCCAAGGCTGCTTAGGGTCTGTGCTGACCAACTGTGTGGAATACTCCAGCGGCCCTTCAACCTTAGCCTGAGCCTAGAAAGGGTCCCTGTGCTGTGGAAAACATCCTGCCTCGTCCCAGTGCCCAAGAAGGCACACCCCACTGTCCTGAATGACTTCAGACCTGTAAAGCTAACATCCCACATCATGAAGACCCTGGAAAGGTTAGTCCTCGCTCACCTCAGACTCCTGGTGTGTACATCACTGGAGCCCCTGCAGTTCGCATACCAACGCAACATCGGGGTGGATGATGCTATCATCTACCTTCTGCAGAGGGCCTACTCTCACCTGGACAACGCAGGTTGCACTGTGAGGGTTGTGTTTTTTGACTTCTACAGCGCCTTCAACACCATTCAGCCCCTGCTACTGGGTGAGAAGAGGATGAAAGTGGAAGCATCTCCTGGGTCACGGACTACCTGACTGGTAGGCCACAATTTGTGCGACTACAGAGCTGTGTCAGAATGGGCAGTGAGCAACACAGGGGCCCCCCAGGGAACGGTCCGGGCCCCCCAGGGAACGGTCCTGTCCCCCTTCCTGTCCACCCTCTACACCTCGGACTTCAGATATAACTCTGAAACATGCCACCTACAGACGTTCTCGGATGACTCCGCAATTGTAGGGTGCATCAGGGGTGGGCAGGAGGAGCACAATCAGTGACTTTGTGTTGTGGTGTGAGCAGAACCACCTTCAGCTCAACATCAGCAAAACAAAGGAGATGGTGGTGGACTTCAGGAGAACCAAGGCACAACTGACTGCAGTCCCTATACAGGGGATGAATATGGAAATGGTTGGTTATACAAGTTCCTGGGAGTCCATATGGACAACAGGCTGGAATGGGCTGGTAACACCGGGGCCCTGTACAAAAAGGGCCAGAGCCGACTCTACTTTCTGAGGAGGCTCAGGTCCTTCAGCGTGTGCAGTAAACTACTGCATACCTTCTACCAGTCTGTGATGTAGTGCCATCTTTTTTGCAGTGGTGTGCTGGGGAGCCAACATAAAAGCTGGTGATGCTTCTCGGGTAAATAAGCTGATCAGGAAGGCTAGCTCTGTACTGGGGATGAGCCTTGACACTCTAGAGGAGGTGGCGGAGAGACGGATCCTGGCCAAACTGCTGGCCATCATGGACAACGTCACCCACCCTCTGCATGCCATGGTTATGACGCAGAGGAGCACCTTCAGTCACAGACTGATCCCACCACGGTGTGCCAGAGAGCGCTACAGGAGGTCCTTCCTGCAGGCGGCTATTAGACTATTTAATGCCTCACCAGGGTGCCGTGCCGTCGGCAACACAGACCTGGAACTGTTGGTGTTAGGACCTAGTTTAACAATTGTGCATCCATCCGTGAGTAACTCTGGTGTCTATTCACTCAGGATTTATTCATTCAGGTCTGTATATACAGTCGTGGTCAAAAGTTTCTTTATGTCAGTAGTTACTATGGTACACTGAAGTATAATTACAAGTATTCCATAAGTGTCAAAGGCTTTCAATGACAATGACATTCAGTTTATGCAAAGAGTCAATATTTGCAGTGTTGACCCTTCTTTTTCAAGACTTCTGCAATCTGCCCTGGCATGCTGTCAATTAACTTCTGGGCCACATCCTGACTGATGGCAGGCCATTCTTGCATAATCAATGCTTGGAGTTTGTCAGTTGTGTTTTTTTTTTTTTTTGTCCACCCGCCTCGAGGATCGACCACAAGTTCTCAATGGGATTAAGGTCTGGGGAGTTTCCTGGCCATGGACCCAAAATGTCGATGTTTTGTTCCCCGAGCCACTTAGTTATCACATTTGCCTTATGGCAAGGTGCTCCATCATGCTGGAAAAGGCATTGGTCGTCACCAGACTGTTCTTGGATGGTTGAGAGAAGTTGCTCTCTGAGGATTTGTTGGTACCATTCTTTATTCATGGCTGTGTTCTTAGGCAAAATTGTGAGTGAGCCCACTCCCTTGGCTGAGAAGCAACACCACACATGAATGGTCTCAGGATGCTTTACTGTTGGCATGACACAGGACTGATGGTAGCGCTCAACAATCGGAAAGGGGATTCATCAGAGAAAATGACTCTACCCCAGTCCTCAGCAGTCCAATCCCTGTACCTTTTGCAGAATATCAGTCTGTCCTTTAAGTTTTTCCTGGAGAGAAGTGGCTTCTTTGCTGCCTTTCTTGACACCAGGCCATCCTCCAAAAGTCTTTGCCTCACTGTGCGTGCAGATGCACTCACACCTGCCTGCTGCCATTCCTGAGCAAGCTCTGCACTGGTGGTGTCCCGATCCCGCAGCTGAATCAACTTTAGGAGACGGTTCTGGCGCTTGCTGGACTTTCTTGGGCGCCCTGACGCCTTCACAACAATTGAACCTCTCTCCTTGAAGTTCTTGATGATCCGATAAATGGTTGATTTAGGTGCAATCTTACTAGCAGCAATATATGCCTTTGAAGCCCTTTTTGTGCAAAGCAATGATGACGGCACGTGTTTCCTTGCAGGTAACCATGGTTGACAGAGGAAGAACAATGATTTCAAGCACCACCCTTCTTTTAAAGCTTCCAGTCTGTTATTCTGACTCAATCTGCATGACCCGAGTGATCTCCAGCCTTGTCCTCGTCAACACTCTCCTGTGTTAACGAGACAATCACTGACATGATGGCAGCTGGTCCTTTTGTGGCAGGGCTGAAATGCAGTGGAAATGTTTTTTTGGGATTAAATTCATTTTCATGGCAAAGAGGGACTTTGCAATTAATTGCAACTCATCTGTTCACTCTTCTGATATTCTGGAGTATATGCAAATTGCCATCATCAACACTGAGGCAGCAAACTTGGCGGAGACCAATACTTGTGTAATTCTCAACTTTTGACCACGACTATACATACTCATGTACAGTTTTTATATCGTATCACGTGCAATATTGCAAGTAATTCTTGGACTTAACTTACGTAGTCATTCACTCAGGACTGCATATTAGTATCCTGTCAGTTGTATCTTTTTTCATTGCTTTAGTATATCAAATGTGCATTTATCTGTAATTAAACCCTGCACTAAGGAGTGTATTTTAAGGGAATTACCTCAAATTATATCATACACACATTTAGCTATATAAGTATCACTGTAAGGGTCTGACCGAGGCCAGGTCCCTGATTCCCTCTAGGGGGAGTGGGATGGCCATGGTCAGGTCCTTACACCCAGGGTTGGGTTATTGGTGATCCCCAATTAGAGACAGCTGTCGTGAGTTGTCTCTAATTGGGGATTCTATTTATGTGCACCGCCCATCCACCTGCGTGTGGATCATTGCTTGTTTGTGTATGTGTGTTCGACTGCACTCACGTCACGGTTAAGTACGTTTATTGTTTTATTAGTATAATAATAAAACATGTTTGCTCAGTACTCTCGCTCTGCGCCTCGTTCCCTTCAACCACATCGTGACAATCTCTTCCTGTCATTTACCTGTACAGTTCATTTAACCATGCAAAATATTCCCTTACCTGTTCATTTAACCAGTATGTCTAAGTAAACTATTATTACCTTCACTCATATCATATGCATTTTTAGCTATTTAAGTATTTCTCAGCCAACGACCTGTATCGCATAGTTGACCATCCACCAATGTATAATGTACATATTCAGCCAACCACCCATACATGCAATGTCTTTTTATAGCTTTTTTGCACTCCAGACTTCTTGTATTTCTATACTTTTTCATACTACCGCTCTCTGTATCGTGTATCTGTCTTGTGTATTTTCGTTCTGGCATTTGGCACCTGCCCTCTGTTTTGTTGTAGCTGCTTGACGAAGAAATTTCCCCTCTGGGATCAATAAAGTATATCTTTTTAATACATGTTGTGGCTTTAGATAGCATAGACCTATTTGTCATGTCCGATACTGTACTGTGCAGCCGTCTTCATCGACCTGGCCAAGGCTTTCGACTCTGTCAATCACCGCATTCTTATTGGCAGACTCAACAGCCTTGGTTTCTCAAGTGACTGCCTTGCCTGGTTCTCTAACTACTTTGCAGACAGGGTTCAGTGTGTCAAATCGGAGGGCCTATTGTCCGATCCTCTGGCAGTCTCTATGGGGGTGCCACAGGGTTCAATTCTTCTGCCAACCCTTTTCTCTATATACATCAACGATGTCGCTCTTGCTGCTGGTGACTCTCTGATCCATCTCTACGCAGATGACACCGTTCTGTATACATCTGGCCCCTCTTTGGACACTGTTTACTAACCTTCAAACAAGCTTCAATGCCATACAACACTCCTTCCGTGGCCTCCAACTGCTCTTAAACGCTAGTAAAACTAAGTGCATGCTTTTCTATCGAACGCTGCCAGCACCCGCCCACTATCATCACTACTCTCGACGGGTCCGAATTAGAATACGTGGACACCTACAAATACCTAGGCATCTGGTTAGACTGTAAACTCAACTTCCAGACTCACATCAATCTCCAATCCAAAATTAAATCCAGAATTGGCTTCCTATTTCGCAACAAAGCCTCCTTCACTCATGCTGCCAAACATGCCCTTGTAAAACTGACTATCCTACCGATCCTTGATTTCGGCGATGTCATTTACAAACTAGCCTCCAACACTCTACTTAGCAAATTGGATGTAGTCTATCACAGTGCCATCTGTTTTGTTACCAAAGCCCCATACACTACCCACCACTGCGACCTGTATGCTCTCGTTGGCTGGCCTTCATTATATATTCGTCGCCAAACCCACTGGCTCCAGGTCATCTATAAGTCATTACTAGGTAGGGCGGGGATTTATCTCAGCTCACTGGTCACTATAGCAACACCCACCCGTAGCATGCGCTCCAGCAGGTATATCTCACTGGTCACCCCCAAAGCCAACACCTCCTTTGGCCGCCATTCCTTCCAGTTCGCTGCTGCCAATGACTGGAACGAATTGCAAAAATCACTGAAGCTAGAGGTTCCTATCTCCCTCACTAACTTTAAGCGTCAGCTGTCAAAGCTGCTTATCGATCACTGCACCTGTATATAGCCCTTCTGTAAATAGCCCACACTACTACCTCATCCCCATATTTATTTTTGTTATTTTCACAAATCTTGCACTCCAGTATCTCTATTTGCACATCATTTGCACATCCTTCATTCCTGTGTTGATGATAAGCTGTAATTTATCTCACCACTATGGTCTATTTATTGTCCTACCTCCTAACCTTACTGCATTTTGCACTCTAAATACAGATTTTCTATTGTGTTTTTACCATGTTTGTTTACTGTGTAACTCTGTTTTTGTCGCACTGCTTTGCTTTGTCTTGGCCAGGTCGCAGTTGCAAATGAGAACTTGTTCTCAACTGACCTACCTGGTTAAATAAAGGTGAAATAAATGTCCATGGATTTCAGGCTTCATTGGCTGCTATGTGAGTGGAAATAAACTTAAACTTTTAACTGTTGTTGGTTTGAGCAGAGTTAATAGTGTGTGGTGGAGTAAAGACAGCATTGCTTCGTTCTAAATGGGTCCTGGTCAAAAGGTCTTGCACTAAATAGGGAATAAGGTGCCATTTGGGACGCAAACCATGTTTGAGGTAAGAGACTGAGCGGCGAGACGGACCTCTTCCTCTCCTCAGGGTCGGCAGGAATGGCTTTGTGGAGTGGCACCAGCTCCCCCTCGTGGGAGATGACCAGCTTGGCGTTCACCTGGATGCTCGAGATCCTGAACGTTGGGCCTTTCACCTTCCCCCTGATGGCGAGGCAGAGAAGTTTAATACTGATGACCAGTGGCACTACAACAATACAACCTGCTCTTGAGCAACACGAGTGGATTTCAAAATTGTTTGAAATAGCAGTAGAGTGAGAAGGATGGATGGGTGGATATGAGAGACTGAAGATTAAGGGATGAATGAATGGATAGTGATGGATGAGAGACAGACAGTGAAAAGTACCTGATGTCTTCTCTGGTCCGCAGGGGTTCTCCCTGAGGGTCTTCAGGCAGCCGTAGTGAACCGTCTCCGCCAGTCACTTCAGATCGTACTCAGACTTATCCACCAGCTCGGCATCATGGGCGATAGCATCCAATCTGAAGGAGACACGTTTATTAGTCATACGGCATGTTGAGAAGAGTTGTAAAATTCTAAGTTTTTCTTCCTCTCCAAGGCACTGTTTCACTATTTTTACCTTTCAAGTGGTCCACCAAACTTTTTGTAGCTCTTGATAAATCTATGTAGAAATAAAAAGAGTTGTGAGGTAGTCTAGGCCAGGGGTGCCCAGACTTTAGTTACATAGGATCTACTTTTTCATCCATCATTTCACAGCGCCGTGTAACAGTGTTTCTGGATAGATACACATCCTTAATAACGGAAATGATTTCACATTTATTTTTTAAATCAAACAATGATTCTGCTGCCTCTAAAAAGGCCTATTTTTACAATTTCGGTTTCGTGTTCTTTGCTAGTATGTGACTCACCCGGAATGATGCAATCGTGGCTGCCTTTGATTTTGAGCCGGGCCTTGTAAAGATCCATTGTTGGGCAGCTAGTTGAGACTTCAACTCTTTTACTTTTCTCTTATGTAGTTCACTTTTAGCTGGAAAGTGGCTTTGAAATGCCTCAACATTTCCCTTCTTAGCAAGAGCTATGTTTGAATGGCAGATCAGACACACATTTTGAATTTGTTGTGGTGAGAACATTATCTTCCTCCCACAGTTTCTTGCTGCTTGGTCCAACACTCATTAAAAACGTAACAGCAACTTCATAGAAAACAATGTAGTAAAAAAACAACTACCACTGGAACATCCTGTTACAGGTCTGTTACAGGTCTCGCAAGAGTGGAAATGTAATACGTACTAACTGCAGACGGTTGCTATGGTAGCGACAGTTTGGAAAACCGTGGGTTGGTCCAATTTTATGTAAATCAAGCAGTTTTTTTTTATTTTATTTTGGCTGTGCAGTAATCGAGAAAGATGCTAACCTGTAAGCAAAGCATACAGCGCTTCAGAACTGTGGACCTCAATACTTTTAAGCAGACTCAATGGTAACGCTGTGAATTGCAAAAATGTATATTTTTAGTGCATACATTTTGAAAACCTTTTATGCGGTCTACTAGAAAGAAGTTTGCGATCGACCGGTGTCCCAAATGGCACCCCATTCCCTTTATAGTGCTATAAAAGGAATAGGGTGCCATTTGAGATGCATCCCATGTGTAGTGATTACCTTCGTATCTCAGTGTTGCTGAAGCCCTAGATGTTTTCTCGTGGAATGGTCCGAGGTCGTCCTCGTTTCGTGGGCCTCTTGCGATCCGAGGCGGAGTCGCTGTCGGAGCCCGAGTACTGCCGGTTTCTGCTCCGCCGGCTACCATTGCCGTTAAAGCTGATCTGGATCCATAAATAAATAAGTTACTATATATTTTTAAAAAATCTGTATATACAGTGGGGAGAACAAGTATTTGATACACTGCCGATTTTGCAGGTTTTCCTACTTACAAAGAATGTAGAGGTCTGTCATTTTTATCATAGGTACACTTCAGCTGTGAGAGACGGAATCTAAAACAAAAATCCAGAAAATCACATTGTATGATTTTTAAATAATTAATTTGCATTTTATTGCATGACATAAGTATTTGATCACCTACCAACCAGTAAGAATTCCGGATCTCACAGAGCTGTTAGTTTTTCTTTAAGAAGCCCTTCTGTTCTCCACTCATTACCTGTATTAACTGCACCTGTTTGAACTCGTTACCTGTATAAAAGACACCTGTCCACACACTCAATCAAACAGACTCCAACCTCTCCACAATGGCCAAGAGCAGAGAGCTGTGTAAGGACATCAGGGATAAAATTGTAGACCTGCACAAGGCTGGGATGGGCTACAGGACAATAGGCAAGCAGCTTGGTGAGAAGTCAACAACTGTAGGCGCAATTATTAGAAAATGGAAGAAGTTCAAGATGACGGTCAATCTCCCTCGGTCTGGGGCACCATGCAAGATCTCACCTCGTGGGGCATCAATGATCATGAGGAAGGTAAGGGATCAGCCCAGAACTACACGGCAGGACCTGGTCAATGACCTGAAGAGAGCTGGGACCACAGTCTCAAAGAAAACCATTAGTAACACACTGCGCCGTCATGGATTAAAATCCTGCAGCGCACGCAAGGTCCCCCTGCTCAAGCCAGCGCATGTCCAGGTCCGTCTGAAGTTTGCCAATGACCATCTGGATGATCCAGAGGAGGAATGGGAGAAGGTCATGTGGTCTGATGAGACAAAAATAGAGCTTTTTGGTCTAAACTCCACTCGCCGTGTTTGGAGGAAGAAGAAGGATCAGTACAACCCCAAGAACACCATCCCAACCGTGAAGCATGGAAGTGGAAACATCATTCTTTGGGGATGCTTTTCTGCAAAGGGGACAGGACGACTGCAGGGGACAGGTAACAAGGGGACAGGACGATACTTGTTCTCCCCACTGTATATATAAAAAGAAACAGAAATGTTGAAAATTATGAAGTATTTCTGCCTTTAGTAAACACATTGAGTTACATTTTTTATAGTCTGGTTTTAGATAGTGAAAATGTATTTATATATATTAGTTTTTTATGTATTAACAGCCAGGAAAACATTTGTCACTTCATTCATAAGCAAAACAAATATTTTTCAAAACATCCAACCGTGTTTTCTCCCTGAGGGTTTCAATGGGGCCACCCTGTTACACTCACATCATCCACTAACATCGGTAACTGACTGGGATGAGACCGTTTGCCACAACATATTAATTCAGAAGGCAATAATGCTAGATACATTGACCATAGAATATATTGACCTAAAAAAAAAAATCCTTGCTTTGGAGAAAACTGATGTGTGTGAGTGACTATCTCAATTGGTCTTTCTGTGATTCCTCACATCCTATCTCCTAGTGACCTTCTCAACTGTATTGGATGAGAAGGTCAACGGTCTCTCCCCTCAGATATTCTCCAATGGTGCCCCCTAGCTAACCTGTTTGGCACAGTTCCTCATACGTGGCAGCAGGTAGGTATCTCATCCAGCTCCTTCTGCCTCTCCTCCTCGTCCATCCGCTGCCGCTGCGCCTCGGGGATGATGTCGTCTCAGCCCCGATGGTGGCGCTCAGAGTCCATGGCGATCTCCTCCTCCATCATGGAAAAGTTGGCCACCTGGCAGTGAGGGGTCAAGGTTAGGTCACAGAGGCTCAGCGGATTGATGTTTTTATAAAAAAAATAATAAAAAAAATATATATATATATATATATATACATACATACATTCAATGGAGAATCTTCACAAAAATACACTAAGTGTGCAAAACATTAGGAAAACATTAAAACAGCTTCAATTCATTGGGGCGTGCAATCTATAAGGTGTCGAACGTGTTTTACAGGGATTCTCCAATGCTTCCCACAGTTGATACACAGAAGAAATTGTTGAGCGTGAAAAACCCAGCAGTTTTGCAGTTCTTGACACACTCAAACGGGTGTGCCTGGAATTTTCAACCTGTTCAAAGGCACTTGAATCTTTTGTCTTGCCCGTTCACCCTCTGAATGGCACACATACACAATCCATGTCTCAATTGTCTAAAGGCTTACAAATCCTTCTTTAACCTGTCTCCTCCACTTCATCTACACTGGTTGAAGTGGATTTAACAAGTGACATCAATAAGGGATCATAGCTTTCACCTGGATTCACCTGGTCAGTCGATGTCATGGAAAGTTCCTAATGTTCTGTACACTCCGTGTATATTTCTGTCCAGGACTAGACTTAAATCAGCGTCCAGGAATCTGGCCCTTAAACACTGTTGAACTTATTCTTCTTGTCATTCTCACTAGTGGTTATTTTGAAGGTTTTACTTGCGATTAACGTGATATACTGTATACCTAAAAATTAATCAACTTTATTGATCCGCAGAGGGGAAATCGGATATGTCAACTTCATCACACAAATGGAGTATCATAGTATTGTGTTAGTGATATCATGACAATTCTAATTTACGATGAGGTGTGTGACAAACCTGAGGCTCCTGCTCCTGCTCCTCACCCTCCTGCTCTTTAAAGAGTTCCTCAGCACCAAACTTCAAAATGGCTGACAGTTCCTCTTTGTTGAATGGAGTTGCACTGCAAGTGATGGAAGTTCCAAATTAGTATACAGAAAACCTTGCAGGTGTGTGCATGACTGTGAACACCTAAAAAGGATGGTATGTGTCTTTAAGTAAGTATCTAAGGCAGGGTTCTCCAACCCTGTTCCTGGAGAGCTACCTTCCTGTAGGTTTTCGCTCCAACCCTAGTTGTAACTAATCTGATTCATCTTATCAACCAATTTATTATTAGAATCAGGTGCGCTATATTAGGGTTTGAGCGAAAACCTCTCCAGGATTAGGGTTGGAGAGCCCTGATCTAAAGGGTATAGGGTTTGTGAGAGAGACTATAAGCACACTGAGAAAGAGAGCGAGAGAGAGAGAGTATATACACTTAGGTTGAAGTCATTAAAACTAATTATTCAACCATTCCACAGATTTCATGTCAACAGGCAGATTATTTCACTTATAATTCATTATCACAATTCCAGTGGGTCAGAAGTTTACATACACTAAGTATACTGTGCCTTTAAACAGCTTGGAAAATTCCAGAAAATTATGTTATGGCTTTAGAAGCTTCTGATAGGCTAATTGACATAATTTGAGGCAATTGGAGGTGTACCTGTATTTCAAGGCCCATCTTCAAACTCAGTGCCTCTTTGCTCGACATCATGGGAAAATCTCCAAGACCTCAGAAAAAAATGTGTAGACCTCCACAAGTCTAGTTCATCCTTGGGAGCAATTTCCAAACGCCTGAAGGTACCACGTTCAGCTGTACAAACAATCGTACACAAGTATAAACACCATGGGACCACACAGCCATCATACCGCTCAGGAAGGAGACGCGTTCTGTCTCCTAGAGATGAATGTACTTTGGTGCGAAAAGTGCAAATCAATCCCAGAACAACAGCAAAGGACCTTGTGAAGATTCTGGATGAAACCGGTACAAAAGTATCTATATCCACAGTAAAACAAGTCCTATATCGACATAACCTGAAAGCCCGCTCAGCAAGGATGAAGCCACTGCTCCAAAACCGCCATAAAAAAGCCAGACTACGGTTTGCAACTGCACATGGGGACAAAGATCGTACATTTTGGAGAAATGTCCTCTGGTCTTATGAAACAAAAATAATTTGGCCATAATGACCATTGTTATGTTTGGAGGAAAAAGGGGAGGCTTGCAAGCCGAAGAACACCATCCCAACCGTGAAGCACGGGGGTGGCAGCATTATGTTGTGGGGGTGCTTTGCTGGAGGAGGGTCTGGTGCACTTTGAATTTTATTAGGATTAAGAATTGTGAAAAACTGAGTTTATATGTATTTGGCTAAGGTGTATGTAAACTTCCGACTTTAACTATGTTTGTGTATTTGCGAGTTTGTATTTTAATTAGTCGTATGTACGGGATACATGTGTATGTCAGTGTGGGTGTGTGCTTGAGTGAGTGCATATGTGGTCAGTGCAGTTCAATTGTTCAGCCGTTTGATATCTTGTAGATAGAAACTGTCTCTGAGCATGTTGGTATCAGACCTCAGCCCGAAGGTAAGTGAGTGAACAGCTCGTGGTTGGGGTGTGTGGGGTCCTTGATGTAGCTGCAGACCTTCCTCAGGCAACGTTTTGAGGAGATGTCCTGGATGGGTGGGAGAACGGTCCCAGTGATGTGCTGTAGGGCCTTACGATCGTGGACAGAGCAATTCACGTAACAGGCGTGATGCAACCGGTCAGGACGCTCTCGATGGTGCAGCGGTATTATTTGGAGAAGACCTGGGGTGGAATGCCGAATTTCTTCAGCCGCCTTAGGAAGTAGAAACGCTTTTGCGCCCTCTTGACAAGAGTGGGGGTGTTTTTGGTCCATGACAAGTCTTCGGTGATGTGGATGCAGAGGAACTTAAAACTGCTGACTCTCTCTACTGCAGTCCCGTTGATGTGGATCGGGGCATGTTCCCTCCTCTGCTTCCTGAAGTCAACAATCAACTCCTTTGTTTTACTGACGTTGTGTATGTGTTTGCGTGAGCACCTAGGTTTCACCTAGGTTTGAGAGAGAGTGAGTGTGGGTTTTCATGAGTGTTTGCATGTATGTGTGTGTGTACCTGGAGGGAGCGGTGCCAGTGTGGAGGACGGTCTTTCCCGTGGTATCCATCCTTTGGATGACCAGGTGGTCCAGCACCATCTTCTTCTTGGCCCCTCAATGATCTCCTCCTCCACCGCACTCTTGGTCACCAGGCGGTAGATGTTCACCTGGGAGATACACAGCAATGTTTTTTTGTTGTGTTGTTACCTACCTTGTGCTGCTACCTTGTTTTACCTACCTTGTGCTCCACCATCCCACACTACTTTGGAACTTTGAATCTCTGACCATGAAAAGCCAACTGATGTTGAATCTTGCAGCGTAGAAGGGTTGCGCCCTCTGAAGCAATTATGGTTATTATCTGACATTGCTGGTCAACTATGAACGTTAGAACGTCGTGAAAAACAACCTGGCCTTAATTGTCACATGTACTCTTAAATCTCTACCCAGTACAGCCAGAACTTTGAATCTCTGACCATGAAAAGCCAACTGATGTTGAATCTTGCAGCGTAGAAGGGTTGCGCCCTCTGAAGCAATTATGGTTATTATCTGACATTGCTGGTCAACTATGAACGTTAGAACGTCTTGAAAAACAACCTGGCCTTAATTGTCACATGTACTCTTAAATCTCTACCCAGTACAGCCAGAAGAGGCCACCCCTTTCATAGCCACTGTGCTTCTGCATCTGCATTGCTTGGTCTTTGGGGTTAGAGGCTGGGTATCTGTAAAATAAATGTGATTGATTGATTGGATGAAGTTATATCCACAACTCTGTAATGGTCCTATGGTTTATTTGAGATGTGCCCAAGACAACGTTTAATTCCCACTGAGAATGCACGATTATTTAGGATATAGTGTTAATATGAAAAATCATAGGAGATTCACACCTCTAATCTACCTCTAGATAACGCAATAAAATTCTAAATGTTTGACTGCAAATGACCAATAGGACATAGCCTTACAAAATTGTATTCAATACAACTTGGACTCATATGACCATGTATGTTGGTCTGTATTGCCTGCTTTCATTGGCTAACCATAAAACTTGACCTTAAACTTGACAAAGTGAGTTTTGCACTAGCACATAGCGTTAACCCCAGCAAAGATTGACTTTTCATTTATCAGCATATCCAGCCCTTATATTAATATTATATTTTCATGACAATCAGGGCTACAAGTAGAACATAAAACTCATTGACAAAAATAGTTGCATTCATTAGTTTCTCTGACAAATTGTTTTATAAAAAATGTCAGCCAAAGCAAAAACGATAAATTAATCTATATGAATGCTGTAGGTACAGAAAATTAATATCCAACTAGTCTGTGACAACTGCGTGGCGTTTGTGACAGCAACTATGTGAGCTTATTACAGTATTATAGACACCATGTCCTGGGATTTCCTATGATCTTCTATGTAGACGAAAACCTTACCTTCTAACGACTCTTGTGAGCGTCATAAAGCACATGTGCGTGTTTGTGAGAGCTTCAACATTAGTTTGCAGCTCAAAATGGAATATGGTTGGGGCTCCCAAGTGGCGCAGTAGTCTAAGACACCGCATCTCAGTGCTAGAGGCGTCACTACAGACAACCTGGTTCGAAATCCAGACTGTATCACAACTGGCCGTGATTGGGAGTCCCATAGGGCGGTGCACAATTGTCCCAGCATCGTCCGAGTTTGGCCGGTGTAGGCAGTCATTGTAAATAAGAATTTGTTCTTAACTAACTTGCCTAGTTAAATAAAGGTTAAATAAATAAAAATAAAAATATACATTTTTGTAAAAAAAGACCCAACCCCGGGCCCCTTTGGGATCTGCCCTTGTCTCACAAACACGCTCTAGCTCAGCCCCTGTTAATCACACAGACTAATGGTTGATGTCCACGGCTGCAGAAATAGACTAATCCAAATGGTACAACCCAGAAGTCTGTAGCTTAAACACACACTGTTGAAAGGGGTTAGAAGTCCAAAATGCGCTGGCGTTAAGGTGGGACTCATTTGGTTAAAAACTGTATTCATCGACTCCATGTATTTTGGTTTGTATAAAGTTACTTATATAAAGTTGACTTCGAACATGACCGAAAGGCAACTTGAACTTGAAAAGGTGATTGGTTGCATACCTGTCTCTTCTGGCCAATCCTGTGGGCTCTGGCCTGGGCCTGCAGGTCATTCTGGCGGTTCCAGTCCGAGTCGAAGATGACCACTGTGTCTGCCGACGCCAGGTTGATGCCAAGTCCTCCTGCCCGCGTCGACAACAGGAAACAGAAATCCTGGGGAGAGGAAGTAAGATATAATGAAGTGTAAGTAATTATGGTTAACTCCATATTTTTCCAATTCTATATTCACCACATCAGTGAACTTGATTGGATTATTGAGTAAAATTTGCACGGTTGGGGTCAAGACAGTTTTCAATTGAGTCAATTCAGGAAGTGAAAACTGGATTGATTCCAACCCTGGCTGTTAGAGGAATATTTATGTGGTATTCATCCCCCACTTACCTCAGAGCCCTCAGCGTTAAAATGGTCTAGCGCCTGTTTCCTCATCTCTCCCTTGATGGAGCCATCCAATCTCTACAAAGACATATTTAGAGTCCTCGTCCCAGATAAAGTTAGACAACTTTCTTTTTTAAATATTGAAACAGTTTTAGTATTTTTCTTATCTTTAAGGGTTCAAGTATGGTAAAACTTAACGAGCCTTTAAGTACTGTGCTTAGATAATAACTCGGCTGAATCCTGAATAGGAAAGTACAAATATTTACTGTTTTCTGGTAAGCCATGGTTCCTTATGCCGATAGAAGATTTGCACAATAAAATTATGTAGAGAATAAAGGCAGGTTAAACCCACAGCCCTGATATACCAATAGCGAGGGAAGCCTGTATGTGGGAAGGATATGGGGATGGGACTCTCTCAATCAGCCTTTCCGTGATACCTCCCATCCTATCTCCTCACTGCCTTCTCAACCGCATTGGAGCTCCCTCCCCTCGATGGGTTTTGAGAAGGAGGCAAGGAGAGAGGCCAGGAATCATGGAAAGACAAATGAGAAAGAACCTGGGAATGTGGGTTGGGAGTGAGTAAGCTGCTGACCTGGAAGAGGAACTGGCGGCTCTTCAGGTACTCGGCCAGGATGTCCAGCATCCGGACCATCTGGGAGAAGATGAGCACGCGGTGGCCACGCTCCCGCAGACGCACCAGCAGCTTGTCCAGCAACACCAGCTTCCCATTGCTCCGTATCAGGTGCTGTAGGGGGAGGGGGGAATAGAGGAGGGAGCGACAGAGACAGAGAGGAAGACAATATTGTTCATCTATGTTGGACACAAAGCTGTGAAGGGAACCAAGCAATGTCATCATAATAAAACAACACTGCTAGGTTTAACTCTGGAAAGAATTCTGTGTAAGCAGTATGTATTTTCTTAATCACAGCATTTTCGGACACAACTCATATTTCTAGGTCACACTTAATATCAAAGTGGCCAATACAAGAGTAACTTACAGTGAGGCATCTCATATCAAAAGAGTAAACAAGTATTTGAAAGAACAAAAGTGGTGATAGGCATGATATAAAACAAGAGTAATACCACTAACAGGTGTTGCCAAAACAATTAATTGTGTGATAAGTGATTAAAGCTGAAACGTGTTCCAAAAACAGAAACTGTTTCAAGCATGCCATTTCTTTAAGGCTGAGGTTTACACAACTCTAACTCTACGGTCTACGATGCTTTTCAGGCATTTTATCTTATTTGGAATAAAATATTAGTTAAAATATGTCCACCAAGAATGCATTTTCATCCAGGGCTAGGCTTTAACGGTGTCGGAAAAAGGCCCACATGGTTACTGTATGTTAATTTCCCCCCTCTCTTCCCCCTAAATTCAGATCTCCCTAATAAGAGGTCTTCTGGCCTCAACAGTACTTCCTGAATGAATAAATGTTAAATAACTCACCTGTAAGGCCTCTTGTTTGTTGTAGAACTCGTTGTCCTCGGGGGGCTTAATGAGGTAGCAGTGGTTGCAGCACTTCTTCAGCTCCATCATGATGTTGAGGAAGCCCGACGTGCTGCCCTTGGTGCCTTTGCTCAGGGCCTTATAGTTCCTTGTCAGGATCCACCTGTTTGACCAAACAAAGGGTTAATAGTTTGTGAATAAAACAATTACGCCATGATTCTGCAACAGAAAGTCAAGAAAAATAAAGTTTGGACTACCATTTTGGACTACCATTTGCAATGTATTTACATTTCTTAAATCTGTATTAACTGATTTTGAAAAGGAGTACTCCAAACTAGCTTTCAACTAATATGGGTTTAGTTTATACCCTCACTTAGACCTAGACTAGATCAAATTTTCACCCAGATTAATTAAAGTCTAGGACTATTTTAAACCGTTTGAGAAATAACATTTTCAAAGGTAAAAAAATACAAATAAATTAACTAGGCTTAATCTCTGTCCGTATAGGAAAACCAATACATTTCTGCCATTTACCCCTTTACAAGGGATATTGCGGTGAGGTGACTGTCTGGTTTATTTACAGAACGGTGAAGCACATCTTCGAAATCTACAGTCGTGGCCAAAAGTTTTGAGAATTAAACAAGTATTGATCTCCACAAAGTTTGCTGCCTCAGTCTTGATGATGGCAATTTGCATATACTCCAGAATGTCATGAAGAGTGATCAGATGAATTGCAAAGTCTCTCTTTGCCATGAAAATGAACTTAATCCCCCAAAAACAATTCCACTGCATTCCAGCCCTGCCACTAAAGGACCAGCTGCCATCATGTCAGTCATTGTCTCGTTAACACAGGTGAGAGTGTTGACGAGGACAAGGCTGGGGATCACACTGTCATGGTGATTGAGTCAGAATAACAGACTGGAAGCTTTAAAAGGAGGGTGGTGCTTGAAATCATTGTTATTCCTCTGTCAACCATGGTTACCTGCAAGGAAACACGTGCCCTCATCATTGCTTTGCACAAAAAGGGCTTCACAGGCAAGGATATTGCTGCTGGTAAGATTGCACCTAAATCAACCATTTATGGGATCATCAAGAACTTCAAGGAGAGAGGTTCAATTGTTGTGAAGAAGGCGTCAGGGCGCCCAAGAAAGTCCAGCAAGTGCACTTGACTAAAGTTGATTCAGCTGCGGGATCGGGGCACCACCAGTGCAGAGCTTGCTCAGGAATGGCAGAAGGCAGGTGTGAGTAACTCTGCAGTGAGGCGAAGACTTTTGGAGGGCGGCCTGGTGTCAAGGGCAGCAAAGTCACTTCTCTCCAGGAAAAACATCAGGGGCATACTGATATTCTGCAAAATGTACAGGGATTGGACTGCTGAGGACTGGGGTAGAGTCATTTTCTCTGATGAATCCCCTTTCCGATTGTTTGGGCCATCCGGAAAACACCTTGTCCGGAGAAGACAAGGTGAGCGCTACCATCAGTCCTGTGTCATGCCAACAGTAAAGCATCCTCAGACCATTCATGTGTGGGGTTGCTTCTCAGGATAATACAGTGCCACCGACACGGCCCGCTACCAAGGACTGTGGGCTCTCCTTCTCCGTTGCAGACGCACCGCCCACAACCGCAAAGCGCACCAGAGAGTGGTGCGGTCTGCCCAACGCATTACCGGGGGCAAACTTCCCACCCCCCTGGATACCTACAGCACCCGATGTCACAGGAATGCAGCTCAGACATATGTGTATATATTCTTAATCCATTCCTTACTTAGATTTTTGATATGATTTGACTTGCAAAATATGTGCAAGTATACAGGTCGCCAGTGATTTCATCATCTGATTTAGCTTGATATAGCCTGCCAGCTGCTAGCTAGCTTTACTGACAAACACAGGGATGGAATTTCACTAGCTAGCTAAGGATGTTGGAAACTGCACTGTTGAAGCTTGCTGATGAAGTTGTAGACATATTCCCAGCAGTCAGTCTATACTTTAGCATGTTTTCAAAGCACCAATCGCTACATTGTAATGTTGGGTCAGCTAAAAGCACAGTGCAGCAGCAGACTCGATACTACTCTGACTCGGGGTAGAGCACGCTGTTCGCTGCTGTCGCTTGTCTTTCTCTGCCATTTTCTCCAACTGTTAACAACGATGATGTGCGGAGCGCTTTATATCCGTGGCAAATCATTTGAAAGATTCCTTGTTGCGTTAGGTATTTGTTTCATTTACATTTTTCTCTTTATGATGATGATTGGGACCTGTTAGTGGCAGTAGCGGTGCGTGGGTAAAATCACTGGGGAAACCTGTTAAATCATATTCCTTGCATAAATTCAACCACACCTTTGTTTAATCACAAAACCGAATAGCAACCTCTGTCCAATGAATTCCACAAAGCATATTGCATGTACAGTAACAGATAGTTACGGTTGAATTCGGAAATTTACATACACTTAGGTTGAAGTCATTAAAACTCATTTTTCAACCACTCCACAGATTTCATGTTAACAAACTATAGTTTTGGCAAGTCGGTTAGGACATCTACTTTGTGCATGACACAAGTTATTAATCCAACAATGGTTTACAGACAGATTATTTCAATTACAATTCACTATATATCAATTTCATTGGTCAGACGTTTACATACTAAGCCTTTAAACAGCTTGGAAAATGTCAGAAAATGATGTCATAGCTTTAGAAGCTTCTGATAGGCTAATTTACATCATTTGAGTCAATTGGAGGTTTACCTGTGGATGTATTTCAAGGCCTACCTTCAAACTCAGTGCCTCTTTGCTCGACTTTATTTCTTTACTTTTTCAAAATTTAACTGAACCGCCGTCAGAAGCTAGCCTGCTAGCTAGCTTGCTAACTAGCTACTAGCCATTGCTAACCACTGCTAGCGGTCCTCACCACTGCTCTGCCTGCATCAGCCAGCTTTTAGTTCGGACAATATCGGCCAGTCTGCACAGCGCGCTACCAACCCAGCGCATATCGGATTGCATTCCCTTCCACTTCACAGGATTTCTACCGAAATCACAGGGCCTTCACACCAGATCATCGCAGCTAGCTAGCTGCAATCGAGTGGCTGCTGTTGTTTTTGGCTACCTTGGCTTAGCCCAGAGCTAGGCCCATCTCCCGGCCAGCCGACATGTACTAGCTAATCTCCCGGGCTACAGTACCTTTGTCAACCTGCCTGGACCTTCTACTGTCGACACGTAGCCCCGCCGAGCCACCACGACTGGTCTGCCGACGTAATTGTCCGACGTGGTCTCAACAGGCTTTTCTTCTGCGAAGTCGCCAAAGATCCATCTGCTAGCCCCGGACTGCTAGCACTCTGAACGCTGTGCCTCCCGCTCGTTTAGTGCATCGCCCACTGAACTGCTACCTCTCTTTGCTGCTCATCGGATCTTATGATTACTCGGCTACACAGCTGATGCCTGTTGGAATGTTTCGTTATATGGTACTTCATTCTGTTTATCTGCTAGGCCTCAGGTCCTGTGTGTAGCACAACAATTTCTCTATCTGACCCTCTATGTCCATTCATCGCCATTACCCGTCGTTGTCTTAGGTCTCTTGATTAACTGTGTTTGTTTTATGCCTCTTTCTCATTTCAATATGCCTTGCCTGCTGCTGTTTAGGTTAGCTATTATTGTTTTACTTCACTGTAGAGCCCCAGGTCCCGCTCAACATGCCTCAGATAGCTCCTTTGTCTCACCCCTCACACATGCGGAGACCTCACCTGGCTTAACTGGTGTCTCCAGAGATGCAACCTCTCTCATCATTACCTAACGCCTAGGTTTACCTCCACTGAACTCACATCCTACCATACCCTTGTCTGTACATTATGCCCTCAATCTATTCCACCACGCCCAGAAAACCTTTTATTCTCTGTACCCAACGCACTAGACGTCCAGTTCTTAAAGCCTTTAGCCGTACCCTTATCCTACTCCTCCTCTGTTCCTCTGGTGATGTAGAGGTAAACCCAGGTCCTGTAGCCCCCAGCACTACACCTATTCCCCAGGCGCTCTCATTTGTTGACTTCTGGAACCGTAAAAGCCTTGGTTTCTTGCATGTTAACATCAGAAGCCTCCTCCCTAAGTTTGATTTATTCACTGCTTTAGCACACTCCGCCAACCCCGATGTCCTAGCTGTGTCTGAATCCTGGCTCAGGAAGGCCACCAAAAATTCTGAAATGTCCATCCCCAACTACAATATTTCCCGTCAAGATAGAACTGAAAAAGGAGGCGGAGTTGCAATCTACTGCAGATATAACCTGCAGAGTTCTGTCATACTGTCCAGTTCTGTGTCCAAACAGTTTGAGCTTCTACTCTTAAAAATCCACCTTTCCAGAAATAAGTCTCTCATTGTTGCCGCCTGTTACAGACCCCCCTCAGCTGTGCCCTGGACTCCATATGTGAATTGATTGCCCCCCATCTATCTTCAGAGTTTGTACTATTAGGTGACTTAAACTGGGATATGCTTAACACCCCGGCTGTCCTTCAATCTAAAATAGATGCCCTCAATCTCACACAAATGATCAAGGAACCTACCGGGTACAATCCTAAATCCGTAAACATGGGTACCATCATAGATATCATCCTAACTAACTTGCCCTCCAAATACACCTCCTCTGTTTTCAACCAGGATCTCAGCCTTCACTGCCTCATTGCCTGCGTTCGTAATGGGTCTGCGGTCGAACGACCACCCCTTATCACTTTCAAACGCTCCCTAAAACACTTCTGCAAGCAGGCCTTTCTAATCGATCTGGCCCGGGTATCCTGAAAGGAAATTGACCTCATCCTGTCAGTAGAGGATGCCTGCCTGGTTGTTCTTTAAAAGTGCTTTCCTCACCATCCTAAATAAGCATGCCCCTTTCAAAAAACGTAGAACTAAGAACAGATATAGCCCTTGGTTCACCCCAGACTTGACTGCACTTGACCAACACAAAAACATCCTGTGGCGCACTGCATTAGCATCGAATAGCCCCCGCGATATGCAACTTTTCAGGGAAGTCAGGAACAAATATACACAGTCAGTTAGAAAAGCAAAGGCCAGCTTTTTCAAACAGAAATTTGCATCCTGTAGTACTAATTACAAAAAGTTCTGGGACACTAAAGTCCATGGAGAATAAGAGCATCTCCTCCCAGTTGCCCACTGCATTGAGGCTAGGAAACACTGTCACCACCGATAAATTCAAGATAATCGAATTTCAATAATCATTTTGCTTCGGCTGGCCATGCTTTCCACCTGGCTACCCCTACCCCGGCCAACAGCTCTGTACCCCCCGCAGCAACCTGCCCAAGCCCCCCCCCCCCCCCGCTTCTCCGTCACCCAAATCCAGACAGCTGATGTTCTGAAAGAGCTGCTAAATCATTCTGTATACATCTGGCCCCTCTTTGGACACTGTGTTAACTAACCTTCAAACAAGCTTCAATGCCATACAACACTCCATCCGTGGCCTCCAACTGCTCTTAAATGCTAGTAAAACTAAATGCATGCTTTTCAATCGAACGCTGCCCGCACCCGCCCACCGGACTATCATCAAGACTCTCGACTGGTCTGACTTAGAATACGTGAACACCTAAAAATACCTAGGCGTCTGGTTAGACTGTAAACTCAACTTCCAGACTCACATAAACCATCTCCAATCCAAAATTAAATCTAGAATCGGCTTCGTATTTCGCAACAAAGCCTCCTTCACTCATGCTGCCAAACATGCCCTTGTAAAACTGACTATCCTACCGATCCTTGACTTAGGCGATGTCATTTACAAAATAGCCACCAACACTCTACTCAGCAAATTGGATGTAATCTATCACAGTGCCATCCGTTTTGTCAGAGCTGCATATTGATCACAACCTGTATACAGCCCTTCGGTAAATAGCCCACCCTACTACCTCATCCCCATATTTATTATTTTTGCTAATTTTTACACTCCAGTATCTCTATTTGCACATCATCATTTGCACATCTATCACTCCAGTGTTAATTCTAATTTGTAACTTATTTCGCCACTATGGCCTATTTATTGTCCTACCTTCCTAACCTTACTGCATGTTTCACTACATTTGCACACTCTGTATATAGATTCTCTATTGTGTTATTGACTGTACGTTTGTTTATTCTCATGTGTAACTCTGTGTTGTTTTTTGTCGCACTGCTTTGCTTTGTCTTGGCCAGGTCGCAGTTGTAAATGAGAACTTGTTCTCAACTGGCCTACCTGGTTAAATAAAGTTTAAAAAATTAATAAAAAATACCGCTCAGGAAGGAGACGCGTTCTGTCTCCTAGAGATGAACATACTTTGGTGAGAAAAGTGCAAATCAATCCCAGAACAACATCAAAGGACCTTGTGAAGATGCTTGAGGAAACAGGTACAAAATTATCTATATACACAGTAAAATGAGTCCTATATCGACAACCTGAAAGGCTGCTCAGCAAGGAAGAAGCCACAACTCCAAAACCGCCATAAAAAAGCCAGACTACGGATTGCAACTGCACATGGGGACAAAGAACGTACTTTTTGGAGAAATGTCCTCTGGTTTGATGAAACAAAAATAGAACTGTTTGGCCATAATGACCATTGTTATGTTTGGAGGAAAAAGGGGGAGGCTTGCAAGCCGAAGAACACCATCCCAACCGTGAAGCACGGGGTGGCAGCATCATGTTGTGGGGGTGCTTTGCTGCAAGAGGGACTGGTGCACTTCCCAAAATAGATGGTATCATGAGGAAGGAAAATTAGCAACATCTCAAGACATCAGTCAGGAAGTTAAAGCTTGGTCGCAAATGGGTCTTCCAAATGGACAATGACCCCAAGCATACTTCCAAAGTTGTGGCAAAATGGCTTAAGGACAACAAAGTCAATGTATTGGAGTGGCCATCACAAAGCCCTGACTTAAATTATGCGTGGGCAGAATTGAAAAAGCGTGTGCGAGCAAATAGACCTATAAACCTGACTCAGTTACACCAGTTCTGTCAGGAGGAATGGGCCAAACTTCACCCAATTTATTGTGGGAAGCTTGTGGAAGGCTACCCGAAACGTTTGACCCAAGTTAAACAATTTAAAGGCAATGCTACCAAATACTGATTGAGTGTATGTTAACTTCTGACCCACTGGGAATGTGATGAAAGAAATAAAAAGCTGAAATAAATCATTCTCTCTACTATTATTCTGATATTTCACATTCTTAAAATAAAGTGGGGATCCTAACTGACTTAAGACAGGGAATTTTTACTAGGATTAAATGACAGGAATTGTGAAAAACTTAGTTTTTAAATGTATTTGGCTAAGGTGTATATAAACTTCCGACTTCAGCTGTACATGACCTACAGCATGGTTAATGTTTCCGACATTTTCAGACAACTAAACAACTATTGATTTAGAACTACAGAGTTACCGCAAGTCGCAAAGAAAACAGGAGCTCCCTCCACTATTCCAGCACAATTTCAACTTATCATCAAATCCCCTCTGCTTAGTCTAATACAGTAACTAAAATATACCAAAAACTATTTAGTACAATCAACATAAGCTAAATATGATGTGGCTGTCCAGGGTTCTGATTTCTGTGTGTGTGTGTTGACAAAAAAAACTTGTGGAGAAACGCCAATGCCATCCTCCTCTCTAATGTTGACAAACGGCCTTTCACTCTGTCATACAGTACAAACTTTTATTTTTCGTTGTTCTAGACTACCTGGCTAAAATGCTTGCTTGCTAGCCTAACTTTGATTCATGGGCAACGTTAGCTAGTTAACATTAGCTTTCTACATCTAGCTACATATTGAACTTTCATCCTCTCAGGCCAAAGGCACAACAATGTATTCATTAATGGCCAGTATGGATAATTAAGTAAAACCACATCCAAATCCCTATCTTCATCCATGGCTAATTTAGGAAAGGGACAATTTTAGCTAGCTGAAAGCCACCTAGCTAATCAACATCGAGATGCAACAATTCAAGTTTTTCTGTCAATGACGTATGCTCTCAATGGGATTTGATAGGAGTGACGCCAAATCCAAGCTGGCTTCCCTTGACACTTTTTTATGGTGTGCCAGGACCATTCACAGTTGCGCTCACTCAGTTTAGCTCAATGCTGATTGGCTAATTTTGTATACTTCTTTTGTCAAGGGAGGCCACATTCTCGCTTGCTTCCCTTGCCTTCAATGCTACGAGCGTGTCTTACTCGTTTGGACCAGACATTAAGAGATAGAGGGGATCTGTTTCACTCGCTTGGATGCTTTCTCCTGTGAGATACATTCAGCCTCTTGTGAATTGAAGGAAAATTATGAAACACAGACAGATGAAATATAAATATATATATATGTATATTTTTTCTTAGTAATTTTGGGGGAAGCCTGGCTTCCCTTGGCTTCCATGAATACACAACACTGGTTAGTGGTCATTTTGTGATAACTATAGTATACTGTGTTATCATTCATAACCTTAAGTATCCAATATGCTGTAATAGTAGTGCCATTTCTGAATGAGTAGCATTCATCTTTTCTAAGGCTAAGTACTTTCTGTTCTTACTTGTAGTACTGTTTCTGGATGGCGCTCATCTCCACCCGGAGGATCTGCTCTACTTTAGCAGGAAGAGACTTCTCCACGTCCTTCTTGACTCTTCGCAGAAGAAAGGGCTCCAGCTCCTTGTGTAGACTGGTGTAGCCAGAGTCCCTGCCCTTCCCGTGCTCCTCCTCAAATATCTCCCATGAGTGGAACCTGAACAGACACAGACACAAACATGAACACGAAGAGTCACACACACAGAGACACAGATACACACACACGCAGGCAGAGACAAGTACACACACAGGCAGAAGGTCAGACATCAGCACTGCTCTCTGAGGACCGAAAGACCCAGAACAAACCCAGAACATATTTAATCTAGGACAGTACCTTGATTACCAGCCACCACATGAAATTATATAGGACAGTTAGTCTTAGCACACACACACACACACCATGAACTCATATATGACAGTCAGTCTTCACACACACAACCCCCACCCACCCCACCAACTCACCAACCCTAGTGAGGTAGCTAGGTGACCTACTTGTCAGGCATGATGAAGTGCAGCAGGGACCAGAGCTCTTTGAGCGAGTTCTGAAGCGGCGTGCCTGTGATGAGGAGCCTGTGGTTGGACTTGAAGTCCATCATGGTCTTGTATAGCAGCGAGTCATCGTTCTTCAGCCGGTGGGCCTCATCCACGCCGATGAAGGCCCACGGCACGTTGCCCAGGAATCCCTGGATAGCGAACAAAAAGTGGTAGTTGTACAATGTGGTGCCAATGGTTCAGTTGGTTAGTTAGTTAGAGCCAGGTTGCTGGCAACACTGGGGTTGTGAGTTTGATTTCCGAATGGGCAACATACCGTACTTTCAAAATGTTGACAGTAAGTCACTTGGGTACAGTAAGTGCATTTAATACTACATTTGACCATGCATGTCCTTTATACTAAATATAGATGCCAGAATCGCAATTAACAATAGGTCAGGATTTATTGTGTACATGATTTATTGATGAATTAAGTTTATTGTCCTTCAATGTATTTCCACAGTTCACAAGTTACATACAAAGATGCAAGAAATTGCTTGTGTTTCTGGCTTACCTTATCTTTGAGGAGAATTTCATATGTTGTAAGCAGGATGTTTAACTTAAGTCTCTTGTTCTGAACGTGCATCCATTCATGCGTTCGTATCTAAAAACAAAAAAGGAATTTGCAATTAAATGGAGTCTCAACTCAAGATACAGTAAGTAAAGAATGGGGTCAAAAATTGTATTTAAAAAAACACACTTCATTTTATCATGTCAAATTCAACTATAACAAAGAGCTTAAACCAATAACAGAGAATATATGAAGACAGAATAAACCATAATATGCTACATTCAGGAAGGACTAAATTAATCTACACTGAACAAAAATATAAACGGTTCCATGTTTCATGAGCTGATATAAAAGATCCCAGAAATGTTCCATAACCACAAAAACCTTATTTCTCAATAAATGTTTATACACATTAGTTTACATCCCTGTTAGCAAGCAAGATAATTGACAAGATAATTCATCCACCTGACTGTTGTGGCTTATCAAGAAGCTGGTTAAACAGCATGATCATTAAATAGGTGCACGTGTGCATGGGACAACCAAAGGCCACTCTGAAATGTGCAGTTTTGTCACACGACACAATGCCACAGATGTCTCAGGTTCTGAGGGAGCGTGCAACCAAACTGTGGGTTTGCACAACCGAATAATTTCTGCACAAACTGTCAGAAACCGTCTCAGGCAAACTCATCTGCGTGCTCGTCATCCTCACCAGGGTCTTGACCTGACTGCAGTTCGGCATCATAACCGACTTCAGTGGGAAAATAATCACCTTCGATGACCACTGGCAAGCTGGAACACTGGAGAAGTGTGCTCTTCACGTAGGCAGATGGCAGACAGTGTATATGGAGTCGTGTGGGCGAGCGGTGTGCATATGTCAATGTTGTGAACAGAGTGCCACATGGTGGCGGTGGGGTTATGGTAAGGGCAGGCATAAGCTACGGACAACGAACACAAATGCATTTTATAGATGGCAGTTTGAATACACAGAGATACCGTGACGTGATCCAGAGACCCATTGTTGTGCCATTCATCAGCTGCCATCACATCATGTTTCAGCATGATAATGCACAGCCCCATGTTGCAAGGATCTGTACACAATTCATTAAAGATGAAAATGTCCCAGTTATTCCATAGCCTGCATATACAGACATGTCACTCATTGAGCATGTTTGGGATGCTTTGATTCGTTGTGTAGTGCATTCGGAAAGTATTCAGACCCCTTGACTTTTTCCACATTTTGTTACATTACAGCCTTATTCTAAAATGGATTTTAAAAATCCATCAATCTACACTACCGTTCAAAGGTTTAGGGTCACTTCAAAATGTCCTTGTTTTTGAAAGAAAAGCTATTTTTTTGTCCATTAAAATAACATCAAAATGATCAGAAATACAGTGTAGACATTGTTAATGTTGTAAATGACTATTGTAGCTGGAAACAGCTGGTTTATAATGGAATATCTACATAGGCCCATTATCAGCAACCATCACTCCTGTGTTCCAATGGCACGTTGTGTTAGCTAATCCAAGTTTATCATTTTAAAAAGGGTAATTGGTCTTTAGAAAACCCTTTTTTTAAATGTATTCAACCTTTATTTAAATAAGCAAGTCAGTTAAGAACAAACTATTATTTACAATGACTGCCTACACTGGGCCAATTGTGTGCCGCCCTATGGGACTCCCAATCACGGCCGGTTGTGATACAGTCTGGATTCGAACCAGGTTGTCTGTAGTGACACCTCAAGCACTGAGATTCAGTGTCTTAGACCACTGCACCACTTAGGAGCTCCAAGTGCAATTATGTTAGCACAGCTTTTTCTTTGCAACTCTGCCTAGAAGGCCAGCATCCCGGAGTCGCCTCTTCACTGTTGACGTTGAGGCTGGTGTTTTGCGGGTACTATTTAATGCAGCTGTGCAGCGACGCTCCCCAGCCAACCTGACAGAGCTTGAGAGGATCTGCAGAGATGAATGGGAGAAACTCCACAAATACAGGTGTGCTTGTAGCGTCATACCCAAGAAGACTCGAGCCTGTAATCGATGCCAAAGATGCTTCAACAAAGTACAGAGTAAAGTGTCTGAATGCTTATGTAAATGTAATAATTTTTATATACATTTGCAAAAATGTCTAAAAACCTGTTTTTGCTATGTCATTATGGTGTATTAGTTGTAGATTGATGAGGGGAAAAAAACTATTTAATACATTTTAGAATAAGGGTGTAACGTAACCTTGAAAAGTCAAGGGGTCTGAATACTTTCCAAATGCACTGTATGACCGCGTATTCCAGTTCTCGCCAATATCCAGCACAGCCATTGAAAAGGAGTGGGACAACATTTCACAGGCCACAATAAACAGCCTGATCCTGATCTATGCAAAATGTGTCACGCTGCATGAGGCAAATGGTTGTCACACCAGATACATGCCCCTAACTTTTTTTAAAGGTATCTTTTCATAGTGAAATCCATAGATTAGGGCGCAATGAATTTATACTGAATAAAAATATAAACAAAACATGAAACAATTTCAAAGATTTTACTGAGTTATAGTTGTGTTTAAATCATTTCTAACTTGTTAACAAATTCTGCTTGTTAGTTTTTGCTACCATGTGGGTTTTAGCTTGCTTGAGCCTTCTAACTGAGGAGTGTTAATTCACCTGTTTCCATACATGTTTCATTTTAAAACATTTATCTTACAAAGGAGCTGTTTAACCTAACTGCTTATCTGTACATGGAATTGTATTTGGGTTTTTTTTACTCCTTTTTTTCTAATCTTTACAGGAAAATGCCATAGGCACTATCTCATGTATGGAGGCATTTCACTGCAGCTAATGTAAAAGGAAAAGCTGTGTACATTTGCAAATACTGTGCCAAATGTGAATGCCACAAAGATGCAGAATCATCTGGCCAAGTGCATAAAGTTCCATCAGCCCTCACAACAAGCAACCTCTGTCAAAAGTCCCTCTACTTCTATTCGAGGTGAAAATGATGAATCAGACAACTTATCGATAGCAACAGCTAATGGTCCTCCTGGAAATATACGTTTTTTTGACTCAATGGAGGAACGTAGTCAGAGAAATGCTGATTAATGTCTTGCTCGAGCTGTGAATGCAAATGGTTCACCTCTGATGCTCACAGGCAATGTGTATTGGAAGAGATTTCTGAATGTTCTTCGCACAGCATACACCCCTCCAACCAGACATGATTTATCTACTCATTTGCTGGATGCAGAGTTCAAGTGAAGGTCAAGCAAAAATAGAGAAAGCAGACTGTATTGCAATCATCTCTGATGGGTGGTCGAATATTCGTGGGCAAGGAATAATTGACTACATCATCTCCACCCCTCAACCAGTTTTCTACAAGAGCACAGACACACGAGACAACAGACACACCAGTCTCTACATTGCAGATGAGCTGAAGGCAATCATCAATGACCTTGGACCACAGAAGGTATTTGCACTGGTGACAGACAATGCTGCGAACATGAAGGCTGCTTGGTCTAAAGTGGAGGAGTCCTACCCTCATATCACACCCATTGGCTGTGCTGCTCATTCATTGAATCTGCTCCTCAAGGACATCATGCCACTGAAAACAATGGATACATTCTACAAGAGAGACAAGGAAATGGTTAGGTATGTGAAGGGTCATCAAGTTATAGCAGCAATCTACCTCGCCAAGCAAAGTGAGAAGAATAAGAGCATCACATTGAAGCTGCCAAGCAACACCCGTTGGGGTGGTGTTGTCATCATGTTTGACAGTATACTGGAGGGGAAGGAGTCTCTACAAGAAATGGCCATATCACAGTCTGCCGATATGGACAGCCCCATCAAGCGGATCCTCCTGGATGATGTATTTGAGAGAGTGGTAAGCAGCCTGAAACTCCTGAAACCTATAGCAGTAGCCATTGCACAGATTGAGGGATACAATGCCATTCTGTCTGATGTTCAGACTCTGCTGGCAGACGTAAGAGAAGAAATCCGTACTGCCCTGCCCACTTCACTGTTGCTCCAAGCAGAGGAAACTGCAGTTCTGCCTGAAGCCCACACACGCCGCAGCGTACATGTTGGACTCCAAGTATGCTGGCAAGGGTTGAAAAATTGGTGGCCATCCAGGCAAATTTGAGGCTTTGTGAGCCTTACAACGAGCCTGAGAGGAAGCCTGAGAAGAAAGCTTTAGTTTCTAGACTATCATTTTACATTTTACAGTATGTTGAAAACGTTTTTGGGAGATGCAATGGATCATTGGGGATCATTCAATATTCCTTTTCTTTTGTTGTTCAGTGAAATCATCCCATGTGTAGGGTCAACTCATTTAATTAAGTTAAATTTGTAACTAAATAGTTAGTTTATTATTGAAAGGATTTAATCATTTGCAATTATGTCTACTTATGATAAGGTAAAAGGTTTATGTTTCTGTCTCCATATGATATGGAAAATACTGTATATCCAATGCAAAAAACATCTACATTTAAATAGTATTAATATTAAATCCCATATATTCCCGTTAATTCCCATGGAAAGTTTCCACCACTGAATATTCCCCACAAAGTGCAACCCTACTTATGCCTGCCCATACCATAACCTCACCGCAACTATGGGGCACTCTGTTCACAACACTGACATCAGCAAACCGCTCACCCACACAACACCATACACTCTGTCTGCCATCTGCCCGGTACAGTTGAAACTGGGATTCAGCCGTGAAGATCACACTTCTCCAGCGTGCCAGTGCCCATCGAAGGTGAGTATTTGACCACTGAAGTCGGTTACGACACCGAACTGCAGTCAGGTCAAGACCCTGGTGAAGACGACGAGCTTGCAGATGAGCTTGCCCGAGACAGTTTGTGCAGAAATTATTCCGTTGTGGAAACCCACAGTTTCATCAGCTGTCCAGGTGGCTGACTTCAGACGATCCTGCAGGTGAAGAAGCCGGATGTGGTGGTCCTGGGCTTGCGTGGTTACACGTGGTCTGTGGTTGTGAGGCCAGTTGGACGTACTGCCAAATTCTCTAAAACAACGTTGGAGGCGGCTTATGGTAGAGAAATGAGCATTCAATTCTCTGGCAACAGCTCTGGTGGACATTCCTGCAGTCACCATGCCGATAGCACACTCCCTCAAAACTTGAGACATCTGTGGCATTGTGTTGTGACAAAACGGCACATTTTAGAGGGGCCTTTTATTGTCCCCAGCCCAAGGTGCACCTGTGTAATGATCATGCCGTTTAATCAGCTTCTTGATATGCCCCAACTGTCAGGTGGATGGATTATCTTGGCAAAGGAGAAATGCTCACTAACAGGGATGTAAACAAATTTGTGCACAACATTTTAGAGAAACAAGGTTTTTGTGCTTATGGAACATTTCTGGGGTCTTATTTCAGCTCATATAACATGGGACCAACACTTTAAATGTTGCGTTTATATTTTTGTTCAAAATATTTAAATTGACTGACTTCCTTATATGAACTGTAACTCAAGAAAATCTTTTAAATTGTTGCATTTTTATATTCGTTCAATGTACAGTGCGTTTGGAAAGTATTTAGACCCAATGACTTTTTCCACATGTTGTTACGTTAATGCCTTATTCTAAAATGGATTTTTTTTTAAATTCCCCTCATCAATCCAATTTAAAATACCCTATAATGACACATTCATTTTTTTAAATAAAAAAATTAAATATAACATTTACATAAGTATTCAGACCCTTTACTCAGTACATGGTTGAAGCACCTTTGGCAGCAATTACAGCCTCGAGTCTTCTTTGGTATGACACTACAAGCTTTGCACACATGTATTTGGAGAGTTTCTACCATTCTTCTCTGCAGATAATCTCAAGCTCTGTCAGGTTGGATGGGGAGCGTTGCTGCACAGCTATCTTCAGGTCTCTCTCGAGTTCAAGTCGGGGTCTGGCTGGGCCACTCAAGGACATTCAGAGACTTGTCCCTAAGCCACTCCTGCGTTGTCTTGGCTGTGTGCTTAGGGTCGTTGTCTTGTTGGAAGGGGAACCTTCACCCCAGTCTGAGGTAATGAGCGCTCTGGAGCAGGTTTTCATCAAGAATCTCCCTGTACTTTACTCTGTTCATCTTTCCCTCGATCCTCCTAGTCCCTGCCGCTGAAAAAACATCCCCACAGCATTATGCTGCCACCACCATGCTTTACAATGAGGTGACTAAACTGCTTGGAGTAACCCTGAATTGTAAACTGTCATGGTCAAAACATATTGATACAACAGTACCTAAAATGGAGAGACATCTGTCCATAATAAAGCGCTGCTCTGCCTTAACAACAATATCAACAAGGCAGGTCCTACAGGCCCTAGTCTTGTCGCACCTGGACTACTGTTCAGTAGTGTGGTCAGATGCCACAAAGGGGGACAAATTGCAGTTGAATCAGAACAGGGTAGCATGGATGGCCCTTAAAAATACACAGAGAGCTAACATGAATGACATGCATGTCAATCTCTCATGGATCAAAGTGGAAGAGAGATTGACTTCATCACTACTTGTTTTTGTAAGAGGTGTTGATAAGCTGAATGTACCAAGCTGTCTGTTTAAAATACAGGTAAAGACCTGCGGACAATTCCTTCGACCTCATGGCTTGGTTTTTGCTCTGACATGCACTGTCAACTGCGGGACCTTATACAGACAGGTGTGTGCCTTTCCAAGTCATGTCCAATACATTTAATTTATCACAGGTGGACTCCAATCAAGTTGTAGAAACATCAAGGATGATCCATGGAAACTGGATGCACCCGAGTTCAATTTTGTGTGTCATAGCAAAGGATCTGAATACTTATATAAATAAGGTATTACTGTTTTTAAAAAATGTTTACATTTTGCAAAAATTTCTAAAAACCTGTTTTCGCTTTGCCATTTTGGGGTATTGTGCGTAGATTGATGAGGGAAAAAATCATTTAATACATTTTAGAATAAGGCTGTAACGTAACACAATGTGGAAAAAGTCAAGGGGTATGAATACTTTATCAATGCGTTGTATATTCGAATTTAAAGCAAAGTGTTATACAACAATGTTTTGTGAGTGCCGGCTCTAAAAGAAGGTCGAACTTCTTAAGAGACCATTATCATCAGCATCATCATCATCATCATCATCTCAATTTTTGAGTCATTGGATGCATTCCAAATGGCATCCTATTTGCTATATAGTGCACTACTTTTGAACAGAAGCATACGGACCTGGTCAAAAGTACTGCACTATAAAGCTGAATAGAATGCCATTTGGGAAGCATCTATTGATGGTGTCTCGATACCCATCCCTACAAGTGTAGCTTACCATGCCCCGGCTGCTGATGTCGCCCAGGTAGACCACAACATTCTTGAGGGGGGCCCACAGGTGGATCTCCCTCTGCCAGGAGACTAGCGTGGACAAGGGTACAACCAGCAGGAAGGGTCCATACAGCTGGTGGTCGTGGAACAGGTAGTTGAGGAACGAGATGGTCTGGATGGTCTTGCCCAGGCCCATCTCGTCAGCCAGGATACAACTATTCCCTCTAGGGAAAGAGGAAGGTGAAAGAAGTATTGGGGGCACCGACAACATGATGAAATAAACTGTATTTTGTCAAAATATATATACAAAGCATTCGGAAAGTATTCAGACACCTTGACTTTTTCCACATTTTATTACTTATTCAAAAAATGAATTCTCGTCAATCTACACACAATACCCCATAACGACAAAGCGATAAAGTTGAAGGAATTGTCCGTAGAGCTCCGAGACAGGATTGCGTCGAGGCACAGATCTGGGGAAGGGTACAAAAACATTTCTGCAGCACTGAAGGTTCCCCAAGAACACAGTGGCCTCCATCATTCTTAAATGGAAGAAGTTTGGAACCAAGACTCTTCCTAGAGCTGACTGCCCGGCCAAACTGGGCAATCGGGGGAGAAGGGCCTTGGTCAGGGAGGTGACCAAGAACCCGATAGTCACTCTGACAGAGCTGCAGAGTTCTTCTGTGAAGATGGGAGAACCTTCCAGAAGGACAACCACAATCAGGCCTTTATGGTAGTGGCCAGACGGAAGCCACTCCTCAGTAAAAGGCGAATGACAGCCTGCTAGGAGTTTCCCATAAGGCACCTAAAGGACTCGCAGACCATGATGAACAAGATTCTCTGGTCTGATGAAACCAAGATTGAACTCTTTGGCCTGAATGCCAAGTGCCCTGTCTGGAGGAAAAATGGCTCAATCTCTACGGTGAAGCATGGTGGTGGCTGCATCATGCTGTGGGGATGCTTTTTAACAGCAGGGACTGGGAGACTAGTCAAATCAAATCTGGTCACATACACATATTTAGCAGATGTTATTGTGGGTGTAGCGAAAATGCTTGTGTTTCTAGCTCCAACAGTGCAGTAGTATCTAACAATTCACAACAATACACAAAAATCTAAAAGTAAAAGAATGGAATTAAGAAATATATAAATATTAGGACGAGCAATGTCGGAGTGACATTGACTAAAATACAGTAGTATAGAATACAGTATAAACATATGAGATGAGTTAAGCAGTATGTAAACATTATTAAAGTGACTAGTGGTGTCTATTTATATGGG
Source organism: Thymallus thymallus (assembly GCA_023634145.1). Lineage (NCBI taxonomy): Eukaryota > Metazoa > Chordata > Actinopteri > Salmoniformes > Salmonidae > Thymallus > Thymallus thymallus. The sequence goes on from CM042404.1 coordinate 15,915,999, forward strand.
GCAGCAGACTCTAAAGTGCAGGGTTGAGTAACCGGGTGGTAACGGGCTAGCGATGGCTATTTAACAGTCTGATGACCTTGAGATAGAAGCTGTTTTTCAGCCTCTCTGTCCCAGCTTTGATTCACCTGTACGGACCTCACCTTCTGGATGGTAGCGGGGTGAACAGGCAGTGGCTCGGGTAGTTGATGTCCTTGATGGTCTTTTTGGCCTTCCTGTGACATCTGGTGCTGTAGGTGTCCTGGAGGGCATGCAGTGTGCCCCCGGTGATGCAGTCGGCAGACTGCACCACCCTCTGGAGAGCTCTGCGATTGTGGGTGGTGCAGTTGCCGTACCAGGCGGTGATACAGCCTGACAGGATGCTCTCAATTGTGCATCTGTAAAAGTTTGATGGTCTTAGTGGCCAAGCCAAATTTCTTCAGCCTCCTGAGGTTGAAGAGGCACTGTTGCGCCTTCTTTACCACACTGTCTGTGTGGGTGGACCATTTCAGATTGTCAGTGATGTGTATGCCAAGGAACGTGAAGCTTTCCACCTTCTCCACTGTGGTCCAGTCGATGTGGATAGAGGCATGCTCCCTCTGCTGTTTCCTGAAGTCCACGATCAGCTACTTTGTTTTGTTGACATTGAGGGAGAGGTTATTTTCCTTTTCCTATTAACCACTTCGCCAGGGCCCTCAACTCCTCCCTGTAGGGTGTCTCGTCAATGTTGGTAATCAGGCCTACTGTTGTGTCTTCTGCAAACTTGATGATTGAGTTGGAGGCGTGCGTAGCTACGCAGTGATGGGTGAACAGGGAGTACAGGAGGGGGCTGGGCACACACCCTTGTGGGGCCGCAGTGTTGAGGATCAGCGTAGTGTTATTTCCTACCTTCACCACCTGCGGGCAGCCCGAGCTTAATGATAAGCTTGGAGGGTACTAAGGTGTTGAAGGCTGAGCTATAGTCAATGAACAGCATTCTTACATAGGTGTAGTCCCGTGTAGCTCAGATGGTAAAGCATGGTGCTTGCAACGCCAGGGTTGTGGGTTCGATTCCCACGGGGAACCAGTACGAAAAAAGTATGAACATGTATGCACTAATTAACTGTAAGTCGCTCTGGATAAGAGCGTCTGCTAAAAGACTAAAATGTAAATGTATTCCTCTTGTCCAGGTAGGATAGGGCAGTGTGCAGTTGGCGATTGCATCATGTGTGGATCTATTGGGGCGTTATGCAAATTGAAGTGGATCTAGGGTGTCAGGTAATGTAGAAGTGATATGATCCTTGACTAGCTTCTCAAAGCACATCATGATGGCAGAGGGCAATAGTCATTTAGTTCAGGTTACCTTTGGTTTCTTGGGTATAGGAACAATAATCGACATCTTGAAGCAAGTGAGGACAGCAGACGGATAGGAAGAGAATATCTCCGTAAACATTCCAGACAGCTGGTCTGCACATGCTCTGAGGACGCGGCTGTGGATGCAGTCTGGGTCAGCAGCCTTACGAGGGTTAACAAGCTTAAATGTCTCACTCACGTCAGCCATGGAGAACGAGAGCACACAGTCCTTGGGAGCGCACCACGTTGGTGGCACTGTGTTATACTCAGAGCGGGTGAAGGTGTTCAGCTTGTCTGGGTGCAACATGTTGGTGTCCACAACGTGGCTGGTTTTACCTTTGTAATCCGTGATTGTCTGTAGACCCTGCCACATACATCTTGTGTCTGAGCCGTTGAATTGCGACTCCACTTTGTCTAGGTACTGACATTTTAGTCAGGATCGAAGGAAAGATGAACGGCGAGATACTTGCTGAAAACCTGCTCCAGAGCACTGAGACTGGGGCAAAGGTTCACCTTCCAACAGGTCAACGACCTTAAGCATACAGCCACGACAACGCAGGAGTGGCTTCGGGACAAGTCTCTGAATGTCCTTGAGTGGCTCAGCCAGAGCCCGGACTGGAGCCCGATCAAACATCTCTGGAGTGACCTAAAAATAGCTGTGCAGCGACTCTCCCCATCCAACCTGACAGAGCTTGAGAGGATCTGCAGAGAAGAATAGGAGAAACATCACAAGGTCCTTTGCTGTTGTTCTGGGATAGATTTGCACTTTTCGCACCGAAGTACATTCATCTCTAGGAGACAGAACGCGTCTCTTTATTCAGTACTTTGTTGAAGAACCTTTGGCAGCAATTACAGCCTCAAGTTTTCCTGGGTATGACGCTACAAGTATGGCACACCTGTATGTGGGGAGAACTTTGAAAGTTTCTTCATGTGCAGTTGCAAAAACCATCAAGAACTATGATGAAACTGGCTCTCATGAGGACCACCACAGGAAAGGAAGACCCAGAGTTACCTCTGCTGCAGCTGAGACAGAACGCGTCTCGTTCCTGAGCGGTATGACGGCTGCGTGGTCCCATGGGGTTTATACTTGCGTACTATTGTTTGTACAGATGAACGTGGTACCTTCAGGAGTTTGCAAATTGCTCCCAAGGATGAACCAGACTTGTGGAGGTCTACAATTTATTTCTGAGGCCTTGGCTGATTTCTTTGGAGGCAAAGAGGCACTGGGTTTGAAAATAGGCCTTGAAATACATCCACAGGTACACCTCCAATTGACTCAAATTATCAGAAGCTTATAAAGCTCATTTCCATTTTCTGGAATTTTCCAAGCTGTTTAAAGGCACAGTCATCTTAGTGTATGTAAACTTCTGACCCACTGGAATTGTGATATAGTGAACACCATGGGACCACGCGGCCGTCATAGTGCTCAGGAAGGAGACGCGTTCTGTCTCCTAGAGATTAATGTACTTTGGTGCGAAAAGTGCAAATCAATCCAAGAACAACAGCAAAGGACCTTGTGAAGATGCTGGAGGAAACAGGTACAAAAGTATCTATATCCACAGTAAAACAAGTCCTTTATCGACATAACCTGAAAGGCCGCTCAGCAAGGAAGAAGCGACTGCTCCAAAACATCCATAAAAAAGCCAGACTACGTTTTGCAACTGCACATGGGGACAAAGATCGTACTTTTTGGAGAAATGTCCTCTGGTCTGATGAAACAAAAATATAACTGTTTGGCCATAATGACCATCATTATGTTTGGAGGAAAAAGGGGGAGGCTTGCAAGCCGAAGAACACTATCCCAACAGCGAAGCACGGGTGGCAGCATCATGTTGTGGGGGTGCTTTGCTGCCCTCTCTACTATTATTCTGACATTTCACATTCTTAAAATAAAGTGGTGATCCTAACTGATCTAAGACAGGGAATTTTTACTAGGATTAAATGTCAGGAATTGTGAAAAACTGAGTTTAAATGTATTTGGCTAAGAAGTATGTAAACTTCCGACTTCAACTGTATATATATACAGTGGGGCAAAAAAGTATTTAGTCAGCCACCAATTGTGCAAGTTCTCCCACTTAAAAAGATGAGAGAGGCCTGTAATTTTCATCATAGGTACACTTCAACTATGAGAGACAAAATTAGAAAAGAAATCCAGAAAATCACATTGTAGGATGTTTAATGAATTTATTTGCAAATTATGGTGGAAAATAAGTATTTGGTCACCTACAAACAAGCATGATAATTTTGACCCCATGGGGTGAGATCTTGCGTGGAGCCCCAGATCGAGGGAGATTATCAGTGGTCTTGTATGTCTTCCATTTCCTAATAATTGCTCCCACAGTTGATTTCTTCACACCAAGCTGCTTACCTATTGCAGATTCAGTCTTCCCAGCCTGGTGCACCATGCAAGATCTCACCTCGTGGGGCATCAATGATCATGAGAAAGGTGAGGGATCAGCCCAGAACTACACGGCAGGACCTGGTCAATGACCTGAAGAGAGCTGGGACCACAGTCTTAAAGAAAACCATTAGTAACACACTACGCCGTCATGGATTAAAATCCTGCAGCGCACACAAGGTCCCCCTGCTCAAGCCAGCGCATGTCCAGGCCCGTCTGAAGTTTGCCAATGACCATCTGGATGATCCAGAGGAGGAATGGGTGAAGGTCATGTGGTCTGATGAGACAAAAATAGAGCTTTTTGGTCTAAACTCCACTCGCCGTGTTTGGAGGAAGAAGAAGGATGAGTACAACCCCAAGAACACCATCCCAACCGTGAAGCATGGAGGTGGAAACATCATTCTTTGGGGATGCTTTTCTACAAAGGGGACAGGACGACTGCACCGTATTGAGGGGAGGATGGATGGGGCCATGTATTGCGAGATCTTGGCCAACAACCTCCTTCCCTCAGTAAGAAGATGAAGATGGGTCGTGGCTGGGTCTTCCAGCATGACAACGACCCAAAACACACAGCCAGGGCAACTAAGGAGTGGCTCCGTAAGAAGCATCTCAAGGTCCTGGAGTGGCCTAGCCAGTCTCCAGACCTGAACCCAATAGAAAATCTTTGGAGGGAGCTGAAAGTCTGTATTGCCCAGCGACAGCCTCGAAACCTGAAGGATCTGGAGAAGGTCTGTATGGAGGAGTGGGCCAAAATCCCTGCTGCAGTGTGTGCAAACCTGGTCAAGAACTACAGGAAACGTATGATCTCTGTAATTGCAAACAAATGTTGCTGTACCAAATATTAAGTTCTGCTTTTCTGATGTATCAAATACTTATGTCATGCAATAAAATGCAAATTAATTATTTAAAAATCATACAATGTGATTTTCTGGATTTTTGTTTTAGATTCCGTCACTCACATTTGAAGAGTACCTATGATAAAAATTACAGACTTCTACATGCTTTGTAAGTAACCTGCAAAATCGGCAGTGTATCAAATACTTGTTCTCCCCACTGTATATATAAAAAGAAACAGAAATGTTGAAAATTATGAAGTATTTTTTGCCTTTAGTAAACACATTGAGTTACATTTTTTATAGTCTGGTTTTAGATAGTGAAAAGTTAAATCAGAACGATATTGAGGATGTTTGGGGTTCGAACAGTGGAGTTGAATTTGTATGATTTACTTTCTGAAACACATTCAGTAAACAAATGCTGAATTTAGCAAGACATTATAATAAAATAATTTGGCAAAAATGTATACAGCAACCATGGTGACAACAATGGAAGTCCAAGAAGACTACTACGTACTTGCAACAGTAGTGAGCCATCCAGTTCAAGCTGTCCAACTGGTAGTGATCTAGTCCATCTCCTCCAATATAGGATGGCTGTTTCTTCATGGGCATAAATCTCGGCCTTTGATTCAACACCTGATGAGACAGGAGAGAGAGATGGAGCGAATGAGAAAGAGCGAAATACCATGAGTTTGAAGTGCAAAATTCACAATTGTGTAATTCGCCGTCATTCCAAAAGGGTATTGGGGCGACTGCTCTATCAAACTACTACACGATCCCAAGTCCCTATACCTGGGTCTTTGCCAGCTCGACACAGTTTTTAAAGGGATAGAATTAGGTGACTGCAATAGGACAACATTGCTGATTACTCCCCAATCCATTCAGATCTGCCACACAAGGACAGACCTTGAAGGGCCTCAGGGGAAGGGACTAAGGCTATTTCTCAATTATTATTTTGTCAAATCCTCTCTCCTCATCTCCATCTCAAAGCACATTGACAAAAATATCATTTTCCTTCTATGTATTTTCAGAAGGAGGGGAGAACAAAAATAAATGAATTGAGAAAAAAGCTTAGGGGTCCGTTTGGGACTGGTCTTGTTATCTTTTCACCTTTACATGACCTCTGACGTGTGTCAAACCCCAACAGTCTCAGACAGGAAATGGGTAGTTAACTAGCTAGTTTCCCCTAGGTACAGATCTAGGATCAGCTTACCCTCCCCCAATCACAACCATTAGTGGGGAAAATGCACTGCGATACGATATTGCCACAATACTGAGGTGCTGATATGATATGCATAATGATTTTATATGTATTGTGATTCCATACTGCGATTTTATTGCGATTCGATGTTCCAAACATATTGCTTACTATATGTCTGCTGCAGAGGGACAAGATAAAGCCATGAGAAAATGTGTTTTAGAGGTAAAAGTGCTCAAAACATGTTGGCTCAAAATTTTTTATTTCTAAGAAGAAGATGGAAAACTAGCTATAGGATAATAAATAAGACAAATAAGCACGCACCAAAGTATTTAAATACCTGTTCTGGCGCAGGTTAACCTAACGTAGCAGGTGTAAAAAACGCCTAAGCAGGATGTTGGGGGAGGGTCTCTTCTGCACTATTCAACCAATCCAGTAAATGTGGTGGAGTTAAAGGCAGTGTAGCACTTATTTCTCAAGTCCAGAAACGAATAAGTGTAATTTAGAGCACCCAAAGAAATCAAATACTTAAATCAATTGTAATCTACAGTTGAAGTCGGAAGTTTACATACACCTTAGCCAAATACATTTAATCTCAATTTTTCACAATTCCTGACATTTAATCCTAGTAAAAATTCCCTGTCTTAGGTCAGTTAGGATCACCACTTTATTTTAAGAATGTGAAATGTCAGAATAATAGTAGAGAGAATTATTTATTTCAGCTTTTCTTTCTTTCATCACATTCCCAGTGGGTCAGAAGTTTACATACACTCAAGTGTTTGTAGCATTGCCTTTAAATTGTTTAACTTGGGTCAAATGTTTCGGGTAGCCTTCCACAAGCTTCCCACCATAAGTTGGGTGAATTTTGGCCCATTCCTCCTGACAGAACTGGTGTAACTGAGTCAGGTTTGCTCGAACACGCATTTTCAGTTCAGCCCACAAATGTTCTATAGGATTGAGGTCAGGGCTTTGTGATGGCCACTCCAATACCTTGACTTTGTTGTCCTTAAGCCATTTTGCCACAACTTTGGAAGTATGCTTGGGGTCATTGTCCATTTGGAAGACCAATTTGCGACCAAGCTTTAATTTCCTGAATGATGTCTTGAGATGTTGCTTCAATATATTCACATAATCTTCCTTCCTCATGATGCCATCTATTATGTGAAGTGCACCAGTCCCTCCTGCAGCAAAGCACCACCACAACATGATGCTGCTACCCCGTGCTTCACGGTTGGGATGGTGTTCTTCGGCTTGCAAGCATCCCCCTTTTCCTCCAAACATAACGATGGTCATTATGGCCAAACAGTTATATTTTTGTTTCATCAAACCAGAGGACATTTCTCCAAAAAGTACGATCTTTGTCTCCATGTGCAGTTGCAAACCGTAGTCTGGCATTTTTATGGCGGTTTTGGAGCAGTGGCTTCCTCCTTGCTGAGCGGCCTTTTAGGTTATGTCGATATAGGACTTGTTTTACTATGGATAAAGATACTTTTGTACCTGTTTCCTCCAGCATCTTCACAAGGTCCTTTGCTGTTGTTCTGGGATTGATTTGCACTTTTCACACCAAAGTACATTAATCTCTAGGAGACAGAACTCATCTCCTTCCTGAGCACTATGACGTCTGCGTGGTCCCATGGTGTTTATACTTGCGTACTATTGTTTGTACAGATGAACGTAGTACCTTCAGGCGTTTGGAAATTGCTCCCAAGGATGAACCAGACTTGTGGACGTTTGTTTTCTGAGGTCTTGGCTGATTTCTTTTGATTTTCCCATGATGTCGAGCAAAGAGACACTGAGTTTGAAGGTAGGCCTTGAAATACATCCACAGGTAAACCTCCAATTGACTCAAATGATGTCAATTAGCCTATCAGAAGCTTCTAAAGCCATGACATCATTTTCTGGAATCATTTTCAAGCTGTTTAAAGGTACAGTCAACTTAGTATATGTAAACTTCTGACCAATGAAATTGTTATATAGTGAATTGCAAGTGAAATAATCTGTCTGTAAACAATTGTTGGAAGAATTACTTGTGTCATGCACAAAGTAGATGTCCTAACCTACTTGCCAAAACTATAGTTTGTTAACATGAAATTTGTGGAGTGGTTGAAAAATGAGTTTTAATGACTTCAACCTAAGTGTATGTAAACTTCTGACTTCAACTGTATATATTATAACGTTTTTCTAAAAGTTGGGTTTGAGGATCTCTCCAAATCAGCTCTAACTTCAGAAAAATTTGTTTGATTTGAAATTGCGTGGCACATTTCATCACTGAGAACTTCCATGGCTATCAATAACGGAAGGAGTGCTTTAGCAAGAAATGGCATCTCAAAGTGGATGCTGCCCCTATCATCAATGTGGCTTCTACAGCCAGCAGCACCAGCAGAGACCAAGCATTATCATGGGCTTCAGTGAGCATCAAAGACAACCGGGTAAGTGAAAGTCAGAGCTAGCTTGCTACCTCTATGCTAAAGTTAGCTAGCTATAGCGCATTTAGCTCAAGTCTTCCATCTAAATAACACTTGTAAAACTAACCAAATGTAAACATGTCTGCCAGCTGTTGGTAGCTACCTGCTAATGCTGTCATACTATATAGTACAAGCCGCAACGGAGGTCACTGTTACTGTTTAGAGCAAGTTTTCAAGGTGTTCGTGGGGGCTGCACGTTGTGGTAATTAGGCCATTAAGTTGCTCTGGGGGAGTTTTCTATACAGACGGCGGGCTAAACTGAAAAGCGACGCTTCGGCTATTGCGGCTCTGGTGGTATTTCGGAGAAGCCTCGGAGCCCTGCTTTCTTTGGAGGGGTGGAATTTAGATTTTGTTCAATAGGAATGTTTTTTTTTGTTTTTATCTTAGGATCAATGTTGTCACAGTTGCTTATTGTTGAAGAGGAAACTGCTATCGTTCGCTTGCTATTCTCTTCCTCCGTTTCTAAATTAATTTGTGGCCATTTCTTTTAGCTGGCAAAATAAGTGAGCTAGAGTATGTTTGTGTACTGCCATGTCGATAACATAGCTAAGTTTGTCACTTGTGTGGGCTAGTAAATATCCTAAATCTAGCCAGCTATACTGAACAAAAATAAACGCAACATGAAACAATTTCAAATATTTTACTGAGTTACAGTTCATATAAGGAAATCAGTCAATTTAAATGAATTCATTAGGCCCTAATCTATGGATTTCACATGACTGGGAATACAGATATGGATATGTTGGTCACAGAAAAACAGTCAGCCTGCCAAGTTTAGTGGAGTCTGCAACTAGCACAGTTAGTGTAGTCAGCTCTGCTATCCCCATTTAGACCATGTCTGTGCCTCGATCGAGGTTGGGCAAAACTTACCAAGCTCACTAAAATGAAGACCTACTCCATTCCTGTTACTATTGAAAGAGATTGTGATATCGCACATCTCAAAATAGGGCTACTTAATGTTAGATCCCTCACTTCCAAGACAGTCATAGTCAATTAACTAATCACTGATCATAACCTTGATGTGATTGGCCTGACTGAAACATGAACAAGCCTGATAAATTTACTGTGTTAAATGAGGCCTATCCTCCAGGTTTCACTAGTGAACATATCCCCCGCACATCTCGCAAAGTTGGAAGTGTTGCTAACATTTACAAATGTTAGCAACAGATCTAGTCATGAAATCTATGCAACCTACTCAATCACTTTTTATATCTACTGTTTACAGGTCTCCTGGGCCGTATACAGCGTTCCTCACTGAGTTGTGAATTCCTTTATCGGACCTTGTAGTCATGGCAGATAATATAATACTTTTGGTGACTTCAATATTCACTCAGACATTTTCACAGACCCACTTCAAAAGGCTTTCGGAGCCATCATCGACTCAGTGGGTTTTGCCCAACATTTCTCCAGACCTACGCATTGCCACAGTCATACCCTGGATCTTTTGTCCCGTGGAAAAAATAATGCTTTTCCTCATAATCCTAGACTTTTGGACCAACATTTTATTACGTTTGCAATCGCAACAAATAATCTGCTCAAGGATTATCAAAAGCCACGCTATAAATTCTCAGACAACCCAAAGATTCCTAGATGCCCTTCCAGACTCCCTCCACCTACCCAAGGACGTTGGAATACAAAAATCAGTTAACCACCTGAGGATCTAAAATCAACCTTTTGTAATACCAAAGATGCAGTCGCACACCTAAAAACAAAAAAACATTTGTCACAAGAAATGTGCTCCCTGGTATACAGAAAATACCCGAGCCCTGAAGCAAGCTTCCAGAAAATTGGAACGGGAATGGCGCTCCACCAAACTGGAAGTCTTCAGACTAGCTTGGAAAGACAGTACCGTGCAATATCGAAGAGCCCTCACTGCTGCTCGATCAGCCTATTTTTCCAACCTAATTGAGGAGAATAAGAACAATCCAAAATGTTTTTGGGATATTGTCGCAAATCTAACTAAAAAGCAGCAGTCCCCAAGAGGATGGCTTCCACTTCAGCAGTGATAAATTCGTGAACTTCTTCGACAAAAAGACATCATGATCATAAGAAAACAAATTGCGGACTCCTCTTTGAATCTGTGTATTTCTCCAAATCTCAGTTGTCCTGAGTCTGCACAGAACTACCTAGGATCAATGGAGACTCAAGTTTTTTAATCCTGTATCTCTTGACACATTCACGAAAATAGTCATGGCTTCTAAACCTTCCAGCTACATACTGAACCCTATTCCAACTAAACTACTTCAAGAACTACTTCCTGTTCTTGGCCCTCCTATGTCGAACATAATAAAAGGCTCCCTATCTTCCGGATGTGTACCAAAATCAGCCTATATCAAATCTCCCATTTTAGAAAAAGTTGTTGCGCAGCAACTCACTGCCTTCCTGAAGACAAATAATGCATACAAAACACATCAGTCTGGTTTTAGACCTAATCATAGTATAGACTGCCCTCGTGAAGGTGGTAAATGACCTTTTAGACCTTAGTGCTGCACCACATTCTTTTGGAGATATTGGAAAGTTCTTGCCTGGTTTAGATCTTATCTGTCGAAAAAATATCAGTTCATCTCTGTGGACAAATTAATTGTACGTTTCAGTGTTCCTCAAGGTTACGTTTTAGGACCACTATTGTTTTCACTACATATTCCACCTCTTGGTGACGTCATTCAAAAACACAATGTCAACTTTCACTGCTATGCGGACAACACAAAGCTGTACATTTCGATGAAACATTGCCTACCCTGGAAGCCTGCTGTGTTTCAGACATAAGGAAGTGGATGGCGGAAAATGTTTTACTTTTAAACTCGGACAAAACAGAGATGCTAGAAACAAAGAGATCTGCTGTTTGATCTGACAATTAATGTTGATGGTTGTACAGTCATCTTAAATAAAACTGTGAAGGACCACAGCGTTACTCTGGACCCTGATCTCTCTTTTGACGAACATATCATGAATATTTCAAGGGCAGCTTTTTTCCATCTTCGTAACATTGCAAAAATCTTAAACGTTTTGTCCAAAAGTTATGCAGAAAATCTAAGCCATGCACTTCTAGATTAGACTATAGAGAGTAGAATGCTCTACTCTCCGGCTACCCAGATAAAGCACTAAATTAACTTCAGTTAGTGCTAAAGCTTCTAGAATCTTGACTAGAACACCACAAATGTTATCATATTACTCCAGTGCTAGCCTCTTTACACTGGTTTCCTGTTAAGGCTAGGGCTGATTTCAAGGTTTTACAGCTTACCTACAAAGCATTACATGGACTTGCTCCTACCTATCTCTCCAATTTGATCCTGCTGTACACACCCACACTTACGGGGGCTCCCAAGTGGTGAAGCGTTCGAATCCAGACTGTATCACATCCGGCCGTGATTGGGGGTCCCATAGTGCGGCGCACAATTGGCCTAGCGTCGTGCGAGTTTGGCCGGTGTAGGCCGTTTTCCCTCTCTCCCTTGGGATTCTCTGCCTCTGACCCTATTACGGGAGCTGAGTCACTGGCATACTAGTGCTCTTCCATGCTGTCGCTAGGAAAGGTGCATCACGTCGTGCCAGGCTTTTTTGCGCTATACTCGACTTGAGTGGGTTGAGTCACTGACATGATCTTCCAGTCCGGTCTTGCGCTCCGCCCGGGCTTGTGCAGTGGAGGTGAGATTTTCGTGGGCTATATTCAGCCTTGTCTCAGGGTAGTAAGTTGGTGGTCGTTGATATCCCTCTAGTGGTGTGATGGCTGTGCTTGCTTTGGCAAAGTGGGTGGGGTTATATCCTGCCTGGATGGCCCTGTCCAGGGGTATCATCGAACGGGCCACAGCGTCACCCGACCCACAGCGCAATAGCCTATGCGCTGTGGGTCTAGGGTCAGTCTGTTATATCTGGTGTAACTCTCCTGTCTTATCTGGTGTCCTGTGTGAATTTAAGTATGCTCCCTCTAATTCTCTCTCTCTCTCTCCCCCTGACCTGAGCCCTAGGACGATGCCTCAGGACTACCTGGTCTGATGACTCCTGGCTGTCCTCAGTCCACCTGGAATTGCTGCTGCTACAGTTTCAACTGTTCTGCCTGCGGCTATGAAACCCTAACCTGTTTACCGGACGAGCTACCACGTCCCGGACCTGCTGTTTCCGACTCTCCCTCTCTACCGCAACTGCTGTCTCAACCTCTGAATGCTCGGCTATGAAAAGCCAACTAACATTTTAATCTCCTGAGGTGCTGACCTGTTGCACCTTCTACAAACACTGTGATTATTATTTGATCTGTTGGTCATCTATGAACATTTGAAGAACAAATCTGGCCTTAATGGCCATGTACCTGTAGAATCTCCACCCGGCACAGCCAGAAGAGGACTGGCCACCCCTCATAGCCTCGTTCCTCTAGGTAGATTTTCCTAGTCACCATGCTTCTACATCTGCATTGCTTGCAGTTTGGGGTTTTAGACTGGGTTTCTGTATAAAAACGTTGACATCTGCTGATGTAAAAAGGGCTTTATAAATAAATTGGATTCATTGAGTCAGTATCTGGTGTGGCCTCCATTTGCCTCATTAAGTATGAACATGTATGCACTAACTAACTAAGTCGCTCTGGATAAGAGCGTATGCTAAATGACTAAAATGTAGATGTAAGCGAGACACATCTTTCTCAGAGTTGAACAGGTTGTTGATTGTGGACTGTGGAATGTTGTCCCTATCCTCTTTAAGGATGAAAAGTTGGTGGATATTGGCTGGAACTGGAGCATGCGGTCATGCACGTCAATCCAGAGCATACCGAACATGATCAATGGGTGACATCTGGTGACTATGCAGGCCATGGAAGAAAATACATTTTCAGCTTCCAGGAATTATGTACAGATCCTTGCGACATGGGGGCGTGCATTATCGTGCTGAAACATGAGGTGATGGCGGCGGATAAACTGCAATTGTGTTTGTTGTAGGTAGCTTATGCCTGCTCATACCATAACCCCACCATGGAGCACTCTGCTGAGAACGTTGACATCAGCAAACCGCTCACCCACACAACGCCATACAGTATATGTTGCTGTCTGCCATATCCAGTTGAAATTGGGATTAATCCGTGAAGAGCACACTTCTCCAGCGTGCCAGTGGCCATCGAAGGTGAGCTTTTGCCCACTGAAGTTGGTTATGACTCCAAACTGCAGTCAGGTCAAGACCCAAGTGAGGATGATGAGCACACAGATGAGCTTCGCTGAACGGTTTATGACAGTTTGTGCAAAAAGTCTTCAGTTGTGCAATCCCACAGTTATTTTTTACAGTCACAGTATCGATATAAAATTGGGCAATATAATATTGCGATACTCCACTGCAGTGGTTCCTAAACGTTGACCCCCCCCCCCCGACGCCGTGTGTAAAGATGGCGCCTGACGAAGAAGGCCAACATATTAGGAGTTCCAACCCTACTTTGCTATTTAGTTACTTTTCCGTGTGTATCTTTATTATTTTTTAACAGAAGGTTCATACCATTATCACATATGTGATCGACCGGCTCGATTCGGTCTTATGTAGCAACATTTAAAATTGTGTTTTTTTACATTTAATAAAAGCAGAGACTCAGAGCTAGAAAACTATATATCATACACTGCAGTTGAGGAACAATGGGAAAGTAATTCTTATTTGAAAGTCGATAAACTTGTAACCTCACTTTTGAGAAAATTGCCCTTGAATGTTTTGGTACCTACTGGAGAGCTCTTCTTTGTCTACACCGATTCAGCATCGTTCACACCCTCTTAAGCTTTAGCCCCACCCATCTCTTTAAGGATTCACATGAGACCATGTACTAAACAACCAAAGATTTGAAGACTAAAGGCTAGCTTATACAACAGGTGTGTTCGTAAATTTAATCTGGTGTACTCTGGGCGTTCATAAACGCAGAGCGTTGTCAGATTGTCCGTTTGTAAATTCTGAGCGTTTCGCTCTCGGAGCATTCAGAGCGCACACTGGACGCTCTGGCCGAGGAGTAGGGTTGTTTCGAGCGTTCTGACATAACAACAGCAGTCAAGCATCCAAGCTAAGTGGCTAACGATGGCTAGCTTGGTAGCTACTTCCAGACACAAATGAGAGAACAGCTCACTCTGACCATTTTATTCACCTTAGCAGAGCTGGTTAGGCTGTTTTTATGTTATCCAGAGCATTGGTGACTGCAACTGTGCTGCTGGCAAAAATGTCATTACGCTTTTTTGCCAACATTTAATGACAACTGCCATACTCAACGGGTGTTGAGCATTCGTAAATTCGTCAGTTATTCTGAGGTCTGGCACACTCAGACGAGAGTGCTCTGAAATCAGAGCAAATAACCAGAGCGAATTTACCAGCTAGGTCTAGACAGTTGTCGCAGTGACATCATAAACATTCTATTGAAATAGTTACTTGCATAGTGGAGTCTTTTGTTTAGACATGTAGATAGCTAGCTAAACAATGAGCCATAATCCCAACTCATAACGTTACTACCCTGCGTGAATCTGCAGTTAGCTAACCAACCAGGTTCAATGTTAGCTAGCTAACATTAGATTATAACTAGCAATGCAAATGGCTCGGCGATACGAATAATATTACTACACAGATTATACACATAACGTTAGCTAACTAGCCATTCATCTAACGTTAGCTACCTAGCTAATAGTACACTTTAACTTGAAACGAAAACGACTTTGACAAAATTAGACGTGTAATATCTCAAAATGTAGCTAGCTAGACTCACTTACCCGTATACATGGATGGACGGTTCTCCCTCTCTGTTGCGGATGCCATGGTTGGCCTTAGTTTGAAGATGTAATCAGGAGACAGGTGTTTTATACAACAGCCTTCTGTGTGTTCTCTTTTCGACTCTGTCTGCATATTTCCAATCAAACGCCACAATTTTCTCCATCTCCTTAGCTATCATACTCTAATTCTACTGATTTCAAAACTCGGTCCTCCAGAAAGTGGAGAGCAACACTTACAGTGTGGAGAACAAGTATTTGATACACTGCCGATTTTTCAGGTTTTCCCACTTACAAAGCATGTAGAAGTCTGTAATTTTTATCATAGGTACTATTCAACTGTGAGTGACGGAATCTAAAACAAAAATCCAGAAAATCACATTGTATGATTTTTAAGTAATTCATTTGCATTTTATTGCATGACATAAGTATTTGATACATCAGAAAAGCAGAACTTAATATTTGGTACAGAAACCTTTGTTTGCAATTACAGAGATCATACGTTTCCTGTAGTTCTTGACCAGGTTTGCACACACTGTAGCAGGGATTTTGGCCCACTCCTCCATACAGACCTTCTCCAGATCCTTCAGGTGTCGGGGCTGTCGCTGGGCAATACGGACTTTCAGCTCCCTCCAAAGATTTTCTATAGGGTTCAGGTCTGGAGACTGGCTAGGACACTCCAGGACCTTGAGATGCTTCTTACGGAGCCACTCCTTAGTTGCCCTGGCTGTGTGTTTCGGGTCGTTGTCATGCTGGAAGACCCAGCCACGGCCCATCATCAATGCTCTTACTGAGGGAAGGAGGTTGTTGGCCAAGATCTCGCGATACATGGCCCCATCCATCCTCCCCTCAATACGGTGCAGTCGTCCTGTCCCCTTTGCAGAAAAGCATCCCCAAAGAATGATGTTTCCACCTCCATGCTTCACGGTTGGGATGGTGTTCTTGGGGTTGTACTCATCCTTCTTCTTCCTCCAAACACAGCGAGTGACCTTCTCCCATTCCTCCTCTGGATCATCCAGATGGTCATTGGCAAACTTCAGACGGGCCTGGACATGCGCTGGCTTGAGCAGGGGGACCTTGCGTGCGCTGCAGGATTTTAATCCATGACGGCGTAGTGTGTTACTAATGGTTTTCTTTGAGACTGTGGTCCCAGCTCTCTTCAGGTCATTGACCAGGTCCTGCCGTGTAGTTCTGGGCTGATCCCTCACCTTCCTCATGATCATTGATGCCCCACGAGGTGAGATCTTGCATGGTGCCCCAGACCGAGGGAGATTGACCGTCATCTTGAACTTCTTCCATTTTCTAATAATTGCGCCAACAGTTGTTGCCTTCTCACCAAGCTGCTTGCCTATTGTCCTGTAGCCCATCCCAGCCTTGTGCAGGTCTACAATTTTATCCCTGATGTCCTTACACAGCTCTCTGGTCTTGGCCATTGTGGAGAGGTCTGTTTGATTGAGTGTGTGGACAGGTGTCTTTTATACAGGTAACGAGTTCAAACAGGTGCAGTTAATACAGGTAATGAGTGGAGAACAGGAGGGCTTCTTAAAGAAAAACTAACAGGTCTGTGAGAGCCGGAATTCTTACTGGTTGGTAGGTGATCAAATACTTGCAAATTAATTATTTAAAAATCATACAATGTGATTTTCTGGATTTTTGTTTTAGATTCCGTCTCTCACAGTTGAAGTGTACCTATGATAAAAATGACAGACCTCTACATGCTTTGTAAGTAGGAAAACCTGCAAAATCGGCAGTGTATCAAATACTTGTTCTCCCCACTGTATGCAGTTATACTACGTGATATCTTTTAAAAAATCTGTGTTCCAAAGGATACACATACTGACCATATAATAGACTGAAGCGTGCTGCATGTCAGACCAATCCGAACTCATCTCTCGGCATGTCCATCCCACTCCTTATCTCAGCCAACCATGGCTAGCGGGAAGGTTGCTGTATTGTTCTGTGGCTAAACCAACTAGACTCTTAATTTAACAATTTGATTTGTATTTACAGATGGCATACAAGTTTGTTATTAAGGCACATGAAAAGTTGACATGCTCCAGAAGGCATTTCTTCCCAAAAACGCATTTTGATAAAAATAAAAAAAAGTGTAGGTTCAAATTGCACTGCTGTGAAGTAGAGATACGCGTGGCATATGACAGCCTAGCACTTTACGACATAAGATCGACAGTTACGAACCTCGATTTCGAATTAAAATCCGACTTCAACTCAGACTCACACCAGACACTATTCCTTTGTTTCATGGGCTACCAAAATGCTGCAGCCGTAGACAAGCTGGCATCCTTATGAGACTGAGACGTAGAGGAAATCGAACGCCATTCCCTCCGTTTTATTGGAAAATGTCCAGTCACTTGAGAATAAGATGGATGAGCTTTGTTCGAGAGTCTCCTATCAGAGAGACTTGAAGAACTACAGATGCCTTGCAGAAACTTGGCTAGCTCAATCTTTGAACATAGAACTCAGTGGTCTCCACACAGCGGCACAATCGGACAACGGCAGCCTCGGGGAAGTCCAAAGGGGGAGGAGTGTGCCTCTTCATAAACAACTGGTGTGCTGCTTCCAGTTTGAAGGAAATCTCAAGCTTTTGCTCAACTGATATAGAATACCTGGTAAGCTGCAGACCTTTATGTACCAAGAGAGTTCTCATCTATAATTATCATGGCTGTCTACATCCCTCCACAAGCCAACACCACTTTGTCACTCAACCAACTGTATGGGGCCATAAACAAACAAGAAACCGCACACCAAGAGGCAGCGTTTCTGATGGGCGGAGACTAACGCAGGGAGTTCTACTCACAGAAACGCATACATGGCCATCCATCGCCCTCCATTCAACAAATCAGACCATGACTCCATCTTCCTGCTTCCTGTTTACAAACAAAAACTCAAAACAGGAAGTACCAGTGATGTGCTTAATACGGAAATGGTTATATGAAGCAGATGCAAGGCTACAAGACTGTTTTCCTAGTACAGACTAGGATATATTTGACTTGACTTGTGTTTTTATTTATTTTAACTTTGATGTACACAGGGCTCAGCTGTAAAAGAGACCTTGGTCTCAGACTAATTTCTCTGTATAAATAAAGGACAAATAAAAGTGAGTGAAACTTTTAAACAGGTTAACACTCGCAGGTGGAATACCAAGATGCGTTCTCAGAGCAGCTGGAAGTGTTTTCATGGACATTTTCAATCTCTCCCGTCGCAGTCGGTGATATAAGGCGTTTCTATGATATGGTGTATTTATGGAAATGTGTTTGCTTAGTTGTAACTAGAAGTGCAAGCTATTCTGGCCATGATCTTTCTATAGAATGTGGTTCCTAAGCATTTTGTGTCATTGGAGACACAGGCCAGCATGAAGGACATTTGGGGCACTCTGCTCATAGAAGCAGGCTGAAGGATTACCTTATAGGTAATAGGTATAGGTATAACAGTCATTCAGTATATAAGCTCCAGGAAAATGTCATTCAGGGTTCCTATGACAAGCTACACTCACCTAGTGGTTTTTGATGAGGAAACCGGATAAATGTTTGTGTCAACTCTTTAATTGAGCATTGTATTTTCCTTCTCACATCTTAAATCCTTCAATACCAGAGAAATCATTATTTCAGTCGGTAATCCCAACATGTTTCAAGCTGACCACCATTGTCCCTGTTCCCAAGAACTCCAAGGTAACCTGCATAAATGACTATCGCCCTGTAGCATTCACATCTGCAATTATGAAGTGCTTTGAAGGGCTGGTCATTACACATCAACACCATCATCCCAGATACCCTAGACCCACTCCAATTTGCATTCTGCCCCAAAAGATCCACAGATGACGCAATCTCAGTTGCTCTTCACTGCCCTCTCCCACCCGGACAAGAGGGGAAATAACTATGTGAGAATGCTGTTCATAAACTACAGCTCAGCATTCAACACCATAGTCCCCTCCAAGCTCATCTCCAAGATCGGGACCCTGGGACTTAACACCTCCCTCTGCAACTGGATCCTGGACTTCCTGAAGGGCCAGCCCCTGGTGGTGATGGTAGGCAACAACACCTCCGCCACGCTCACCCTCAACACAGGGGCCCCTCAGGGGTGCGTGCTTAGTCCCCTCCTGTACTCCTTGTTCACAAACGACTGTGGCCAAGCACGACTCAAACACCATCATCAAGCTTGCCGACGACATGTAGTGGGGTGTAGTGGAGCGGGTCGAAAGCTTCAAGTTAGTTGGCTTCCACTAAGGACTTAACATAGTGCCTCTTCCCCCTCCGGAGGTTGAAAAGATTTGTCATAGGCTCTTGGATCCTCAATAAGTTCTACAAGCTGCACCATCGAGAGCATCTTGACTGGCTGCATCACTGCTTTGTATGGCAATTTTTTTTTACTTTATTTTGACAGGGAAAACAGACTGAGACCTAGATCTCTTTTACGGCTGTGTCCTGTGTAAACATGTTAACATGTACAATTTAGACACACAGACAGACATTTTGGAGAAGAAAGATCTAAAAAAATACAAAACAGAGAAACATTTCAAGAAAAACAAAGAAAAACATAGAGTTCAACAGAAACAAACACAGATAACATCATATTGATCCTCTAAAATATTTTTGAAATGGGCACCAAAGTGTCTAGCTTGAGGTGGGTCTGCAATTTGTTCCACAGAAAAGGTGCAAAGGAACTGAAGGCAGTTCTACCCAAGAATTTGTTCTTAACTGACTTGCCTAGTTAAAGGTTAAATACATTAAAAAAAATAAGGGAGACAATGATTTGCACATAGACTCAAAAGAAACATGTGGCTTTTCTCTGCATCTTCACTTTTACACTTCGTTATTATCAGCAGCATTTCATTATTATTATTAAAGTTATTATTACCTCTAAATATAAGTCTAGTATCCAAATTAAGAAAATGTCAGATTGGAGAGGATTGTCACATTCTCGTATTGACACAACTTAACACATAGGCTATTAGACTCAAAATAAAATTTCCCTATCGCATTACACTTGACTGGTTTTTCCTTTTTATGTATTTTTCCCAAAAACATTTTTACGTATGTTACTGTTGTCTGTAAAAAGGGGAGCTCACAATTCTGTTTGTACACTTGTTTACATGGATATGCTTATTAATAAAAACCTATTTGTAACAAGCCATTACACTTTGTTATTATCATGGCATTTAATTATTATTATTATTATTATTTTTCACGTTATTACTTATAAATATTAATCTACAAATTAAGAAATGCCAGGTGGAGGATGTATCGCATATTCGTATTGAGACAGCCTTAGCGCATGACAGAGTCAAAATAAAGACACTGTATATGCATACCATGTTCTTCTGTTGGCTTTTCTGCCCCATTTTTTTTTTTTTACTGATTCACACGCAGTCCAATGTTTTTTCTCCAAATATCCAGAAATATTTGCATAACCCCAAAAAAGTTGCTGCTGCGGTCATTCGATGGCAGTGGCATACGTTCTTCAAAGAGAGGACACCGTAATGACAAATAATGTAGTTTAAGATACTGAAAACAGCCCTTTTACAAGCTTGAATCAATACAGGATTCATTACGTTTGATTCTTATTAAAGAGATGGAGTCCAGACAGGCTACTTTAGGAAACTTTCTGAATAGATATTTATGCAAATAGAGAGAATCGGCGAACTCACACATGCACACCCCAGTAAGATTATGTCAGACAAGCCACCAGATTATGTCAGACATGAGCAAATATTTATTCTTTCCTTAAAACATACAAAAAACCTAGGCCTACCTTAGGCTTTCTGAAAGTAGTCTATAAGAAAATGAATTGACAAGGAAAGTATGAAGGGGAGAAAGACAGCTATGCGATAGTATGAATTGACAATAATTAAATTAGAAACAAATACACACAAAAATGTCCATAGCCTATTTATCAGCATTGATTAGTCTATAAATTAATAAAAGACTCCATATAAAATGATACCATGCCAGGTTGGAGAGGATTGGTGAATTGTCCATTTGAGACAACATTGGCGCATTATAGGCCTCAGAGCCAGAACAACCTTGTCGACTGCTGTTGAATAATTAATGAAGTCAGACACATCCAACCTTTTTCAAAAGGCCAATTAATTTTTTTACTAGCAAGCAATGAAAATGTGCATTGCATAAAATAAAGTCCACACATCAAGTGCCATAGCCTATAGGCTAGCGCTTCTAAACCCCCACGCATCTAACGGTTTAGCTGCTGGAGCATCAAACCACATTTGGAAGAGGATATGTAAACAGTTTAATAGACAGAATAAGTTAGCAAAACAATTGCTTATAATCAGTAATACTCCCGCTATTAAGTTTATCTACATGAAAATAAAGTTAATAAAGAAATATACACTACATGACCAAAAGTACAGTATGTGGACACCTGCTCGTCAAACATTTCATTCCAAAACTATGGCCATTAATTTGTAGTTGGTCCCCTCTTTGCTGCTATAACAGCCTCCACTCTTCTGAGAAGGCTTTCCACTAGATGTTGGAACATTGCTGCAGGGACTTGCTTCGATTTAGCCACAAGAGCATTAGTGAGGTCGGGGCACTGATGTTGGGAAATTAGGCCTGGCTCGCAGGTCAGGGCTCTGTGCAGGCCAGTCAAGTTCTTCCACACCAATCTCAACAAACCATTTCTGTATGGACCTCGCTTTGTGCACAGGGGCATTGTCATGCTGAAACAGGAAAGGGCCTTCCCCAAACTGTTGCCACAAATATGGAAGCACAGAATCGTCTAGAATTTCATTACATGCTGTAGCATTAAGATTTTCCTTCACCAGAACTAATAGGTCTAGCCCGAACCAAAAAAAAAAAAAACCCAGACTATTATTCCTCCTCCCCAAAACTTTACAGTTGGCACTATGCATTCGGGCAGGTAGTGTTCTCCTGGCATCCGCCATACTCAGATTTGTCCGTCGGACTGCCAGATGGTGAAGCGTGATTCATCACTCCAGAGAACGCAATTCCTCTTCTCCAGAGTCCAATGGCGGTGAGCTTTACACCACTCCAGCCGATTCTTGGCATTGTACATGGTGATCTTAGGGTTGTGTGCGTGCGGCTGCTCGGCCATGGAAACCCATTTGTTGAAGCTCCCGACGAAGTTATTGTGCGGAAGTTCCTTTCAGAGGCAGTTTGGAACACGTTAGTGAGTGTTGACAGACGTTTTTTACGCTTCAGCAATCGTTCTGTGAGGTTGTGTGGCCTACTACTTCGCGGCTGAGCCATTGTTGCTCCTAGACATTTCCACTGCACAATAACAGCACTTACAGTTGACCGGGGCAGCTCAAGCAGGGCAGAAATTTGACAAACTGACTTGTTGGAATGGTGGCATCCTATGACGGTGCCACGTTGAAAGTCACTAAGCTCTTCAGTACGGGCCACTCTACTGCCAATGTTTGTCTATCGAGATTGCATGGCTCTGTCTTCATCCATAACCATCAGTTACACGTTTATTCAATTACCGTCACAGCCTTAATAAGACTGCTAAGTAGCCATAAAAAATAAAATATATATATTTTTTTTAATCGCTAAATAGTTAATTAAATGGTTACACAGACTATGTGACTTGCACACTTACAAGACTATACACTGTGTATACAAAATTTTAGGAACACCTTCCTAATATTGAGTTTTTTATTTAACCTTTATTTAACTAGGCAAGTCACTTAAGAACAAATTCTTATTTACAATGACGGCCTACACACCGGACAAACTCGGACGACGCTGGGCCAATTGTGCACCGCCCTATGGGACTCCCAATTCACAGCCGGTTGTGATACAGTCTAGATTCGAACCACGTTGTCTGTAGTGATGTCTCTAGCACTGAGATGCAGTGTCTTAGACCCCTGTGCTACTTGGGAGCTCCTTATGTTGCGTTAACATGACAAAATTAAATTGATGTACCAAAATTGCAACACCATGTTTTTTGCTTGAAAATGAGCTATGAAATACCTGCCCAACCCAATCCCTTTTCAATTTAGCAGCATCTGAATCAACCAAATTAGTTTCTTGAATAAAAGCTATATCAGCTTGTTTGAGATCAAAATGTCTTCCTCTTAATAGGATTTTGTGAACCGTTGATATTCCATGAAATTATTAGACATTTATCAAACCTTGGATATTAGGAATTATATTGAAAATCAATAATTTTCCGTGCTGTCATGCTGTCACATATTACAACCTCAACATTGGTCGCGCTAAAAACGCTTGCACGAGCCATAAACCTAACGACACAATACAAAACGCAAAGCAGTAACAACCATCCCACCCCACCCCACCCCTCTACCCTTGTTTTTCTACTTGAAGAGATAAGCCCTCCCTCACTCGGTCCACAAGACACAAGCGGTCACTCAAGTTTTTCTTGAGGAAATCCATCTATAGCCTTGCGATAGTCAAAGCCCTGTCTTTCCCCCTTCCATGTAAAGAGTAGTATAACTGGGTAGGCGAGTGTGAAACGTACATCCAGCTCATGCAGCATCTTCCTTGTTGCGGTAAAAAGCCTCCTTTTGTATTGGGAAAGAATGATAGCTTGCAGCCCTTCCAAGTCACACTTCTCTTCTCCCAATACATTCCCTTTCGCAGCGGCCAGCGTTCTCTTTGTGTCAGGCTCTGGCCATAGAGAAGCCTATTGATTCTCTATAATATTCTATGGTCAGAGTCTGGCAGATCTATATGTTCTATCTCTGTGTGGTGTTGTGTGTAGGATCCCTAATTAGAGGCAGCTGCTATGCATTGTCTCTAATTAGGGATCCTACATATATGTGTATGTCCCACTCCATAGGCGTGGTTCATTGTCTTCAGTACCGTGTCGATGTAAGTGTGTTTCCCTTTGTTATTGTAATCATTGTTATTTTGTATAGTTCACGTCAAGTCTAGTTTATTATTTAAATAAATGATGTCGAACTATCGCTGCGCTGCGCCTTGGTCTATATACAAACCCGAGCGTGACATTTTCTCTCTCTCTAGATTCCTGAGAAAGCGGATGATGATCGGTTTAGGCGGCTGATTCTTGCGTGGTATTGGTGCTAGGGAACGGTGAAGTTGATGAAGCTCGGATTCATCCAGATCCACCCCCAGAGCTTCCGAGATAATTTGTCTCACGCATTCCCGCGGCTTGCCATCCTACAGACCCTCCTTGACCCATAAAAGTCTAATATTGAGGTGCCTGTCCCGGTTAGCTGCGTGGAGATCTTCATACAGTTTGGCTTTCTTTTTCGTCTTTTATAACCAGTCGGTCAATGTCATCCTCCAGCGTTGGTATCCGACCCTTTGCCTCATCTAGCTTCTATAATATGACCCTTTCATCTTCTTGCGTATCCATCTGAGATTGCTTGACCTGAGAAACATCCAATTCAAGAGATTGACTTCTGGACTTCTGTAGGGATGATTGCACTGCTGACAACAAGCTGGGTTTAATGTTCTGCCATTTCAACATCATGCTTGCTGAAGTGCTAGCAACAGAGCTAGCCCTGTTAGCAGATGTGTTAGCGATCGTGCTACATGTACGTGTTGAAGCTGAACTCAACGCAGGCATGGTTGAAAAAGTAACTTTCCCCTCAAACAATTATACTAAATTGATTATTCCATCGGACTTTGAGGAAATTGTGAGGGTTTTATCAGGAGGCTCTGTTCAGACAACCACCTTGCTTCGCAGCATCACGTGACTCCCCTTGTGTTACTATTTTCATCATTTTTTAAACTCCGCATCATTGGGAAGGGCTCGTAAGAAAGCATTTCACGGTAGAGTATACATTTGTTGTATTTGGCGCATGCCACAAATACAATTTTATTTAATGTCTATTTACATAGGCACAAGCACTGTCCATAACACACTGTTCACACCCCTCTTGTTGGCAGAGAGAACACTTAGTGGATTTAAAGATTGTTTCCTGAAATTCTATACATTTTGCCATGGGGTGGAGAGAAATTTGCCATTTTAAAGCTAATTTCCAGCAATTCTATAAATTTTTCCAATTCTACACATTTTGCCAAAGGAATAAAAAAACCTAGCTAAAGAACGTTGACATGGGCTAGCTGATATGGACATTTCCTGCTCTATGGTCTGCAATGACTGACATGAGGAAAACCATTTAGAAATTGCAGCTTGTGCATTCTACGAATACAGCTTTCAAGAGTTCCTTGGGCCTGACAGTTCCTTGGGAAACACTGCCCTACTGTATCGATGTTGTGCCCTATCCCTAATGATCAACGTCTAGGGGCAACATAACCCTTCTCCTTACCTTGCAGTCTCTGGAGGGAATGGACTTGGATTGGTTTCTGCACATGTAGTCATCTATACTTTTCTGGTACTTTCTGGAGATGAGAGATCCGTCCTCCCAGCTGCACTCAGAGTACGGCAGGCCCTGCCATTTGCACAGGTAGTCTGGGAAACCTGCCGCCGACTTCTGATTCGAATGCCCTGGGTGGCATCAATCAAAATACATGTTAAAAAAATGCAATTCCCAATCAAAATAAAATGTTTTGACGATACTTTAAGAATGTTGTTTAAAGAACGACCACAAGATTTGAACTCTGCATGTAGTGTAATCTGCTCTATACATCTCAATTCTACGTCCAAGTCCAAAACTGTTTCCAACAGATAGAACGCTCAGCAGTAGGACATCGCACCAATTATCCTCTCCACCAGCTGATATTGTGAGTGTAAATCGTCCATGAGCTCCTGTTGACAGTTAAAGTATTCCACATCCTCTGGTGAAGAACATTTAATCCTGGGGAGAAGAACAAAATATGGTGAGAAACCATACCTAGGCCAAACACAAAGAAATGCCTCTCTTTCAACCAATAGCCAAGGCAACCTCACCATTGGACAGTTGACTTCTGATGTTCTTTACCTTGTTCATAATTGATTGTTTTCTTATTTCGTGACTGTGTATACACTAACGATTTGACAAACAAATGTCCTATTGTGGATTATTTAAGCATTTCTTACCATTTCCGCTTGTCCGAATCCTTCTTCTTGAAGTTATCCAGTTTCTTCATGCTCTTGACGTTCTGCAGCTTGAGCGTCTCCTCCGTCTCCCAGGTGTTATGGATGTGGGACCAGCCTTTCCACTTTATCAGGTACTGCTGGTCACCCGCCTCCTTGTTGGCATTGAAGTTGGCGTTTGGGTCTCCGTCTGTGTACACTGTGGTGGTGCCTCCCGTCGCTTTGGGGGGAAAATAACTAGTGTGAGTACAAGTATGGGAACAGGTAGGGTTTGAATAATACATTTACTACAATTCACACTGACGTGCCCACGTTAATCTTTGTATGGTTATGGGGGGGGGGGGGGACCGTTTATATTCATATATTCTTAAGAGGTGATCCTGATTTGTTATGACGGTGCCCGACCTCGCCAACCCCCCTGTAATTTGAACCCGGGTTCAACAATCCACAGCTTTGCCCCTTACCTCCTCTCCTCCCTATCCGCGTCTCCATCACTCGCTCCAGGGTCTCAAACTCGCCCTCGTCCAGCGGGGGTACATCCTCCCCGCACACCTCCACTAGGTCGTCGGAGTCGGTCTTTGCCTCGTCGTCCTCCTTGTAGCTGACATTCTGCCTCGCCTGGCACCTGGGCCCCTGG
This sequence comes from Thymallus thymallus, assembly GCA_023634145.1. NCBI lineage: Eukaryota > Metazoa > Chordata > Actinopteri > Salmoniformes > Salmonidae > Thymallus > Thymallus thymallus. Next base: position 15,942,501 of record CM042404.1, read on the forward strand.
TTCGTTGACGATTTCTTGCCATTGTCCGAGGATGAGCCCGCCGAGGGCTTTTTCCTCTGCAAGTTGCTCTTCTTCCCGTTTCTGGTGTTTGCCCTGAAGGGAGAGAGTGGACGGACGCGTTACGGTGAGTTCTGGGAGATTGCTTTGAGAATATGCGAGTTACATAGTACCAGACAGTGGTGTTCCAAAATATGGACCCAACATTTGATTTGATAATGCATTGCAATCAGTCAGGGTTCTGGTCAATGGTTGAAAGAGTGTATCCTCTCGTCTCCCATTAGAAAGGTAATTTGATCTTTAGTGTCAGTGTGCATTGAGTCTAATTGTAAATAAGAATTTGTTCTTAACTGACTTGCCTAGTTAAATAAAAAAAATGAAAATAATGCTGATACTAGTGCAAATTAAACTTATCCATGACAACAATGGACCTAGTAGGACTATTTCACACAGAATGGGTGATGATATAAGTAGTCAATATGTATTGGCATGAAACCAAAGTAGTTTCATGCCAATACATATTGATATAAGTAGTCAATATGTATTGGCAAAAAACCAAACACTTACTTGGTTGTAGGCTTTCTACTTTTGACTTTGTGACTGGGGTCGTAATTGTCTGACTCTTCGCTGCGCTCCTGTTCCTATGTTGACGAGTCAGAGACGGAACCACTCCTGGAGGATGATCCAGAAACCGATCTAGAGATGGATGGAGGGAAGCATTATACCAATGAACAGTCAGTCTACAGCGCGTTTGATATCACCACTGAATTATGTCGGGGAGCACTAACTAACTTTCTTCTCTTTCCACTTGATGAGTCGTCATCTGAATTGTCACTGCTGGACGAATCCTGAAAAACATCAATGGTTAAACAGTTATATACACCCCAAAAAGTCCCAAAAAACAAATATTGTGCTGGCCTACCTAGGTGAAGTATTGTGCGTTATAACCTATACTAGCACAAAATAGTGAGTTTCCCCAATCAATAAAAAAACATAAAAAGAATGACTGAATGCCTGAGAAAAATGACTACCACCAAACACCAAGCTATAAAACTGAGCAACATTTTATTCCAAATTTTACATAAAAAAATCTCCCATTTTTACAAAGTTTGAGCCTGAGAAATTAGAATACACCTTTGCCAGTGAACAGTGATTTAAGTACAGGGCTTGAACTGCCCGGCAATGTCTGCCGAGCTCAACAAGCCAGTTAATCAAGCTTTCATATGACCGTTTGGGCCAGTACATTTTCAAACTCCTAATGGGTTCTGACCTATAAACTTCAAACATACTTAATCATGTCACGGAGGGATAGAGAGGAAGGCAGGACGTGTAAATACTGTCAGAACATGTTATTGTTAGACATCAGGGATCCTATGGGAAGGAGGGTCATCACAGTAGGTAGGCAGGCACTTTGCCAGAACGAAATAGACAAAAGACAGATACACGATACATGGATACATAGTGCGGCAGTATGAAAAAGTATAAAAATAATGAATGACTGAATATGTACACTATACATTGTTATAGCGTTAGGTGAAAAAATTATAATTATTCCACGTTGATATAAATAAATAAAACATATTTGCATGGGTAACTATACAGATCGATGGCAGAGAAAGATACTTAAATAGCTAAATGCGAGTATGATATAAGTGAGGGTAATAATAGTTCTCTTAATATACAGTCTGGTTAAATGTACAGGTAAATTAATATTTGCATGGTTAAATTAACTGTACAGGTAAATGACAGGAAGAGATACTTAAATAGCTAAATGTGCGTATGATGTAATTTAGGGTAATAATACTAATTCCCTTAAAATATAGTCCTTAGAACAGGGTTTAATTACAGATAAATGCACATATTGCACATTCGATATACTAAATGCAATTTAAAAAAAGATACTACTGACAGGATACTAGTATACAGTCCTGAGTGAATGACTGCGTAAGTTCAGTCCAAGATTGACTTACAATATTGCACGTGATATAACAACTGTACATGACTATGTACATACAGTCCTGAGTGAATGAGTGATTACCGACCAGAGAGTTACTCGCGGATGGATGGATACCTAATTGTTAAACTAGGTCCTAACACCCCAACAGTTCCAGGTCTATGTTGCCGACGGCACGGCACCCCGGTGAGGCACTAAATAGTCTAATAGCCGCCGGCAGAAAGAACCTCCTGTAGCGCTCTCTGGTACACTGTGGTCGGATCAGTCTGTGACTGAAGGTGCTCCTCTGCGTCATAACCATGGCATGCAGAGGGTGGGTGACATTGTCCAGCAGTTTGGCCAGGATCCTTCTCTCCACCACCTCCTCTAGAGTGTTAAGGTTAATCCCCAGAAAAGAGCTAGCCTTCCTGATCAGCTTATTTACCCGAGAAGTATCAACGGCCTTAATGTTGGTGCCCCAGCACACCACTGCAAAAAAGATGGCACTGGCCACCACGGACTGGTAGAAAGTATGCAGTAGTTTACTGCACAAATTGAAGGACCTGAGCCTCCTCAGAAAGTAGAGTCGGCTCTGGCCCTTTTTGTACAGTGCTCCGGCGTTAACAGCCCATTCCAGCCTGTTGTCCATATGGACTTCCAGGAACTTGTATGATCCAACCATTTCCACATTCATCCCCTGTATAGGGACTGCAGTCAGTTGGGCCTTGGTTCTCCTGATGTCCACAATCATCTCCTTTGTTTTGCGGATGTTGACCTGAAGGTGGTTTTGCTCACACCACACCACAAAGTCATTGATTGTGTTCCTGTACTCCTCCTCCTGCCCACCCCTGATGCTCCCTACAATTGCAGAGTCATCAGAGAACTTCTGCAGGTGGCATGTTTCAGAGTTATATCTGAAGTCTGAAGTGTAGAGGGTGAACAGGAAGGGGGACAGGACCGTTCCCTGGGGGGCCCCTGTGTTGCTCACTGCCTGTTCTGACACACAGCTCTGTAGCCGCACAAATTGTGGCCTACCGGTCAGGTAGTCCCCAACCCAGGAGACTAAGGGTGCTTCAACTTTCATCCTCCTCATCTTCTCACCCAGTAGCAGGGGCTGAATGGTGTTGAAGGCACTGGAGAAGTCAAAAAACATAACCCTCACAGAGCAACCTGCATTGTCCAGGTGAGAGTAGGCCCTCTATAGAAGGTAGATGATTGCATCATCCACCTAGTTCTGCATAGCAACAGAGAGGTATTGTCTGACCATATGTGTGAGGAGAAGACTCCGTCTAGGAAGGGTTAAATACCAGTGCTGGTGTGAATATGTTTGTCTTATAGTGAAGCATGGTGGTGGCAGCATCATGTTGTGGGGATGTTTTTTAGCGGCAGGGACTGGGAGACTAGTCAGGATTGAGGGAAAGATGAACAAAGCAAAGTACAGGGAGATCCTTGATGAAAACCTGCTCCAGAGCGCTCAGGTTCCCCTTCCAACAGGACAACGACCCTAAGCACACAGACAAGACAACGCAGGAGTGTCTTTGGGATAAGTCTCTGAATGTCCTTGAGTGGCTCAGCCAGATCCCGGACTTGAACCTGATCGAGCATCTCTGGAGAGACCTGAAAATAGCTGTGCAGCGACGCTCCCCATCCAACATGACAGAGCTTGAGAGGATCTACAGAGAAGAATGGGAGAAACTCCCCAAATACAGGTGTGCCAAGCTTGTAGCGTCATACCCAAGAAGACTCAAGGCTGTAATCTCTACCAAAGGTGATTCAACAAAGTACTGAGTAAAGGGTCTGAATATTTATGTAAATGTGATAGTTTTTGTATTTAAAATACATTTTCTAAAAATTCTAAAAATCTGTTTTTGCTTTGTCATTATGGAGAAAAGTAACAAAATGTGGAAAAAGTCAAGGGGTCTGAATACTTTCCAAATGCACTGTATGTTTTTTATTTTTTTATTTCACCTTTATTTAACCAGGTAGGTCAGTTGAGAACATGTTCTCATTTGCAACTGCGACCTGGCCAAGACAAAGCAAAGCAGTGCGACAAAAACAACACAGAGTTACACAGTAAACAAACATAGTCAAAAACACAATAGAAAATCTATATACAGAGTGCAAAAATGTAGTGCAAAATGCAGTATGGTTAGGAGGTAGGACAATAAATAGACCATAGTGGTGAAATAAATTACAGATTATCATCATTAACACAGGAATGAAGGATGTGCAAATTATGATGTGCAAATAGAGATACTGGAGTGCAAGATTAGTGAAAATAACAAAAATAAATATGGGGATGAGGTAGTAGTGTGGGCTATTTACAGAAGGGCTATAGATAGATAGATAGATAGATAGATAGATAGATAGATAGATAGATAGATAGATAGATAGATAGATAGATAGATAGATAGATAGATAGATAGATAGATAGATAGATAGATAGATAGATAGATAGATAGATAGATAGATAGATAGATAGATAGATAGATAGGTACTTTATATACAGGTGCAGTGATCGATAAGCAGCTTTGACAGCTGATGCTTAAAGTTAGTGAGGGAGATAGGAACCTCTAGCTTCAATGATTTTTGCAATTCGTTCCAGTCATTGGCAGCAGCGAACTGGAAGGAATGGCGGCCAAAGGAGGTGTTGGCTTTGGGGGTGACCAGTGAGATATACCTGCTGGAGCGCATGCTACGGGTGGGTGTTGCTATAGTGACCAGTGAGCTGAGATAGGGCGGGGATTTACCTAATAAAGACTTATAGATGACCTGGAGCCAGTGGGTTTGGCGACGAATATATAATGAAGGCCAGCCAACGAGAGCATACAGGTCGCAGTGATGGGTAGTGTATGGGGCTTTGGTAACAAAACGGATGGCACTGTGATAGACTACATCCAATTTGCTAAGTAGAGTGTTGGAGGCTAGTTTGTAAATGACATCGCCGAAATCAAGGATCGGTAGGATAGTCAGTTTTACAAGGGCATGTTTGGCAGCATGAGTGAAGGAGGCTTTGTTGCGAAATAGGAAGCCAATTCTGGATTTAATTTTGGATTGGAGATGGTTGATGTGAGTCTGGAAGTTGAGTTTACAGTCTAACCAGATGCCTAGGTATTTGTAGGTGTCTACGTATTCTAATTCGGACCCGTCGAGAGTAGTGATTATAGTGGGCGGGTGCTGGCAGCGTTCGATAGAAAAGCATGCACTTAGTTTTACTAGCGTTTAAGAGCAGTTGGAGGCCACGGAAGGAGTGTTGTATGGCATTGAAGCTTGTTTGAAGGTTAGTAAACACAGAGTCCAAAGAGGGGCCAGATGTATACAGAATGGTGTCATCCGCGTAGAGATGGATCAGAGAGTCACCAGCAGCGAGAACGACATCGTTGATGTATATAGAGAAAAATTGAACCATGTGGCACCCCCATAGAGACTGCCAGAGGATCGGACAATAGGCCCTCCGATTTGACACACTGAACTCTGTCTGCAAAGTAGTTAGAGAACCAGGAAGGCAGTCACTTGAGAAACCAAGGCTGTTGAGTCTGCCAATAAGAATGCGGTGATTGACAGAGTCGAAAGCCTTGGCCAGGTCGATGAAGACGGCTGCACAGTACTGTCTTTTATCGATGGCGGTTATGATATCGTTCAGTACCTTGAGCGTAGCTGAGGTGCACCCATGACCAGCTCGGAAACCAGATTGCATAGCAGAGAAGGTACGGTGGGATTCGAAGTGGTCAGTTATCTGTTTGTTAACTTGGCTTTCGAAAACCTTAGAAAGGCAGGGCAGGAAGGATATTGGTCTATAACAGTTTGGGTCTAGAGTGTCTCCTCCTTTGAAGAGGGGGATGACCGCGGCAGCTTTCCAATCTCTAGGGATCTCAGACGATACGAAAGAGAGGTTGAACAGGCTAGTGATAGGTGTTGCAACAATTTTGGCTGATAATTTCAGAAAGAGAGGGTCCAGATTGTCTAGCCCAGCTGATTTGTAGGGGTCCAGACTTAGCAGCTCTTTCAGAACATCAGCCGTCTGGATTTGGGTGAAGGAGAAGCGGGGGGGGCTTGGGCAAGTAGCTGCCGGGGGTACAGAGCTGTTGGCCGGGGTAGGGGTAGCCAGGTGGAAAGCATGGCCAGCCGTAGCAAAATGCTTAATGAAATTTTCGATAATCGTGGATTTATCGGTGGTAACAGTGTTTCCGAGCCTCAATGCAGTGGGCAACTGGGAGGAGGTGCTCTTATTCTCCATGGACTTTAGTGTCCCAGAACTTTTTGGAGTTAGTACTACAGGAAGCAAATTTCTGTTTGAAAAAGCTGGCCTTTGCTTTTCTAACTGACTGTGTGTACTTGTTCCTGACTTCGCTGAATAGCTGCATATCGCGGGGGCTATTCAATGCTAATGCAGTGCGCCACAGGATGTTTTTGTGTTGGTCTATGTTAAGGCTATATGTCATCATTTGTATATACTGTATTATAGCAGCTACTCTTCCTGGGGTCCAGCAATATTAAGGCAGTTCTACATTTTTTAAACATTACAATACATTCACAACATATTACATATGTGCCCTCAGGCCCCTACTCTACTACCACATATCTACAACACATAATCCATGTGTTCGTGTCTGTATAGTGCGTATGTTATTGTGTGTTTGTATGCATGTGTCTGTGCCTATGTTTGTGTTGCTTCACAGTCCATAAGGTGTATTTTTATCTGTTTGTTATATACAATTTTACTGCTTGCATGAGTTACTTGATGTGGAATAGAGTTCCATGTAGTCATGGCTCTATGTAGTACTGTGCGCCTCCCATAGTCTGTTCTGGACTTGGGGACTGTGAAGAGACCTCTGGTGGCATGTCTTGTGTGGTATGTATGGGTATCCGAGCTGTGTGGCCAGTAGTTCAAAACAAACAGCTCAGTGCATTCAACATGTCAATACCTCTCACAAATACAAGTAATGATGAAGTCAATCTCTCCTCCACTTTGAGCCAGGAGAGATTGACATGCATATTATTAATGTTAGCTCTCCGTGTACATCCAAGGGCCAACCGTGCTGCCCTGTTCTGAGCCAAATTGCAATTTTCTCTTTGTGGCACCTGATCACACGACTGAAAAGTAGTCCAGGTGCAATAAAACTAGGGCCTGTAGGACATGCCTTGTTGATAGTGCTGTTAAGAATGCATAGCAGTGCTTTATTATGGACAGACTTCGCCCCATCCTAGCTACTGTTGTATCAATATGTTTTGACCATGACAGTTTACAATCCAAGGTTACTCCAAGCAGTTTAATCTTCTCAACTTGCTCAATTTCCACATTATTCATTAAAATGTTTAGGGTTTAGTGAATGATTTGCTTTTAGTTTTTGAAATATTTAGGACTAACATTCCTTGTGTTGCAGTCATTTCAGTCGCTGTGGTAGCTGATGTGTATAGTGTTGAGTCATCCACATAGACACACTGTGTCACGGTGCGTAGTATTTAAGGGACGATATACGGAGCGCTGGTGAAGTGTCATCCTTTTTATTGAAAATGAGATGTTCTCACGAAGCATTTACAACTAAAAAGGAGAGTGAAACAAAAACACGATAACAAACAAAAACACGGTGACTTACTTGCTTTCTGACACACGAAGCAGACAAGCAGGAAACAATGATCCACACACAGGTGGATTTGTGTGGGGATTAAATACTATCCCCAATCAGAGACAACGCTAGACAGCTGTCTCTGATTGGGGATGATAATCTCCCTAGTTAGTGTGTGAGAACTTGGTTGTGTGCCTCTCTCCTCCCCTAGATGGGAGTAAGAGGCCTTACCACAACCAAGCCCTCACAGTACCCCCCCCCCTAAGGAGCGGACTCCCGATCGCACACAAAAAAAATCCCCCCTCTCCTGAAAGAAAAAATGTCCAAAACTCTAGGGGGGACATGGCGGGGTACTGAGGTGGTTGCTGGTGGGGGCTCCGGTTCCGGTTCCGGGCGTGGCACAGGCTGTGAGAGTAGCTTCTCTCCTACCTCTCCGTTGCACGCCCGGTCCGGTCCGGACCCCGGCGCGATGGTTCCCCCCTCAGTACTCCCGCCTTCCACCAAGTCCTGTCTGGACCCTGGTGTGGGAGCCCTCGACCCTGGAGAGGGGCTGACAACCGGCCCCGGACTGGGCACCGGTGGAGCGGACTGCTCCTTCCCTGGAGCGACGTAGACGACCGGCCCCGGACTGGGCACCGGTGGAGCGGACTGCTCCGGCACTGGAGCGACGCCGACGACCGGCCCCGGACTGGGCACCGGTGGAGCGGACTGCTCCGTCACTGGATCGACGTAGACGACCGGCCCCGGACTGGGCACCGGTGGAGCGGACTGCTCCGGCACTGGAGCGACAGACGGCCGGCCCCGGACTGGGCACCGGTGGAATGGACTGCTCCGTTACTGGAGCGACGTAGACGACCGGCCCCGGACTGGGCACCGGTGGAGCAGACTGCTCCTTCACTGGAGCGACGTCGATGACCGGCCCCGGACTGGGCACCGGTGGAGAGGACTGCTCCGGCACTGGAGCGACACAGATGACCGGCCCCGGATTGGGCACCGGTGGAGCGGACTGCTCCGGCACTGGAGCGACGCAGACGACCGGCCCCGGACTGGACACCGGTGGAGCGGACCGCTCTGGCGCTGTAGCTGAGCAGACTGTTGGACCCGGATGTGGCTCTGGTGGAGGTTCAGGGCTGCTCACCTTCACCTGAGGTCCCGGGCTGCTGACCCTCCCCGGAGGTCTCGGGCTGCTGACCTTCCCCGGAGGTCTCGGGCTGCTGACCTTCCCCGGAGGTCTCGGGCTGCTGACCTCCCCCGGAGGTCTCGGGCTGCTGACCTTCCCCAGAGGTCTCGGGCTGCTGACCTTCCCCGGAGGTCTCGGGCTGCTGACCTTCCCCGGAGGTCTCGGGCTGCTGACCTTCGCCGGGGGTCTCGGGCTGCTGACCATCGCCGGGGTTTTCGGGCTGCTGACCTTCACCGGGACCCTCGGGCTGCTGACCTTCACAGAAGGCCTCGGGCTGCTGACCTTCTCCGGAGGTCTCGAGCTGCTGACCTTCTCCGGAGGTCTCGGGCTGCTGACCTTCTCCGGAGGTCTCGGGCTGCTGACCTTCACCGGAGGCCTCGGGGTGCTGACCTTCACAGGAGGCCTCGGGCTGTTGACCTTCTCCGGAGGTCTCGGGCTGCTGACCTTCACAGGAGGCCTCAGGCTGCTGACCTTAACAGGAGACCTCAGGCTGCTGACCGTCACAGGAGGCCTCGGGCTGCTGACCTTCACCGGAGGTCTCGGGCTGCTGACCTTCACCGGAGACCTCAGGCTGGATGCCGTGCCCACCCTGGGCACCGACGCAGAGGTGGTCTTCAGCCCTGTAGCTGGTCTGGCTGTCGGCCCCAGACTGGGCACCGACACGCTATGGAGCTCCTGCTCCACAGCGGGACTGAACGTCGTGCCCACCCTGGGCACCGACGCAGAGATGGTTCCCAGCCCTCTGGTTGGGCTGGCTGTCGGCCCCAGACTGGGCACCGACGCGCTATGGAGCTCCTGCTCCACAGCGGGACTGAACGTCGTGCCCACCCTGGGCACCGACGCAGAGATGGTATCCAGCCCTGTGGTTGGGCTGGCTGTCGGCCCCAGACTGGGCACCGACACGCTACGGAGCTCCTGCTCCACAGCGGGGCTGAACGTCGTGCCCACCCTGGGCACCGACGCAGAGATGGTTTCCAGCCCTCTGGTTGGGCTGGCTGTCGGCCCCAGACTGGGCACCGACGCGCTATGGAGCTCCTGCTCCACAGCGGGGCTGAACGTCGTGCCCACCCTGGGCACCGACGCAGAGAGGGTTTCCAGCCCTGTAGTTGGGCTGGCTGTCGGCCCCAGACTGGGCACCGACACGCTATGGAGCTCCTGCTCCACAGCGGGGCTGAACGTCGTGCCCACCCTGGGCACCGACGCAGAGAGGGTTTCCAGCCCTGTGGTTGGGCTGGCTGTCGGCCCCAGACTGGGCACCGACGCGCTATGGAGCTCCTGCTCCACAGCGGGGCTGAACGTCGTGCCCACTCTGGGCACCGACGCAGAGATGGTCTCCAACCACAGAGCTGTGCTGGCGACCGTCGCGGTAGCCTCCGTGCGAGGAGTAGGCACGGGGCATACTGGACTGGGGGAACGCACCACTGTTCTGATGCGAGGCGCTGGCACAGGTCGCACCGGGCTGGGGAAACGCACCGTTTGGCTAGTGCGTTTAGCTGGCACAGGTCGTACCGGGCTGGGGAAACGCACTGTTGGGTTGTTGCGTTTAGCTGGCACGGGTCGCGCCGGGCTGGGGAAACGCACCGTTTGGCTGGTGCGCGGAGCAGGCGCGGGCCGTACCGGGCTGGGGAAACGCACCGTTGGCTGGGTGCGTTTAGCTGGTACGGGTCGCACCGGGCTAGTGTTGCGCACCGATGGTTTGGTGCGCTGAGTCGGTCTCCTCCTCCTCCGACTCTGGACCGGCGCTGGAGGCACCGGACTGGGAACTGGCGCTGGAGCACGACTGTCCCTGTCGTGCCTACTCCACCGCCAATCCCCATCCTGTGAGGGTTCTTCCGGGAACCCCCACGAGTGAGGGAACAGAAGCACATCGTCGTCGTCTTCCTCCGACTCCTCTCTGTACTCCTGCTCCCATGGCTGTAGGGGCTCCTCCTGGAACCCCCACGAGTGCAGTGGTCGGGGCTCTTCTCCCTCGATCCCCGACCACCCCCATAGCCCCCCCCCAAAATCAGTTTGAGGGGTTTTCTGGGCTCCAGGCTGGTCCTCAACTCTAGCCCGGTGACGTGTCCTCCGTCTCCGGCGCCTCGGCTGCTCCGGACCCCAGCCTTCCTCCACCGAGCGATAATAGGAGTGTTCCTCCTCGGTAATTTTCCCCATACCGAGGAGGATATCTCCTAATGTAATCCCCCGTTGCGTCCCAGGGTGGTGGATCATTCTGTCACGGTGCGTAGTATTTAAGGGACGATATACGGAGCGCTGGTGAAGTGTCATCCTTTTTATTGAAAATGAGATGTTCTCACGAAGCATTTACAACTAAAAAGGAGAGTGAAACAAAAACACGATAACAAACAAAAACACGGTGACTTACTTGCTTTCTGACACACGAAGCAGACAAGCAGGAAACAATGATCCACACACAGGTGGATTTGTGTGGGGATTAAATACTATCCCCAATCAGAGACAACGCTAGACAGCTGTCTCTGATTGGGGATGATAATCTCCCTAGTTAGTGTGTGAGAACTTGGTTGTGTGCCTCTCTCCTCCCCTAGGTGGGAGTAAGAGGCCTTACCACAACCAAGCCCTCACACACTGGCTTTACTCAAAGTAGTTACGTATGTCGTTAGTAAATATTTAAAAAGTAAGAAGCCTAGACAGCTGCCCTGTGGAATTCCTGATTCTACCTGGATTTTGTTGGAGAGGCTTTCATTAAAGAACACCCTCTGTATTCTGTTAGACAGGTAACTCTTTATCCACAATATAGCAGGCAGTGTAAATCCATAACACATACGTTTTTCCAGAAACAGACTATGATCGATAATGTCATGTTTAAATATCAGATCGTATGGTCGGGTACTGGCTATGGTACTTGCCCAGACTGCAAATGAAACATGAAATCAACCAAGATTGAAATTGGGCATGCATAACTTGCCTTCATGTGATCTTGGACCAGGCCAGTAGTTTTCACATGGTACTGGCCCGGTGTGCCACTGGCAAATTTACCTGAATGTCAAGACTGGAAGTAAAATGAAATTGCCAAGAAACTGAATATCTCGTACAACGCTGTGTAGTACTCCCTTCACAGAACAGCACAAACTGACTCTAACCAGAATAGAAAGAGTGGGAGGCACCGGTGCACAACTGAGCAAGAGGACAAGTACATTAGAGTGTCTAGTTTGAGAAACAGACGCCTCAAGTCCTCAACTGGCAGCTTCATTAAATAGTACCCGCAAAACACCAGTCTCAACGTCATTAGTGAAGAGGCGACTCGGGTTGTAAAGAAAAAGCCATATCTCAGACTGGCCAATAAAAATAAAAGATTAAGATGGGCAAAATAACACATACAATGGACAGAGGAAGAATGGAAAAAAGTGTTATGGACAGACAAATCTAAGTTTCAGGTGTTCAGATCACAAAGAAGAAAGATGCTGGAGGAATGCTTGACGCCATCTGTCAAGCATGGTGGAGGCAATGTGATGGTCAGGGGGTGCTTTGTGGTGGTAAAGTGGGAGATTTGTACAGGGTAAAAGGGATCTTGAAGAAGGAAGGCTTAATTGGAGCCAATTTTCTCCTACAACAGGACAATTACCCAAAGCACAGCTCCAAACTATGCAATAACTATTTAGGGAAGAAGCAGTCAGCTGGTATTCTGTCTATAATGGAGTGGCCAGCACAGTCACCGGATCTCAACCCTATTGAGCTGTTGTGGGAGCAGCTTGACCATATGGTACGTAAGTGCCCATCAAGCCAATCCAACTTGACAACTAGAATGCCAAAAGGTATGCAAGGCTGTAATTGCTGCAAATTGAGGATTCTTTGACGAAAGCAAAGTTTGAAGGACACAATTATTATTTCAATAAAAAATAATTATTTATAATCTTGTCAACGTCTTGACTATATTTCATATATGTTTCCATGGAAAACAAGGACATTTCTAAGTGACCCCAAACTTTTGAACGTTAGTGTACATCAACACGATAACCTATGCTTGAAGTGGACTGAAATAGGTGTCGTACTAATTTTGGGTGCTAGTACTGTTTACATTTACGCAATGTTTTTAAGCCTATATTCTATAAGAGGTGCCAGTACTTAAGCAGTAGGAAATTTAAGGGTACCGGTACTCTGTACTGGTGTGCTCTGGCCAAAGTCTAGCACCGATGATAACACAAAACTAAACGCACAGAAATCAAAGCTAATCCTAGAGCCATGTCTAAAAAAGTTTCATTTTAGATTATTCAGATGTGAGCATAACAGACCTGGACAGAATTTTTTTTGTACTTTATTTCAAAATACCAACTTTTATTTGTCAAAAGGTAGTCGAATATGGAGAATCAACTAAAGCCAATTATTTCCTTTGATATTCAAATACAAGTCTCAGAAAAACAAAATAATATTTGAAGGTATTTGAATTTATGCAAGTTATTTGAAAACAAATATTTGTTATATAATATTAGATGCTGGCAAATACTATTAGATGCTGGCAAATACTAAATATGTTATCCTTAACACATTGTTTGGAGGGCTTTCAAATATTAATCTTAATACAATTAAATGCTTAATGAAGAAAAACATTTAAACATTGTAATCAAAATATTATATATGCTAATGGTATTTCAAACATGCTTATCGATTGATTTTTTTTTTTTAAAGTAAACTTCAAACATTTTTAAGCCTAAGGAATTACATCTGCAGTTGCTACATCCATTTTTTACTTATAAATTAATGACATGTACCCATTGATTCTTGAAGAATGAAACGTATAAACGCCTCATGAGCTTAGTTCAACTGCCATACCCCATCAGAACCCAAAATATAAGCTTGTTTTACTCCAATGTTTGTAAAGAAAGTACATTTAAGCAAACACTATGTATCCTCAAAACATGATTAAAACTATAATGTTGATCTTAGATGTTCAGTCCTTACATTAGTGTGGTTACATTTCTCCAGGGCTCCCAAGTGGTGCAGTGGTCTAAGACACTGTATCTCAGTACAGACAATCTGGTTTGAATCCAGACTGTATCACAACCGTGATTGGGAGGTCCATAGGGCGGCGCACAATTGACCCAGCGTTGTCCGAGTTTGGCCGGTGTAGGCCGTCATTGTAAAAAAGAATTTGTTCTTAACTGACTTGCCTAGTTAAATAAATAAAATAAAAATAACAATAAAGCCCCATCCCTCAGCTTCTTACCAAAACAGGGGTGGGGATAGCGCGTATTGTTTCAAATGCTGATTGCTGCTTAAAGCTAGATCTAGGCAACAGTTTGTGAGGGACAGAGACTCATCTGGGGCTCCTGAGTTCCGCAGCGGTCTAAGGCACTGCATTTCAGTGCTAGAGGTGTCACTGCAGACCCTGGTTCGATCCCGATTGCTCAGTTTGGCCGGGTGGCCAGCTCTACGAAGAGTCAAAGTGGTTCCAAACTTATTCCATTTAAGAACGATTGACAACACTGTTCTTGGGGACCTTCAATGCTGCAGCCATTTTTCGGTACCCTTCCCCAGATCTGTACCTCGACACAATCCTGTCTCAGAACTCTACAGACAATTCCTTCGACCTCATGGCTTGGTTTTTGCTCTGACATGCACTGTCAACTGTGGGACCTTACATAGACAGGTGTGTGCCTTTCCAAATAATGTCCAATCAATTGATTTTACCACAGATGGACTACAATCAAGTAAAAACATCAAGGATGATTAATGGAAACAGGATGCACCTGAACTCAATTTCAAGTCTCGTAGCAAAGGGTCTGAATACCAAACTACCTCTGGAAGCAACGTCAGCACAAGAACTGTTCGTCGGGAGCTTCATTAAAATGAGTTTCCATGGCCGAGTCACCATGCGCAAAGCCAAGCGTCGGCAGAAGTGGTGTAAAGCTTGCTGTCATTTGACTCCGGAACCGCTGGAGTGATGAATCACGCTTCACCATCTCACAGTCCGATAGACAAATCTGGGTTTGGCGGATGCCAGAAACACACTACCTTCCCCAATGCATAGTACCAACTCTAAAGTTTAGTGGAGGAGGAAAAATGGTCTGTGGTTGTTTTCCATGGTTCGGGCTAGGCCCCTTAGTTCTAGGGAAGGGAAATCTTAACACTAGAGTATAAAATTACATTCTAGACAACTCTGTACTTTCAACTTTGTGGCAACAGCTTGGGAGCTCTTTCATGTTTCAGCATGACAACGCCCCTGTGCACAAAGCGAGGTCCATACAGAAATTGTTTGTCAAGATTGGTGTGGAAGAACTTGACTGGCTGGCACAGAGCCCTGACCTCAACACCATCGAACACCTTTGGGACGAATTGGAACACCGACTGCAAGCATCTAGTGGAAAGCCTTTTCAGAAGAGTGGAGGCTGTTATAGCGGCAAAGCGTGGATCAACTCCATTTTAATCCCCATGATTTTGGAATGAGATGTTCGACAAGCAGGTGTCCACATACTTTTGGTGATGTAGTGTATGGTGGTGATTTGACAAAATTACAATAATGGTCTTGAATTTGACTGATTTTTCTGGTCTCGGTCTTGGCTCGGTCTCGGACCCCTTGTCCCCCTACCGTTTTCAGTCTTGACTCAGTCTCTTCATACTGGTCCCCCGTGGAAATCAAACCCACAAACCTGCCGTTGCAAGCGCCATGCACTACCATCTGAGCTGCACGGGACTAGACACATTCAATGTTCATGGCAAGTTCTTCTAAGAAAAAAATTACTAAATAACTAAAATTAAAAAAAATAGGGCCTCTGAAACCATAACCATAAAATGAACTCAAAACTATATCTAAACAGTATGTTTTCTAGAATAATGTACTTTAGAACATACTATTAAATATGGTGTGAAGTGTGAATGACAACTAAATGCAGTGGGGAGAACAAGTATTTGATACACTGCCGATTTTGCAGGTTTTCCTACTTACAAAGCATGTAGAGGTCTGTAATTGTTATCATAGGTACTCTTCAGCTGTGAGATACGGAATCTAAAACAAAAATCCAGAAAATCACATTGTATGATTTTTAAATAATTAATTTGCATTTTATTGCATGACATAAGTATTTGATCACCTACCAACCAGTAAGAATTCCGGCTCTCACAGACCTGTTAGTTTTTCTTTAAGAAGCCCTCCTGTTCTCCACTCATTACCTGTATTAACTGCACCTGTTTGAACTCGTTAGCTGTATAAAAGACACCTGTCCACAAACTCAATCAAACAGACTCCAACCTCCCCACAATGGCCAAGACCAGAGAGCTGTGTAAGGACATCAGGGATAAAATTGTAGACCTGCACAAGTCTGGGATGGGCTACAGGACAATAGGAAAGCAGCTTGGTGAGAAGGCAATAACTGTTGGCGCAATTATTAGAAAATGGAAGAAGTTCAAGATGACGGTCAATCTCCCTCGGTCTGGGGCACCATGCAAGATCTCACCTCGTGGGGCATCAATGATCATGAGGAAGGTGAGGGATCAGCCCAGAACTACACGGCAGGACCTGGTCAATGACCTGAAGAGAGCTGGGACCACAGTCTCAAAGAAAACCATTAGTAACACACTACGCCAGCGCATGTCCAGGCCCGTCTGAAGTTTGCCAATGACCATCTGGATGATCCAGAGGAGGAATGGGAGAAGGTCATGTGGTCTGATGAGACAAAAATAGAGCTTTTTGGTCTAAACTCCACTCGCCGTGTTTGGAGGAAGAAGAAGGATGAGTACAACCCCAAGAACACCATCCCAACCGTGAAGCATGGAGGTGGAAACATCATTCTTTGGGGATGCTTTTCTGCAAAGGGGACAGGACGACTGCACCGTATTGAGGGGAGGATGGATGGGGCCATGTATCGCAAGATCTTGGCCAACAACTTCCTTCCCTCAGTAAGAGCATTGAAGACGGGTCGTGGCTGGGTCTTCCAGCATGACAACGACCCGAAACACACAGCCAGGGCAACTAAGGAGTGGCTCCGTAAGAAGCATCTCAAGGTCCTGGAGTGGCCTAGCCAGTCTCCAGACCTGAACCCAATAGAAAATCTTTGGAGGGAGCTGAAAGTCCGTATTGCCCAGCGACAGCCCCGAAACCTGAAGGATCTGGATGGAGGAGTGGGCCAAAATCCCTGATGCAGTGTGTGCAAACCTGGTCAAGAACTACAGGAAACGTATGATCTCTGTAATTGCAAACAAAGGTTTCTGTACCAAATATTAAGTTCTGCTTTTCTGATGTATCAAATACTTATGTCATGCAATAAAATGCAAATTAATTACTTAAAAATCATACAAAGTGATTTTCTGAATTTTTGTTTTAGATTCCGTCACTCACAGTTGAAGAGTACCTATGATAAAAATTACAGACTTCTACATGCTTTGTAAGTGGGAAAACCTGCAAAATCGGCAGTGTATCAAATACTTGTTCTCCCCACTGTATATACAGTACCAGTCAAAAGTTTGGACACCTACTCATTCAAGGGTTTTTCTTTACTTTTACCATTTTCTACATTGTAGAACAATAGTGAAGACATCAAAACTATGAAATAACGCATATGGAATCATGTAGTAATCAAAAAAGGGTTAAACAAATAAAAATAAGTAGCCACCCTTTGCTTTGATGACAGCTTTGCACACTCTTGGCATTCTCTCAACCAGCTTCATGAGGTAGTCACCTGGAATGCATTTCAATAAACAATTGTGGAATTTCTTTCCTTCTTAATGCGTTTGAGCCAATCAGTTGTATTGTGACAAGGTAGGGGTGGTATACAGAAGATAGCCCTATTTGGTAAAAGACCAAGTCCATATTATGGCAAGAACAGCTCAAATAAGCAAAGAAAAATTACAGTCCATCATTACTTTAAGACATGAAAGTCAGTAAATCTGGAAAATTTCAAGAAGTTTGAACGTATCTTCAAGTGCAATCGCAAATACCATCAAGCGCTATGATGAAACTGGCTCTCATGAAGACCGCCACAGGAAAGGAAGACACATTGTTACCTCTGCTGCAGAGGATAAGTTCATTAGTTACGAGCCTCAGAAATTGCACCCCAAATAAATGTGTCACAGAGTTCAAGTAACAGACACATCAACATCAACTGTTCAGAGGAGACTGCGTAAATCAGGCCTTCATGGTTGAATTGCTGCAAAGAAACTCCTACTAAAGGACACAATAAGAAGAAGAGACTTGCTTGGGCCAAGAAACACAAGCAACGGACACTAGACCAGTGGAAATCTGTCCTTGGTCTGATTTACAGTCTCTTTGT
Source organism: Thymallus thymallus (assembly GCA_023634145.1). Classification (NCBI taxonomy): domain Eukaryota; kingdom Metazoa; phylum Chordata; class Actinopteri; order Salmoniformes; family Salmonidae; genus Thymallus; species Thymallus thymallus. Next base: position 15,960,399 of record CM042404.1, read on the forward strand.
GAGTAGGTGAACAGATGATCTCTGCATGTGTAGTTCCCACTGTGGAGGAGGTGGTGTGATGGTGCTTTGCTTGTGACACTGTCGGTGATTTATTTAGAATTCAAGGCACACTTAACCAGCATTCTGCAGTGATACGCCATCCCATCTGGTTTGAGCTTTGTTTTTCAACAGGACAATGACCCAACACACCTCCAGGCTGTGTAAGTGCTATTTGACCAAGAAGGAGAGTGATTGAGTGCTGCATCAGATGACCTGGCCTCCACAATCACCTGACCTCAACCCAATTGAGATGGTTTGGGGTGAGTTGGACCGCAGTGAAGGAAAAGCAGCAAACAAGTGCTCAGCATATGTGGGAACTCCTTCAAGACAGTTGGAAAAGCATTCCTCATGAAGCTGGTCTCAAATATAAAATATATTTTGGTTACTAAATGATTCCATATGTGTTATTTCATAGTTTTGATGTCTTCACTATTATTCTACATCGAAAATAGTAAAAATAAAGAAATACCCTTGAATGAGTAAGTGTCCAAACTTTTGACTGGTACTGTAAATCTCATATTGGGTGTTTAAAGTAGCTTAACTGTATCTTTCTTTTCAAGCACAAGATCCAAATCACCATACCACTTTGTGCAAAGTCAACTAAACACTGCAGCCCAAGGCTTTGACCTACACTTCTCCTTTGCATGGTATTGTCACTCTAATTTTTTAAATAGTTTTTTTAATTAACTAGGCAAGCCAGTTAAGAACAAATTCTTGTTTACAATGATGGCCTACCTACATGGTCAGCCCCTGGAGCAAATTAGGGTTAAGTGCTCAAGGACACATTGACAGGATTGTCAACTTGTCGGCTCGGGTATTTGAGCCAGCGACCTTTTGGTTACTGGCCCAATGCTCTAACCGCTAGGCTATAAAGTACAGTGTGCAAGCAAAAACAGGTTACATCCCGAAACCTTTTCACTAAGCAACTACACACTTGTATCTATAACTTATAAAAGAGCATCAGACATTTTTACTGTGGAATTCAAAAACAGGTAAATGTTTCATTCATCCATATGGAACGTTCCATATGAATGGAAAATGGTAATATATATATATATATATATATATATGTGTGTATATATGTGTGTGTGTGTATATGTAGAGAGCAGGGCAAGAGGATCAAACAAGGCCAGAATCGGGGGAACAGGGGGAGAGATAGAAGGGGCAGAGGCAGAATCGGGGGAAAATATCCCTGGCTGACAGGGATAGGATTTATCATCATTGTCAAGATAGACATGCATAGGTGGAGGTTTGTAAGCCACATCACACCATCTGATTAGACTAAACCAAATGTAGACCAGATTGTCAACTCTGGTACTCATGTCAACCAGGAAATTAAGCTATTTTTTTACTCATTAACTTTAGGTTAATCTTGAACAGCTGTCAGAGAGAAAGAGGCATGGTTTCTTGACGATGATGCTGGAGAGAACACCAGGAGCACTTTTTGTGGTCCATTTCATCCAGGCCAACAAGGGAGGTGGAGGTGCCTTTTGGTGCACCTGTGGCAGGTGTTGTGAAATGCCAACTGACATTGAGAAGAAGTGCTGTGGTGAGGGACCAAACACCTGCATCTGTACAACGTCAAACATATACACTTACTGCCTGGAAACCTGAGTAACATCAGGGTCTATAGGAATGATCTGTTAGCCCTGGATGAAAGGGAGGAACAGGGAAAAGACCATTCAGACCATAAGACTCTTTCTTGACCCTAATGGCCAGTAGAAAGGACTCACTCCTGGCTGATTGACCTAGAGAATTCTGTCCATGTATTTTTTGTTGTTATGTTTGTTTTTGTGTATGAATGTGTTCGATAACCCTAAACCACAGTTTAATAAAAACAAATGTTACAGAAAACAGGGGGAGTATCGTATAAGTTAAATTATTTATTGTTCAAAACATTTCTATGAAACAATCATAAAACAAATAATTTGACGATGTTTAAGTACATTTATTTAGACAAGACAACATTCATGAGTGACAAAGTATTCATCAGGTCTATTTACAGGTGGATTGAGTAGAGGGGACTGTACAATACATTACCAATAACATGAGGTTATTTACAATCGCTATTCATAAGCAAATGAGTTCTATTTAATTGAGTAGAGGGGATTGTACAATAACACAATGTACAATAATATACTGTATAATGGTGGTTATTTGTCATTGTTATTTACAAGAAACTATAGGAACTAATTGTTAGCTATTGGTATTCAGTGTGTATGTCTACTTACAGTGGGGAGAACAAGTATTTGATACACTGCCGATTTTGCAGGTTTTCCTACTTACAAAGCATGTAAAGGTCTGTAATTTTTATCATAGGTACTCTTCAACTGTGAGAGACGGAATCTAAAACAAAAATCCAGAAAATCACATTGTATGATTTTTAAATAATGAATTTGCATTTTATTGCATGACATAAGTATTTGATCACCTACCAACCAGTACGAATTCCGGCTCTCACAGACCTGTTAGTTTTTCTTTAAGAAGCCCTCCTGTTCTCCACTCATTACCTGTATTATCTGCACCTGTTTGAACTCGTTACCTGTATAAAAGACACCTGTCTACACACTCAATCAAACAGACTCCAACCTCTCCACAATGGCCAAGACCAGAGAGCTGTGTAAGGACATCAGAGATAAAATTGTAGACCTGCACAAGGCTGGGATGGGCTACAGGACAATAGGCAAGCAGCTTGGTGAGAAGGCAACAACTGTTGGCGCAATTATTAGAAAATAGAAGAAGTTCAAGATGATGGTCAATCTCCCTCGGTCTGGGGCACCATGCAAGATCTCACCTCGTGGGGCATCAATGATCATGAGGAAGGTGAGGGATCTGCCCAGAACTACACGGCAGGACCTGGTCAATGACCTGAAGAGAGCTGGGACCTCAGTCTCAAAGAAAACCATTAGTAACACACTACGCCGTCATGGATTAAAATCCTGCAGCGCACGCAAGGTCCCCCTGCTCAAGCCAGCGCATGTCCAGGCCCGTCTGAAGTTTGCCAATGACCATCTGGATGATCCAGAAGAGGAATGGGAGAAGGTCATGTGGTCTGATGAGACAAAAATAGAGCTTTTTGGTCTAAACTCCACTCGCCGTGTTTGGAGGAAGAAGAAGGATGAGTACAACCCCAAGAACACCATCCCAACCGTGAAGCATGGAGGTGGAAACATCATTCTTTGGGGATGCTTTTCTGCAAAGGGGACAGGACGACTGCACCGTATTGAGGGGAGGATGGATGGGGCCATGTATCGCGAGATCTTGGCCAACAACCTCCTTCCCTCAGTAAGAGCATTGAAGATGGGTCGTGGCTGGGTCTTCCAGCATGACAATGACCCGAAACACACAGCCAGGGCAACTAAGGAGTGGCTCCGTAAGAAGCATCTCAAGGTCCTGGAGTGGCCTAGCCAGTCTCCAGACCTGAACCCAATAGAAAATCTTTGGAGGGAGCTGAAAGTCCGTATTGCCCAGCGACAGCCCCGAAACCTGAAGGATCTGTATGGAGGAGTGGGCCAAAATCCCTGCTGCAGTGTGTACAAACCTGGTCAAGAACTACAGGAAACGTATCTCTGTAATTGCAAACAAAGGTTTCTGTACCAAATATTAAGTTCTGCTTTTCTGATGTATCAAATACTTATGTCATGCAATAAAATGCAAATTAATTACTTAAAAATCATACAATGTGATTTTCTGGATTTTTGTTTTAGATTCCGTCACTCACAGTTGAAGAGTACCTATGATAAAAATTACAGACTTCTACATGCTTTGTAAGTGGGAAAACCTGCAAAATCGGCAGTGTATCAAATACTTGTTCTCCCCACTGTATGTGTGTGTGCATGCAGACATGGGGATTCCAGTCTTTGTACAGTAGCTGTCCAGATCCTGGGGAGAGGGAGGTAGGAAAATATACATCTAAAAACACCCTGTATGACCCTTTCCTACTTAAAAAAAAAAAAAGTTGTATTTTTTCTCATCTCTCATACCTAGCCCTCGGCTGACATGTGCCTGAACCAACTCCAGGATGGGTGGTGCTGGTCAGGGAGAAAATTATTATAATTTTTTATTTGAGAAGGCCAAGATACCTTGGCTTACTGGCTACAAAAGGGATGATCTTTGGCATTCCTACGTTGGATGCCAACCTCTGTCTGGCCACACCTGCTAGCAGCTCAGGGATGTAACTGCAGGGTCTTATTCACAAGCGCTGTCCAAGCATTTTTCTACAGCCGCAATAACATCTGCTAAACACGTGAATGTGACAAATAAAATTTGATTTGTGATTGTAGTCCAATACTGCAGGAGTGTAATGGCCTCATATGAGTGGTGTCAAGGCGATCCTCTTACTGGCATACATCAGAATATGATTCTGGACAGCTCTGCAGTTGTACTGTGAAAACGCAACATGTAAAGTGTTGGTTACATGTTTCATGAGCTGAAATAAAAGATCCCAGTAACGTTCCATATGCACAAAAAGCTTATTTCTTTCAAATGTTGTGCACAAACTTGTTTACATCACTGTTAGTAAGCATTTCAGCATGATCATTACACAGGTGCACCTTGGGCTGGGGACAATAAAAGGCCACTAAAATGTACAGTTTTGTCACACAACAAAATGCCACAGATGTCAAGTTGAGGGACCGTGCAATCGGCATGCTGACTACCGGAATGTCCACCAGAGCTGTTGCCAGATAATTTAATGTTAATTAGCTGTTGTTTAAGATAATTTACCAGCCAACAGGACAGCTGATGAAACTGTGGGTTTGCACAACCAAAGAATTTCTGCACAACCTGTCAGAAACAGTCTCAGGGAAGCTCATCTGCGTGTTCGTAGTCCACGCGAGTTTCTTGACCTGACTGCAGTTTGGCGTCGTAACCGACTTCTGTGGGCAAATGCTCACCTTCGATGGCCACCGGTATGGGCAGGCATAAGCTACCTCTTGTTGAACACAATTTGAGCCAGAGTCTTGTGGCCCGCTGAACTTCTCTCCATCCATGATTTTGTGCCAGACTCAGGCAAACTGTCATGCCCCCTCAACATTTAAAACCAATGGTTCTACAACAGTGAAAACCATTTCTTTACGATACAATAGACTGCCATATGATTAATCCCTGTAATGACAGTGCTTTAATTATGGTCAAGTATGATACCAGCCATTACAATGATAAATCATCCAATAGTTTGATGTTTATAGGTGTCAATGTTTCACAATAAACTCTTCATATGTCCCAGCCATCTTACAACACCACCAAAAGTGGTTGATAATGTCCTTACTCCACTGGAGAACAATGGAGTACCCTGCCTGCTGCACAGCCTTTTTTGAGAGAACGTTTTGAGAACAGGTTAAGATAATTCTCAATTAGGCATTTCAGTAGAAACATAAAGTAAAAGATAACAAGCAAAGTGGGAATTGCATAACTTCCTCAATATAAATAACTTGCAGCATAATTATTTCTGCCCCATGCAACACATCTAGTGAGTGCTTCACCTCTTTGTGTCTCTGGTCCTGAGGAGAAAAACATGCACATTCGGGTCAGTGCAATTACACAATTTGAATTCAATTGAGAGATGAAATTACTATTGTTGAATTACTATGAGTTGACACAATTGGAGCCATGTATTATCTGTTGTCTAAGGTTTATTTTGAATTTAACAATACAAAAACACAACAAGTTACTCATTAGGGCAGAAATGTAGGAGTACGTAAACTTCCTTTACTAAGGCACTGTCAGCTCTACAAACATTTGAGTAAAACAAGCTTATGTTTTGGGTTCTGAAGGGGTATGAATTTTGACCTAAGCACATGAGGCATTTATAAGTACATTTGAATTAAGGAAAGCACTCAATCAGTAGGTCTATAATGTAAAAATAGAAATGTTTTGAGACCTACCTCACACAAAAAGGAGGGATTTAGTCATCAGAGCTGTCCTCCGATGTCACTTCCTCATCCAATGGTATTCAACTGTCGTCTGATGACATAATCTTCCATGTCCTCTTCCGATGGCTTCCTAATGTCCTCTACCCAATCAATACTACAAGAAATAGCTTAATAATGAAAAGGGTGCATGAGTTGATGATCACATACAGTTCTAATAGCAATTAACCAGCCTGTCCTCCCTTTGGACCATTAATTACAGATTGAAATACTGTAGTTGTAGGAGACCATTCAGAGTATCAAAAAAGTTAACAGAAAGCTACACAATGAAATGTACTAACACTGTTGAACTGATTCTCATCCACGCTGATGATACTGGCAGTGTGTCGCCAATACTCATTTGTTTCATACTTATGTGAATAAGAATGACTAATCAGTATCCTACATTGTATCATAGGCCAACAGAATTTATGTTTGAATGAAACTTTCATTTTTGTAAGGTTTCTAAAATGCATTCACGATACCTTACCTGTAATGAATGGACACGTCATTTATGACTATATCAGGATCTTAATTTAGGAAGTCATCCCCACTGTAAAAAATGACATTTTTGAGTAGGTTACCAATGTGCACAAGTATAAAAAAATATATAATGAAAATACAAGACATACCTGTGACACGGTCGAGCTTGAAGCAATGCCAATGCACTTTGAATGCTCCATATTTGGCAGGGGTGCAGGTGGATGGACTGCTTAGTCCCTTCTGGTAACTATGAGGAAAATACAAAAAGGTATTACCGCTGCAATATCAACAATATATAATCCAAATTAGACACCATTTGGCAAAATATCCTGGCATTGTAAATGCTCAATGTTTACATAATGTTAGCTAGCCAGGCTGGGTAGTAATGTCACACACCACACAAATTGGATGCTCAATGTTTACATTACGCTAGCTAGCTAGTTAGTAACACCACACACAACAAATTGACAGTTGATGTAGAAAGCTGTGGTTTCATTACAGCTAGCAAGCAAATAATATCTGAGCAGAGCATGTCACTTTGTAACCATTTACAACTACTTTGTTTCAAGAGTGTCACTATTTGAAGTAGAAGTTACTGAAATGGTTAGTTTAACTATGTTATTTTGCCGGCTAGTCATTGACAAACACATTAGCTACAAGAAAGAAAGCAGTTGTATCCGTCAGTGTCAAGCTTACCTATCCAGCAGAAATGATTCCATTTCAGCATTGCGTCTCGGATGGAGTTGACTCTGGAGCTCCCTCCACCTTTCAAAACTGCCATCGATGTGTGGTTGTCGCGAGAACAATGATAGCCCTGCTGTGCATGTCTGATGCAAACATATTCCGTTGATTTGTTATGTTGCCCCAAACACAACTAATAATGAATATAAACAAACTGACTTGGAACTTACACTTACTGAGTGTGGCTTTAACTATCTTATTCAGTCCAACAAATGTAAAAACAAATCTGATAGTGGTTCAAAGAGTTGGGCTGCAGTGCCTACGTTGACTTTGCACAAAGTAGTATGGTGATTTGGACCAGTATTTAGTAGATATTTGAATATATCTTGAGGTTGGAAAGAGATACAGTTAAGCTACTTGAAACACCATTTCAGGACTAGTCTCTACTACTAAGTCTTCATATTTTACACAAAGATCAAAGGTAATTCCATAAGGATGAATGGGACATTTTTAAGGCCCATTTGCAAAATCAATAATACAATAATACTTAAATGATGGTTTTCTAGCATTAATGGTTCACAGGGGGACATGGGATGTGCAAATAAATATGAATAGATAGGCCATGTTACAAGAAAGCGCTTTTGGTGAAAATGTTACATAGAGTGCTATGGCCCATAGATCAAGAGAACAAAGTGCAAGAGGCATTATAATTGTACAAGTATGGAAGAGGCCCTATCATGTAGTAGAGAGGAAGAAGGAGTAGAGGGAGGAGAAAGAGGAAGAGCACATCAGAGAAAGGAGCCTAAGTTTCCATGGAGTGTGTCTGCCCCAAGTCTCAACATTCACCCATGTACCGCACAGCTTACTTGGTGCGATTTTTCAGTCTCATTTGTTGAATTTGCTTGTACCTACATATCGTCTCAAAACGTTGTGCAATACCTATGTATGGTACACGGAAGGCAGCATCCGTAGACCAGTGTTGGGGACCCTGCAAAGGCCCCTTCCTAGAAATCACAGGTGCTGGTCCCTGAAGGCATTCGAAATGCAGCTTGTACATGAATTCTGTGATGGCTACAGTGGCAGGAATCAGAAAGCCAGGAGTGAGGCACCAGGGGGTGTGGCCAGAGTTGTTATTCATCATTTGAAAGCCGGTCACTGCCTGGTGAAGTTAGAAGGGCGCAAGAGGTGTGTGGTGTGCATCCAGAGTGGACTCAGGACAAAGACTGGGAGATGTTTGGAAACCTCCTTTGGGTGCTCTACGTGTTCTGTGCCACTTTGTAGGATGCTTCCAGAAGTTCCATAACATGTTGTAGGCTAAATGCAAACACTTAAGTGACTGAAATATGAATTTGTTCAAATCTTATAGGGAAAATGTATACTTTAATTGTGTTTTGTATCTCTGTATCTGTCTTCATTCACTGAATTGATGTCAAATTAAAATACTATTTCTAAATTGTGTCAGGCCTAGTCTATACTAAATCTTATTAAGAGTGGTTATCTACATGTTTAAGTAGTCTCTGAATAGTTGTTTACATTAATACAGAAGGATTAACAAAGATTCTTACAATAGCCTACTTTGTGTGGGGGCATTTAGATTTCTTTCTCTAATACTTCTTGCATTTACTGAATAGTTATCTAAGTACCATTTTCACATTACATTGTAGGATGGGGCTATGCTTGAAGAAGTGTCATGGCATGGTGTAGGCTAAATGCAAACTCAGGTGACAGTGTGACATTAATTTGTCTAACAAATCTTAGGGAAATTGTGTAATGTTTTTAAATTGTCTCTGAACAGTAGTTGATTTGTATCTTCTCTTTATTTGTCTAATACTCGTTTCATTCACTGAATTGTCAAAGTAGGCTACTACACTGAGTGTACAAAACATTAAGGAGACCTGCTCTTTCAGGCTGACAAGGGGAATCACGGTGAAAGCTATGATCCCTTATTGATGTCACTTGCTAAATCCACTTGAAGGGGAGGAGACAGGTTAAAGAATAATTTTTAAGCCTTGAGACAACGAGCTAACGAGGCAGGCCAGCTAACGTTTTAGCTAACGTTAGCGTAGCTAGATACCTCTATTTAGCTACCGCATTACAACTTAGGTCGTAGCTCATTAAAATGTGTATTGTATAGATACTGCTGGTTATGTAACATTATCATTTGATAATGTTAGTGAGGCAGGCTAGCTAGCTAACGCGTTAGCCTATAAGTCAGATTTGTAAGTTAATTCATAACTCATACAAGTGTATTCTGTACTGTCTAGGGCAAAACTAAATAGATGCAGTTATGGTGGTAGCTAACTCATGTCTGAGTCAGACTAATACAGTGAACTAGGAGTAACAAACAGTAAGTGTCACCGGCCTGAATGTAATCCAATCTGGAGCTACAGTCAGTCTACATCTGTAAAGCATAGAATAAGGGTTTCCACAAGTCAAAATATTTTAGGTTAGGCACAAACATTAATTTTAACAAGAGAAATTGTAGAAATATGTTGGGTTTATGACTATGTGGCAACTAGTGACGACCTAGAATTCGCTTGACCCAAGTTACTGCCTTGACGCAAATGGCTTCATCAACAACGGTAATGTGTGTTATGTGAAAAGTTGTAATAAAAAAATAAAAAAACCCGGTTTGATAAAGTAATAGGTTAATTAACTAGCCAAGTAGATACAAGTAGTAGCGTATTTTTGGTTGTGAAGTGCAGTATAACAAAATCGTCCTTCATAACAAAATCTATATGCTACTGTCTAATTCCTGACATTTAATCCAAGTTAAAATTCCCTGTCTTAGGTCAGTTAGGATCACCACTTAATTTTAAGAATGTGAAATGTCAGAATAATAGTAGAGAGAATTATTTATTTTAGCTTTTATTTCTTTCATCACATTCCCAGTGGGTCAGAAGTTTACATACACTCAATTAGTATTTGGTAGCATTGCCTTTAAATTGTTTAACTTGGGTCAAACGTTTCTGGTAGCCTTGCACAAGCTTCCCACAATAAGTTGGGTGAATTTTGGCCCATTACTCCTGACAGAACTGGTTTAACTGAGTCAGGTTTGTAGGCTTGCTCGCACACGCTTTTTCAGTTCGTCCCACAAATTTTCTATAAGATTGAGGTCAGGGCTTTGTGATGGCCACTACAATACCTTGACTTTGTTGTCCTTAAGCCATTTTGCCACAACTTTGGAAGTATGCTTGGGGTCATTGTCCATTTGGAAGACCCATTTGCGACCAAGCTTTAACTTCCTGACTGATGTCTTGAGATGTTGCTTCAATATATCCACATACTTTTCCTTCCTCATGATGCCATCTATTTTGTGAAGTGCACCAGTCCCTCCAGCAGCAAAGCACCCCCACAACATGCTGCTGCCACCCCTGTGCTTCACGGTTGGGATGGTGTTCTTCAGCTTGCAAGCCTCCCCCTTTTCCTTCCAAACATAACGATGGTCATTACGGCCAAACAGTTCTATTTTTGTTTCATCAGACCAGAGGACATTACTTTTGATTTTCTCACGATGTTGAGCAAAGAGGCACTGAGTTTGAAGGTAGACCTTGAAATATATCCACAGGTACACCTCCAATTGACTCAAATTATATCAATTAGCCTATCATAAGCTTCTAAAGCCATGACATCATTTTCTGGAATTTTCCAAGCTGTTTAAAAGGCACAGTATACTTAGTGTATGTAAACTTCTGACCCACTGGAATTGTGATAGTGAATACGTGAAATAATCTGTCTGTAAACAATTGTTGGAAGAATTACTTGTGTCATGCACAGTGGCGGTTCTACACGGAGGCCTAGGGAGGCCCGTGCCTCTGTAGGCATGTCCCTGGCCACCCCTGTGGCCCCCCCGCGCTGACCAAATAAAACAATTATGAATTTATTATGATTTTACACGCGAGCGCCAAAAGCGGAACTAATGCGACGCAACGTTCTACACGGGTAAATTAGAGCGGCGTACCCAAACACTGTGGCCTGCGGTGCTGCTCGGTGAATGAGAGCTCAGCAACAACTACTCTTGGAGAGAGGAGCTACGATTCATTTCTCCTGTTGCAAGAGTCGAAGGTAAGCAAAACGATTTCATCTCGTAAGTGACTTGTTGTTCTTGCACATAACCGTGTTACTTTTGTTCCTCACACTGACAATGAAATCAAGTTTGTAAAAGGCTGGTCTCGAGATGTTTAAAAACTTCATAGAAAATCAGAAAATCATATCTAAGGAAACTCATCGAAGCAGAAGCGAATATCCAAATGTCCGTATCCTTGCTAGGTCTACACAATGTTGTGATGTTAACCACGTAACTTCATCCGTCTTGGCTGTTGCATTGCGATAACAAATACATTTATAGGGAGGGATGGTTAGAAAACGAAAGGTAATGCATGCCCCTACATTTTTTTCTTCTTCTAATAGTTATCATGAAACGAGGAAGGGACATAGCGTCCTTTTTGCCCCAGTAAACAAAAAAGGGAGAGAAACAAATCAAGGTATTGAGAGAGTTGAGGAGCAGGAAGAGGGAGAGCCAGGAGTCAGTGGAGGTTGGAGAGAGGGCATGTGATGAAAGTGAGGGCTCTGATACAGAGAGGGAAATTCCAGAGGGTGAGGAGCATGAAGAAGAGGGTGAGGAGCATGAAGAAGAGGGTGAGGAGGCAGAAAACATACAGGGACAGAGAGAGGAACAGCCAGAGGGACAGAAAGTGGATCCATGTGGATCAAGTACTGCACCATCAGGTTTGTGATGAAGAAGGTTCTTACTATTTGCAAAGCAGTGCAATTATAATTTCATTGTAGGCCTACTGTGTGTCCTTAAAATGGTGCTTTCTGCTGTAAATTCTTTTTTGTGTCAATATGGCTCTGTTTCTTTTTTTAAGTAAATACTTGGCCTACATTTTGAAATACATGCAGATATACATGTATTAGTAAATAAATGTTGTAGTTGTGCCCTATGTTTACTGTACATCTTTCTACAGATATCAGCAAGTCCAAGAATGATGTACCAGTACAGCAGCCCAACTTGAATATATTCCCAACCACTTTGATGGGGGACAGAAGACGGAGCTTCAGGCCAAACTGGTATAATCTTCATCCATGGCTTGAGTATTCTGTCATGATGGACTCTACATATTGCTATGCATGTAGACATTTTAGCACACCAAATGCCCCAGACACTGTTTTTGTTTCAACACCTGGTTTTAGAAACTGGAAAAAAGCAACTATGAAAGATGCAGGGTTTTCAGTACAGGCAAAGTCTGAACGACACAAGTGTGCAATGATAGCATGGAGGGATTATCAAAGAGCTGTTAAAACTGATGCAACACTAGCAGATCTTCTTGACAAAGAACACACCAAACAAGTACAAGAAAATCGGGCGTACATTAAAACAGTTGGGGAAGTGCTGTTACTTACAGCTACACAAAACATAGCACAAAGAGGACATGATGAATCTGAAGAGTCCAATAACAAAGGAAACTTTAGGGAAATTCTTAAAACAGTTGCAAACCACGACCCACTCGTTAAGAGAAGATTAACTTCCATTCACAATGCAAAGTACACAAGCAAGATCATCCAGAATGAGGTTTTGGGTTGTTTGGCAGAGATGGTTCGGTCTGAAATCATAGAAGATGTGAAGAACAGTGAGGTTTTTAGCATCATGGCAGATGAAACAAAGGATATTTCAAAAAGGGAACAGATTTCTTTCACACTCAGGTACTATTACAATGGGGCCATTAAGGAGAGTTTTCTCAAGGATCAAAGAACAGGCTAAATTTGCCTTCTACATCCATTGTAGTGCACATTGTCTCAATTTAGTGTTAGTTGATGTAGTCAAAAGTGTCCCAGAAACAGAGGAGTTTTTTTCTTTGTTACAGTCTTTATATTTTTACCTCTGCCTCATATGTGCACCCAAAATGGCTCTCTCTCCAAAGAGAAATGTATGGCAGAACAAGAGAGCTGCAACGTTTAAGCGACACACGTTGGGCATGCCGATTTCTAGCCCTACGTAATATTATGGACACTCTACCTGCCCTTAAATGACTACTGCAAGCGATTGCTCAAGAACGTCATGGTGAAAAAACTGTTGAGGCCTTGAGGTCTTCTGGCTCAAATTGACCTAGAATTTGTTGTGCATCTTGTTACTCTGCGTAAGTTGTTTGGGGAGACAAAGCTACTTTCTGACATGTTAGTCACAAACTGACTTAGTAAATGCTTTAGTCCAGACATTGAATGACCACAGGCAGGAGTCTTTCTTTGATAAGTTGTGGGATGAAGCATTGAATATTTGTGAGCAGTGTGATTCTGCAACGTCAGTGGCGAAACGTCAGAAAATGCTGAGCTCTAGACTCAGTGGCTACTGCACACTAAGCACTGTTGGTCAGAGGGAGGTAGAACGTGACAAAGATATGTTTCGCACGTCATTTTTCTATCCTGTAATTGACAGCATGCTCAATGAGTTGAACAGACGTTTCTCCAATACCAACTGTGAGCTCATGAGAAGCATACAGTCTCTCAGCCCCCAGGGTGATGCCTTTTTAAAGGAGAGCAATGTTTTTTCATTTGGCCGTTTGTATAATGCAGACATTAATGATTTAGGGCATGAGCTCCATCAATTTAAGAGAGTTTAAGAGAGACAGAAAAATACAGAGTGGTGAAGTTAAAAGGCCATGCAGTACAGTTGAGCTGGTTTGTTTTATTGAGCCATACAGGGACGTTTTCTTTGAGCTCTTTAGACTGTGCAAGATTGCAGTAACCCTTCCTGTAAGCTCAGCCTCTTGCGAACGCAGTTTCTCCACACTGAAACTGATAAAAACCTTCCTGCGGTCCACCACTACTGATGAGAGACTCTGTGATCTTGGTGTCCTGAGCATAGAGTCCCGAAGGGCCAAGGCTCTGGATCTTGATGTATTTGTGGACCGTTTTTCCAGACAGCACAACCGCCGTATCCTGTTGCTGTAGTGTAGTGTATCTATATTTTATTAAAATTCAATTGATCCAGCATTGTTGTGCCAATTCAAATACTTAAGTGTGGACTCAACTGTCCACAGTAGTGGGGCTTCCATAAATAGGAAATGGCACATTGTTGTACCCTTTGTTGTACCCTGGAGTTTTGTTCACATTGAATTGGCACCCTGTATTTGTACCCTGTACTGTATTTTTTATGGCCCTACCTCTTTTGCACCTGCACTCACTCTTGTACAAAATAAATGTTTGTATGATTTTAAAGTAAAATAAAGTTTATAATCTTTAAATATCATTTGTTGCCATTTTTTAATGTGCCCCTCTGGTTAAACACTGGCCCCTCCTTGGCCCCCCTAGTAAAATTTGTCTAGAACCGCCACTGGTCATGCACAAAGTAGATAAGTCCTAACCAACTTGCCAAACTATAGTGTGTTAACTTGAAATCTGTGGAGTGGTTGAAAAATGAGTTTTAATGACTTCAACCTAAGTGTATGTAAATTTCCGACTTCAACTGTACATGGTCTATGAGGATTGCCTAGTGCAGTTGTTCGAGAGAGGGCGGCAGGTAGCCTAGTGGTTAAGAGCGTTGGACCAGTAACAAAGGCAGCAGGTTAGAATCCCCGAGCAGACTAGGTGAAAAATCTGTCGATTTGCCCTTGAGCAAGGCACTTAGCCCTAAATTGGTAATGTAAGTTGCTTTGGATAAAAATGTCAACTAAATTACTCAAATGTAACGTCCAGTTTGCAGCCGAACATGCAACATAAAAAAGACCTTCAGCATCATGCAGACATGCCCTTGCTGTGTGGTCAAAGGTCAAAACACAGTTTCGAGTTTAGTCCCAATTCAGTCATAACCTAGGCTGGTGGAACCAGCCTGATCGCTGGGTTGACCAGATATCATATGTGAAGTGAAATAGAAAGGCGAATCGGGTTGGTTCCATCATTGATAATGTAATCAGTGCTCTGTGTGTCTGAACGACCAGTATCTTTGAGAATTCCGTGGTATTATTTTATAGTATGAAGAATACAATTGAACAAAGCTGAATAAAATGTGGCTATACATGCGGCTATTCCGTGTTGAGCGGTTAACAAAGAAATAGGTATTCCTTTATGCTTAATTTAGAGTTATTCATGTAACTTTACTTCTAAAAATGTTGGGCTGTATGTTTTGATTTTTCATACATTGTAAGGCTGCATGATGTGACTAATGATGATTTGTCAGTCTCTCATTCATAATTTGAGAAGCACTTGATAATGCTTCGAATCCCCTTTGTGTGGCCATAGTGCACCCCCCCAAAAAAACATGCCTTTGCAGCAGCTCAGAAGCACTTCTCACTCATACGGCTCTCCATCACGTGATCTGGTCTTTGTCACAGGCTACAAGTGAAGACAGACAACTGCGCGCATCCTTATCCAATTCCAAGGTGCGTATTGAAGATATCAGATCTGTCCACATTTACTTTATCAGCCAAGAAGATGAGTAGCCCTAACAAACAGCAAAAGTACTAGCCTATGTCAATCTGTTTTACGCCATGAGGCTGACGTAACAGATCAGAACGTTTAGCTTAAAATGTTGACAAACTATTAGGGCATTCCTTCACAATATAAGTGCAGCAATGCACACACAGAGGTAGGCTAAAACGCTAATGTTCCATTAGTGGGTCATCAATGATCATGAGGAAGGTGAGGGATCAGCCCAGAACTACACGGCAGGACCTGGTCAATGACCTGAAGAGAGCTGGGACCACAGTCTCAAAGAAAACCATTAGTAACACACTACGCCGTCATGGATTAAAATCCTGCAGCGCACGCAAGGTCCCCCTGCTCAAAACTGTGCATGTCCAGGCCCGTCTGAAGTTTGCCAATGACCATCTGGATGATCCAGAGGAGGAATGGGAGAAAGTCATGGGGTCTGATGAGACAAAAATAAAGCTTTTTGGTCTAAACTCCACTCGCCGTGTTTGGAGGAAGAAGAAGGATGAGTACAACCCCAAGAACACCATCCCAACCGTGACGCATGGAGGTGGAAACATCATTCTTTGGGGATGCTTTTCTGCAAAGGGGACAGGACGACTGCACCGTATTGAGGGGAGGATGGATGGGGCCATGTATCGCGAGATCTTGGCCAACAACTTCCTTCCCTCAGTAAGAGCATTGAAGATGGGTCGTGGCTGGGTCTTCCAGCATGACAACGACCCGAAACACACAGCCAGGGCAACTAAGGAGTGGCTCCGTAAGAAGCATCTCAAGGTCCTGGAGTGGCCTAGCCAGTCTCCAGACCTGAACCCAATAGAAAATCTTTGGAGGGAGCTGAAAGTCCGTATTGCCCAGCGACAGTCCCGAAACCTGAAGGATCTGGATGGAGTGGGCCAAACTCCCTGCTGCAGTGTGTGCAAACCTGGTCAAGAACTACAGGAAATGTATGATCTCTGTAATTGCAATCAAAGGTTTCTCTACCAAATATTAAGTTCTGCTTTTCTGATGTATCAAATACTTATGTCATGCAATAAAATGCAAATTAATTACTTAAAAATCATACAATGTGATTTTCTGGATTTTTGTTTTAGATTCCGTCACTCACAGTTGAAGAGTACCTATGATAAAAATTACAGACTTCTACATGCTTTGTAAGTGGGAAAACCTGCAAAATCGGCAGTGTATCAAATACTTGTTCTCCCCACTGTAGATACAGCGGGTGAAATAAGTATTGAACACGTCACCATTTCTCTCAGTAAATATATTTCCAAAGGTGCTATTGACATGACATTTTCACCAGATGTTGGTAACAACCCAAGTAATCCATACATACAAAGAAACCAAAACAAATAAGTTCAGAAATTAAGTTATGTGTAATAATGTGAAATGACACAGGGAAAAAGTATTGAACACATGAAGGGAGGTGCAAAAAGGCATGGAAAGCCACTATCAGTAATTAAAAAGCAATCCAGCCCCCTGTCAGTGCAAATTAATATCAGCTGGTTCAGTCCCAACTGATGGCCTACAAAAAGGTCTCATTGCCAAGGTGTCACACAAGACACATCTCATGATGGGTAAAAGCAAAGAGCTGTCTCAAGACCTTCGCAACCTAATTGTTGCTAAACATAATGATGGCATTGGTTATAGGCGCATTTCTAAGCTTCTGAATGTTCACTTGTGGAGAGCTTCAAAAAGACCTGCAATTAGCAGGTACTGTTGTCTCAAAGAAAACAGTAAGTAATGCACTCCACCGCCATGGCCTGTATGCACGCTCACCACGCAAGACTCCATTGCTGGAAAAAAAAAGCATGTTGAAGCTCGTTTAAAGTTTGCTGCACAACATTTGGAAAAGCCAGTGAAATACTGGGAGAATATAGTGTGGTCAGATGAGAGCAAAATTGAACTGTTTGGATGTCATAATACACACGTTTGGAGGAGAAATGGCACTGCACATCACCCTAAAAACACCATACCAACAGTGAAGTTTGGAGGTGGGAACATCATGTTGTGGGGCTGCTTTTCAGCAAATGGTACTGGCAAACTTCACATAATTGAAGGAAGGATGAATGGGCAAATTTACAGAGACATTCTTGACAAAAATCTGCTGCCATCTACCAGGTTGATGAAGATGAAACAAGGGTGGACATTTCAGCAAGACAATGATCCCAAACACACAGCCAAGGAAACTCTCAATTGGTTTCAAAGAAAGAAAATAAAGCTACTAGAATGGCCCAGCCAATCACCTGACTTAAATCCCATTGAAAATCTATGGAAAGAACTGAAGATCAATATTCATAGAAGAGGCCCACGGAACCTTCAAGATTTGAAGACTGTGTGGAAGAATGGGCCAAAATCACACCAGAGCAATGCATGCGACTAGTTTCTCCGTACAGGAGCGTCTTGAAGCTGTCATTACCAACAAAGGCTTTTGTACAAAGTATTAAATAAATATCAGTAAGTGTGTTCAATACTTTTTCCCTGTGTCATTTCACATTATTACACATAACTTAATTTCTGAACTTATTTGTTTTGGTTTCTTTGTATGTATGGATTACTTGGGTTGTTACCAACATCTGGTGAAAATGTCATGTCAATAGCACCTTTGGAAATATATTTACTGAGAAAAATGGTGACGTGTTCAATACTTATTTCACCCGCTGTATCATCCTGGCTATCCTGACATTTTGCTACGGCTGGCCACGCTTTCCACCTGGCTACCCTTACCCCGGCCAACAGCTCCGTACCCCCGGCAGCAACCTGCCCAAGCCCCCCCCCCCGCTACTCCTTCACCCAAATCCAGCCAGCTGATGTTCTGAAAGAGCTGCTAAATCTGGACCCCTACAAATCTGCTGGGCTAGACAATCTGGACCCTCTCTTTCTAAAATTATCCGCCAATATTGTTGCAACCCCTATTACTAGCCTGTTCAACCTCTCTTTCGTATCGTCTGAGATCCCTAGAGATTGGAAAGCTGCCGCGGTCATCCCCCTCTTCAAAGGGGGAGACACTCTAGACCCAAACTGTTATAGACCTATATCTATCCTGCCCTGCCTTTCTAAAGTCTTCGAAAGCCAAGTTAATAAACAGATCACTGACCACTTCGAATCCCACCACACCTTCTCTGCTATGCAATCTGGTTTCCGAGCTGGTCATGGGTGCACCTCAGCTACGCTCAAGGTTCTAAACAATATCATAACCGCCATTGATAGAAGACAGTACTGTGCAGCCGTCTTCATCGACCTGGCCAAGGCTTGACTCTGTCAATCACCGCATTCTTATTGGCAGACTCAACAGCCTTGGTTTCTCAAGTGACTGCCTTGCCTGGTTCTCCCAACTACTTCTCAGACAGAGTTCAGTGTGTCAAATCGGAGGGCCTATTGTCCGATCCTCTGGCAGTCTATGGGGGTGCCACAGGGTTCAATTCTTGGGCCAACCTTTTTCTCTATATACATCAACGATGTCGCTCTTGCTGCTGGAGACTCTGATCCATCTCTACGCAGACGACACCATTCTGTATACATCTGGCCCCTCTTTGGAAACTGTATTAACTTATCTTCAAACAAGCTTCAATGCCATACAACACTCCTTCCATGGCCTCCAACTGCTCTTAAATGCATGCTTTTCAATAGAACGCTGCCCGCACCCGCCCACCGGACTATCATCACTACTCTCGACGGGTCTGACTTAGAATACGTGGACACCTAGGCGTCTGGTTAAACTGTAAACTCAACTTCCAGACTCACATAAACCATCGCCAATCCAAAATTAAATCTAGAATCGGCTTCCTATTTCGCAACAATCTCCTTCACTCATGCTGCCAAACATGCCCTTGTAAAACTGACTATCCTACTGATCCTTGACTTCGGCGATGTCATTTACAAAATAGCCTCCAACACTCTACTCAGCAAATTGGATGTAATCTATCACAGTGCCATCCGTTTTGTTACAAAAGCCCCATATACTACCCACCACTGTGACCTGTATGCTCTTGTTGGCTGGCCCTCACTACATATTCGTCGCCAAACCCACTGGTTCCAGGTTATCTATAAGTCTTTGCTAGGTAAATCCCTGCCTTAACTCAACTCGCTGGTCACCATAGCAACACCCACCTGTAGCATGCGCTCCAGCAGGTATATTTCACTGGTTATCCCCAAAGCCAACACCTCCTTTGGCTGCCATTCCTTTCAGTTCTCTGCTGCCAATGACTGGAACGAATTGCAAAAATCCTTGAAGCTAGAGGTTCCTATCTCACTCACTAACTTTAAGCATCAGCTGTCAGAGCTGCTTATTGATCACTGCCCACCCTACT
Source organism: Thymallus thymallus (assembly GCA_023634145.1). Taxonomy (NCBI): domain Eukaryota; kingdom Metazoa; phylum Chordata; class Actinopteri; order Salmoniformes; family Salmonidae; genus Thymallus; species Thymallus thymallus. The sequence continues at coordinate 15,980,245 of CM042404.1, forward strand.
ACCTCATCCCCATATTTATTATTTTTGCTAATTTTGCACTCCAGTATCTCTATTTGCACATCATCATTTGCATATCTGTCACTCCAGTGTTAATTCTAATTTGTAACTTATTTCGCCACTATGGCCTATTTATTGTCCTACCTTCCTGCATGTTTCACTACATTTGCACACTCTGTATATAGATTCTCTATTGTGTTATTGACTGTACGTTTGTTTATTCTCATGTGTAACTCTGTGTTGTTTTTTGTCGCACTGCTTTGCTTTGTCTTGGCCAGGTCGCAGTTGTAAATGAGAACTTGTTCTCAACTGGCCTACCTGGTTAAATAAAGGGCCACTCGATGTTCAAAATCTGATGCTTTAATTCCACTAATTGACGGGTGGGCCCTTACTGCAATGGCAAAGGGTTATATAGCTAAAAGAAAAAGTACTGGACTACGCCGGACATCCTTGTCTCGTGCCTCGAAAAAGGTTAGAAGGTTGTGAAATCCAGTTGTTAGTGGCAACTTCTGCAGTGGGGTCGGTATATAATATCTTAATCCATAGTTCCCAAACCCCAATCTCTTGTAACCACTTTTTAATAGCATTAAGTTACCTTGGGGGTTTGTGGTATACGGCCAATATACCACGGCCAACAGCTCTATCCAGGCAATCTACGTTACGTTGTGCTTAAGAACAGCCCTTAGAAGTGGTATATTGGCCATATACCACAAACCCCCAAGGTGCCGTATTGCTTAATTAGACAACAGTAGCCCATACACTGAACGGATTGACACTGACAAGGACAAACAAGAAATGCATGATGACTCAAAAAGCCAGGTCATCGTGACAGCATTAAAATATTATTTATTTTTTACAAGTGGGTGGCTAAATTACAGGTTACATCTAGAAGCACATGGTGGTCTCTTTTTTATGTTCATATCAACAAGGACACAAAACAAGTTGCACATTCCCTTAGAGCTTCAAGTAGTGATTGTTCCAAAACAATGGCAAACTGGTTATCAACATATTGGCTAGTCCACACACCTTTGCTCCAATATGTGCATGGTGCATAACTGAAGATCCATGTACAGTATTTATGAAGAAGCATCAGTTAGCAAGCTCCAATTTAACAGTTAGGCTAGTCCTAAATGTAAATCAATTCTGGGGTGTATTCTCTAGGAACCAAATGTATGCAAACAGGCCGAAACGGGAAGGGAGCTACCTGAACTTGTCCAATTAGAAACTAGTTTGTGCCTTAATGTTTTCTATGGTTTGCACTAATGAATTCAGCCCTATACCATTTGGTGGTCACAGCCACTCATATTCCCAAACAGATAAAAAGCCACATTACCTTGATTCTCCACTGCTGTTGTTTGCACTCTCTTCTTCACTTCGCTCAGCCATGTTTGAGTCCCAAATATATGCACTTCAGAGTAAAATGTAATGAGGCAAGATGCCCTGGTTGGATGCAGTTCACCTGTAAAATGAAAAACACAAAGTAAAAATACAATACTATTTAGAGTTATGCATATTTTGGAGTACAGCAGTCTATGCACATTCGCTAGCCATGCTGTCAATAATGCTCAGAATAATATTGAATAGCTGCATGTGTTTAGATTCGCAACGTGGTTACAAAACTGAGGAACAGACAACTAGCCTAACAACTCCATTGTTTTATCTTAACGAGGATATAAACGTCTTCTAGTTATGGGGTTACTACTTACTACTGTCTGTATTCCCTGAACTGCTTCCCAGGTAGGCTAGAAGGGAACAACTCTCTATAAAACCGGTCTACTCGTTATAGGAAACAAGTTAATCATTATTGAAAAAAAACGTGTTTGTTTAGCCTTATAAATATGTTAGTTTAGTAGTTAAATTGAACTAATGCGCAAAATAGCTAGCTAACGATGCATACATTCTGCTGTTTTCCATCCCTGCTTCCCGACCCACAGGCCTGTTGTGAAGCCTGCACAGCATGAGAGTTTAACGCGTACTGTCCTGGACAAAGATCCACTCTATGGATCTTTCACAGGACGCTCCAGCAACAACCATAATGTTTAATTGCACTTAGTGCATCATTTCAGCAGTTAACTAGCTGGTTATTTGTGGTACACCTACATCATGATCACTGCTGATGCCGGTAACCATCTAGCCGCATAACTAGCTAGTATAATGTACCAAGCCTTCGTGAGCTACCCAGCTAGATTCAAATCCGTAACTAAACCACGTGAAACATATCTAGCTAATGTTAGTTAGGGACGTTTAGCAAAACATTTTCCACATGTGGCAAATATTTAGCCAGTTATGCTTTGTTTTCATATGTGGCCTGATTGAGCTAGCTAACTTACCGTTACTAACACAGCGAACAAGTTCGATTAGCTAACATACAGCATTGGGGAAGTGTTAGGCATCTTTTTACATAACTTGTAGCCAACTATGTCTACGTGATTGCATGATCATTAATAGACGCAAACTGCTTTAACGCCTCTGGATGATCATATTCTGAAAGTGAGGGGGGGGGTTTTGTTAAGCGCCGACGCTTGCTCTAACGTTACAATGATTCCCTTCCAGTACAGTTTTGGAAACATAAGCAACGTATCTTTCATTCATTCATATCTGGGATAAATAATGTTCTAAAAACAAAGGTTAAATTACTACACACCATAACATGGTCATATCTCCACCTGTGTGTGTAGTTAGCGCATCGTAACGCAGGAGGTCGTGTAGTTCTTCAACTGGAGGATCACCGCAGGAGGTCGTGTAGTTCTTCAACTGGAGGAACACCGCAGGAGGTCGTGTAGTTCTTCAACTGGAGGAACACCGCAGGAGGTCGTGTAGTTCTTCAACTGGAGGAACACCGCTTGTGGATCTGTGCAAAACTGCTACATTAACTAACGGGCGTATCAATACGTTTCGAAAAAGGTTGAAAATAATGATTGGTGTTTCTAAACGTTAACACTGAGTTGGAATTGTAGTTCACATGGAGGCAATGGAGGGCGAATGTAACCGCTGAAAACCCTAGCTAGCTAACTATATACAGAGAAGGGTTTTCGAGTGTCCGTTCCCTAATAGCTACATTATCTAGGAAGTGCGTTTTCATCAGTCACTTCCCAAAATCTATCTAGGTGTTATGTTCTTTACTTTCTATTAAGTTATGACTGAATTACCTAAGCAATCATACCCATACATATGCGTCCTTTTCAGCAAAAAATACATTAAATCCGGCGTTTATCCCTTTTGGCTACCTTGATAGCCACAGCGGTCTGACTGCCGTCCGACTTCAGAGGTCCTTTTCTCAGACTTATTTTATTTGGCTATCAGCTAACGAGAACTAGCTCCCGAAGAGCAGCACCGACCGATCTTACGGGAACTCTTGATTTCTTCCTCCAGATGCGTAAAATAGGTTTCCCCTTTAATTTTCCTTTATGAATTCGAAATAAAGTATTGTTTAATCGACTCCGATTGTAGATTGCATTTCTGCTGAGGGTCCTACTACACACCCGGCCTCCGCCATGGCATGACACCGACGAGTTCACCTGTGTGAAGCCAGCCACAAAAATGATTAGGACAATGGTGGAACTTGCTGTTATTCTTCAAAATAAATGTCCCCATTGAGTCAGCCAAACGGATAGAAATAGTGGAATAATGCCATATTTGGATTAGATAAACTAAACAAGGTTGTAATGTTGTTATAACTGAAATAAATACAATAATTAATTCGACAAACCAAATAATAATAAAATGATAAAATCCCACTTTGGATGTATTAGACTGCATATACACTGTACAGACAAATATTTTGTATAACTAACCCAAGATAGACCAGAGCCTGTCGTTTCCAATGGGCACAAATTCATCATAGTGGGCAGAACCAAGCATGAGTTAGTGAGATCCTACTTCTTCTTTGATTGGGTTTAACGGCAGTTGGCATCCAATGTTATTGGTACATTCTCGCCACTAGCAGGACGGGGTATTGAATGAATAAGAAACAAAAAAAACATTACGGGAAAGGGGGAAAACGACATCATACAACATTAAACACATCAACTAAAAAAATAACTTTTGCGTGATGGCGCACGCCGACCGATGCGCGCGGGTGGTTTGGGCACGGTGTTACACCATCACGTGCTAATTTGTCCTGGTATATAAACATTGGGTTGTTATTTTACCTGAAACCCACAAGGTCCTCTACTCCAACAATTAATCCACAAATAATCCACAAATAAAACTTTCATAATAATGTGCATTACCACAGCCGACCACCCACATGGGTATATGCTTCTAAACACCAACTTCTATTTTAGCGCCTGGCAACGCAGACGCTCGTTGGTGCGCGTGCGAGCAGTGTGAGTGCAATAATTGAATATGTATTTGTACATTTATTTTGCAACGGCTCACGCACACAACTCAAGCGGTGTGGGCAGCATGGCTGAATTCCTGGGCACTCCAGGAATTCAGCCACATGTTCACCTCCACAGTTGCAGCATTTCAATTAATCAGGCATACAATACTGTTCCCTTCTGCACACACTTGACACATTTTTACATTTGTTTATTTAACATTTATTTAACTAGGCAAGTCAGTTAAGAACAAATTCTTATTTACAATGACAGCCTACCCTGGCCTCCCCTAACCCGGACGACGCTGGGCCAATTGTGTAATATTCTCTGCCTTTATTTCTTGCGCTACCCCAGAAATAACCCCTTGACAGGCGCCCTGCTACGAAAATCCATTCCACTCTGATATCTCTTTAGTTTTCTTCTTCTCCCGCAGACACACAAAAAATCTAAATAAGACTAGTGAGATCCTATTGGCTCGTTCAAGCATTTATTTGCAAACTTTGCTTTCGTCAAAGAATCCTTCATTTGCAGCAATTACAGCTTTGCAGCAATTACAGCTTTGGCATAGTTGTCAATTTGTTGAAGTAATCTGAAGAGATTTCACCCCTTCCTGAAGCACCTCCCACAAATGTAATTGGCTTGATGGGCACTTCTTACGTACCATACGGTCAAGCTGCTCCCACAACAGCTCAATAGGGTTGAGATCCGGTGACTTGCTGGCCTCTTGCTCATTTGTGCACTGGGGCCTTCCACTCCTCTTTCTATTCTGGTTAGAGCCAGTTTCTTGGCAATTTCTCGCATGGAATAGCCTTCATTTCTCAGAACAGGAATAGACTGACGAGTTTCAGAAGAAAGTCCTTGTTTCTGGCCATTTTGAGACTGTAATCGAACCCACAAATGCTGATGCTCCAGATACTCAACTAGTCTAAAGAAGGCCAGTTTTATTGCTTCTTTAATCAGCACAACAGTTTTCAGCTGTGCTAACGTAATTGCAAAAAGGTTTTCTAATGATCAATTAGCCTTTTAAAATTATAAACTTGGATTAGCTAACACAACGGAACCAAGGAGTGATGGTTGCTGATAATGGGCCTATGTACGCCTATATAGATATTCCATAAAAAAACAGCAATTTCCATCTACAATAGTCATTTACAACATTAACAATGTCTACACTGTATTTCTGATCAATTTGATGTTATTTTAATGGACAAAAACATTTGCTTTTCTTTCAAAAACAAGGACATTTCTAAGTGACGCCAAACTTTTGAACGGTAGTGTCAGGCTCTGGCCATAGAGAAGCTTTGCTTCTCTATAGTTCTATGGTCAGAGTCTGGCAGATCTAGTATTTCTACGTCTGTGTGGTGTTGTGTGTGGGATCCCTAATTAGAGGCAGCTGCTATGCATTACCTCTAATTAGGGATCCTACTTATATGTCTGTGTTCCACTCCCTTGGCGTGGTTCATTGTTGTTATATGTTGTCCCGTGTTCGTGCTACGTGTGTTATACTTTAGTTCTATCGCATTTGTTATTTTGTATAGTTCGTCATTTAGTTAAATAAACATGTCGAACTATCGCTACGCTGCGCCTTGGTCTCTCTACACACCCGAACGTGACAGAATGAACCACCACCCGACCAAGCAGCGTAATACGGGAGCAAAGGAGAAGAAGAGTAGACAGCGGCGTAATCGAGGAAAAGGAGGTAACGGAGCCAGTAGTCAACCCCAGGAAAATTTCGGGGGGGGGGGCTATGGGGGTGGTCTGGCAATGAAGAGGACGCGCCAGTACCACTCTCCATGTGGAATATGACGATGCCGAAATATAAATGGGGGGCGCAAAGTGTTGAAGAGGAGGAATATTTGGAGAGACATTTTGGAGACGTTCTGGAGGAGATGTGGGAGATAGCGGAAGAGGTAGAAAGGGAAATGTCGGAATGGAATAGTCCGTGTCCAGTCGCCTACTCCACTCCCGTGAAAGAGCAGTCCGCTTTACCGGTGCCCAGTCGGGGTCCGGCCGTCTGCTCTACTTCAGTGCCAGAACAGTTCGCTCCAACGGTGCCCAGTCCGGGTCCGGCCGTCTGCTACACTCCAGTGCCAGAGCAGTCCGCTCCACCGGTGCCCAGTCTGGGTCCGGCCGTCTGCTACACTCCAGTGCCAGAGCAGTCCGCTCCACCGGTGCCCAGTCTGGGTTCGGCCGTCTGCTACACTCCAGTGCGCCTCTCCAGTCCGGTACGTCATGTGCCTGCTCCCCGCACTCGCCCCAAGGTGCGTGTTATTAGTCCGGTGCCATCAGTGCCGACTCCACGCACCAGGCTTCCAGTGCGCGTCTCCAGTCAGGTACGTCCTGTGCCTGCTCCCCGCACTCGCCCTGAGGTGCGTGTTATTAGTCCGGTGCCACCAGTGCCGACTCCACGCACCAGGCTTCCAGTGCGCGTCTCCAGTCAGGTACGTCCTGTGCCTGCTCCCCGCACTAGCCCTGAGGTGCGTGTTATTAGTCCGGTGCCACCAGTGCCGACTCCACGCACCAGGCTTCAAGTGCGCGTCTCCAGTCCGGTACGTCCCGTGCCGGCTCCCCGCACCCGACCTCCAGTGCGTGCGCTCAGCCAGGTACCTCCAGTGCCGGCTCCACGCACCAGACAGCCGGTGCGCCTCCCCAGCCCGGAGCCTCCTTTGATAGTCGACAGTCCGGAGCCTCCCGTGATGGTCGACAGTCCGGAGCCTCCCGTGATGGTCGACAGCCCGGAGCCTCCCGTGAAGGTCGACAGCCCGGAGCCTCCCGTGATGGTCGACAGCCCAGAGCCTCCCGTGATGGTCGACAGCCCGGAGCCTCCCGTGATGGTCGACAGCCCGGAGTCTCCCGTGATGGTCGACAGCCCGGAGCCTCCCGTGATGGTCGACAGCCCGGAGCCTCCCGTGATGGTCGACAGCCCGGAGCCTCCCGTGATGGTCGACAGCCCGGAGCCTCCCGTGATGGTCGACAGCCCGGAGCCTCCCGTGATGGTCGACAGCCCGGAGCCTCCCGTGATGGTCGACAGCCCGGAGCCTCCCGTGATGGTCGACAGCCCGGAGACTCCCGTGATGGTCGACAGCCCGGAGACTCCCGTGGTGGTCCACAGGCCGGAGTCGCCTGCCACACCGGTGCCCAGTTCTGGCCCGGTTATTTTCCCCGCTCCATGGCCTGAGTCTTTTTCCCCACCGGTGCCATTTTTTGGATCGGTTGTTTACCTCTTTGAAAGGCCGGAGTCGCCTGCCACACCGGTGCTCAGTCCTGGCCCGGTTATTTGCCCCGCTCCATGGCCTGAGCCTTTTGCCCCACCATTATTATTTCCAGGACCGGTGGGTTGCCCCTTTACATGGCCGGAGTCGCCTGCCACACCGGTGCCCAGTCCTGGCCCGGTTATGTGCCCCGCTCCATGGCCTGAGCCTTTTGCCCCACCATGGTCCTTTCTAGGACCGGTGGGTTGCCCCTTTAAATGGCCTGAGTCGCCTGCCACACCGGGGCCCAGTCCGGGCCCAGTAGAAAGGAGGAGGAAGATATCCACTTCGCCGGGGCCGCAACCGCCACCGGCGATGGTTATTGTGTGATGTTTTTCCCTCCCTGACCCTTCCCTCATGTTTTTTGTTTGTTTTTCTTGCGGCCGGGAGTCCGCGCCTTTGAGGGGGGGTACTGTCAGGCTCTGGCCATAGAGAAGCTTTGCTTCTCTATAGTTCTATGGTCAGAGTCTGGCAGATCTAGTATTTCTACGTCTGTGTGGTGTTGTGTGTGGGATCCCTAATTAGAGGCAGCTGCTATGCATTACCTCTAATTAGGGATCCTACTTATATGTCTGTGTTCCACTCCCTTGGCGTGGTTCATTGTTGTTATATGTTGTCCCGTGTTCGTGCTACGTGTGTTATACTTTAGTTCTATCGCATTTGTTATTTTGTATAGTTCGTCATTTAGTTAAATAAATATGTCGAACTATCGCTACGCTGCGCCTTGGTCTCTCTACACACCCGAACGTGACAGGTAGTGTACATATGAGATCAGTAAAGCAAATATCACATTATTAAAATCAAATCCAATTTTATTGTTCACATACACGTGTTTAGCAGATGTTATTTCGGGTGTAGCGAAATGCTTGTGCTTCTAGCTCTGACAGTGCAGTAATATCTAACAAGTAATATCTAACAATTTCACAACATATACCCAATACACACAAATCTAAGTAAAGAATGGAATTAAAAATATATACAGTGGGGAGAACAAGTATTTGATACACTGCCGATTTTGCAGGTTTTCCCACTTACAAAGAATGTAGAAGTCTGTAATTTTTATCATAGGTACTCTTCAACTGTGAGTGACGGAATCTAAAACAAAAATCCAGAAAATCACATTGTATGATTTTTAAGTAATTAATTTGCATTTTATTGCATGACATAAGTATTTGATACATCAGAAAAGCAGAACTTAATATTTGGTACAGAAACCTTTGTTTGCAATTACAGAGATCATATGTTTCCTGTAGTTCTTGACCAGGTTTGCACACACTGCAGCAGGGATTTTGGCCCACTCCTCCATACAGACCTTCTACAGATCCTTCAGGTTTCGGGGCTGTCGCTGGGCAATACGGATTTTCAGCTCCCTCCAAAGATTTTCTATTGGGTTCAGGTCTGGAGACTGGCTAGGCCACTCCAGGACCTTGAGATGCTTCTTACGGAGCCACTCCTTAGTTGCCCTGGCTGTGTGTTTCGGGTCGTTGTCATGCTGGAAGACCCAGCCACGACCCATCTTCAATGCTCTTACTGAGGGAAGGAGGTTGTTGGCCAAGATCTCGCAATACATGGCCCCATCCATCCTCCCCTCAATACGGTGCAGTCGTCCTGTCCCCTTTGCAGAAAAGCATCCCCAAAGAATGATGTTTCCACCTCCATGCTTCACGATTGGGATGGTGTTCTTGGGGTTGTACTCATCCTTCTTCTTCCTCCAAACACGGCGAGTGGAGTTTAGACCAAAAAGCTCTATTTTTGTCTCATCAGACCACATGACCTTCTCCCATTCCTCCTCTGGATCATCCAGATGGTCATTGGCAAACTTCAGACGGGTCTGGACATGCGCTGGCTTGAGCAGGGGGACCTTGCATGCGCTGCAGGATTTTAATCCATGACAGCATAGTGTGTTACTAATGGTTTTCTTTGAGACTGTGGTCCCAGCTCTCTTCAGGTCATTGACCAGGTCCTGCCGTGTAGTTCTGGGCTGATCCCTCACCTTCCTCATGATCATTGATGCCCCACGAGGTGAGATCTTGCATGGTGCCCTAGACCGAGGGAGATTGACCGTCATCTTGAACTTCTTCCATTTTCTAATAATTGCGCCAACAGTTGTTGCCTTCTCACCAAGCTGCTTGCCTATTGTCCTGTAGCCCATCCCAGCCTTGTGCAGGTCTACAATTTTATCCCTGATGTCCTTACACAGCTCTCTGGTCTTGGCCATTGTGGAGAGGTTGGAGTCTGTTTGATTGAGTGTGTGGACAGGTGTCTTTTATACAGGTAACGAGTTCAAATAGGTGCAGTTAATACAGGTAATGAGTGGAGAACAGGAGGGCTTCTTAAAGAAAAACTAACAGGTCTGTGAGAGCCGGAATTCTTACTGGTTGGTAGGTGATCAAATACTTATGTCATGCAATAAAATGCAAATTAATTATTTAAAAATCTTTAAATTTTTGTTTTAGATTCCGTCTCTCACAGTTGAAGTGTACCTATGATAAAAATTACAGACCTCTACATGCTTTGTAAGTAGGAAAACCTGCAAAATCGGCAGTGTATCAAATACTTGTTCTCCCCACTGTAAGTAAACAGTCCAACATGTATCGTATCTGAAGAGATATGAACAAAAATAACAATTTCCGTTAGACTAAAATATAAACCACAAAGCTGAATGCACTGTAAGAAGTCAGTTTGTCATGTTCACATACCTGTGTCTATTAGGCTCTTCTGCCAAATGCAGTTTCACGTTTATTGTCATGAATCTTGCCCTGGAGGCAGAACTGAGTGATTTCCACTAGATGCGCCGGCTGCAAAGTCAAAATTGTCTAGATTGTAAAAATGAATGAAATTAAGGTTAGGGTTAGACATTAGAGTTAGCAGTGTGGGTATGAAGTTGTGACTGCCAGATAGTGACCACTCTCCAGAGCTGCCTCCAGGACAAGATTCATGGCAATAAATGCCAACCTGCATTTCAACCACCGCTGTCAAAGGCCTTAATGGGAAATTTCACCCTGGGGGAATCCAGGCTTGTTTTCATCATGTCCGAGGCATTTCTAGGCCAGTGAGATGTGTTTCACACATTAGTGTCCAGGAGGATGGCAGGTCTGGGATTCACGCGCTGAATGATACACCCTATAACGGCTTCTGGTGTATTGATGGGGTGGGCGATATCTGAAAATAAATGTAGTCCTGCTTTGTGGAAATTCGCAAAGGCTCTATGTGATACTGATCGCACTATACGTTTGTGTGTGTGTAGATATGGTTGTCCTTGTTTTTCATAGAGCCATTGGACGTCTATCAGCGGATTCATTGCTAAATATACAATCTGACCAGTGTAGGCTGCTGAGGGGAGAATGGCTCATAATAATGACAGGAATGGAGAAAATGGAATGGCATCAAACACCTGGAAACCATGTGTTTGATATCATTCCACTGATTCTGCTCCAGTCATTACCACAAGCCCGTTCTCCCCAATTAAGGTGCCACCAAACTCCTGTGAAAATGAGAAATGTTTTCCAGTCTCTGAAAGACTACTACTCCTGTGGGGTGGTGTTCCACGTGGTAGGCTTTTTTTTTAAAGTGAGGCGGACACTAACAAAACAATCCTTTGGGCAAAACTGAAGGAATTGACCAGACAGCAATGGCTTCAAGTGATTCCTCCCAACACGAATTCTGAGAAGTTTTTAAAGCTACATAGTGACATTCAATCAATTGTTTCAACCGGAATATAGTGACTAGGATTCAAAAAGGTTTGATTTGAACAACCCACAACTGTCTGTGGCTTCCTAGTCTAGTGGTCAATATGGAACCTGAGACTCAGAACGCAGTACACCATAATGCCACTGGCCTACTAGTACACCTTAATGTAAAAATATTAATCTAAAAACATATTTTCACTTGCTCATTATGGGGTATTGTGTGTAGATGTGGATTTTTATTTAATCAATTTTGAATTCAGGCTGTAACACAACAAAATGTGGAATAAATCTAGGGGTATGAATACTTTCTGAAGGCAGTAAAGCATCAAACAACAATGACATGATCAGTATGAGAATTATGTCATGTCGGTCAACCACACAGGGTAATAGGAAAAGTAATAGGAAATACTTACTACATTCTGTGGTTGCCACAATAACAGTATCGCAATAAAAGTATCTTGGAATGGAAACAAAACATGAAGCTGACCTAATTCCTAATGCAGCTGACTTTAAAGGTGAGTCGAGACTGACTGATCTACAATTCACCTTGGTTCATAAATAACTACCCTGTCAGTCACAAGTTACCCATGATACATCACAGTTTTTATGTTCTCGAACACGGCCAAAACCTTCTGTTGTCACCCAGAGTCACAGTTGTTTCTTTCCACGCTATATCACAATATTTTACATAGAGCAGGTTTTTTTAAAGGACCATAGAGTTCACTCTGCTTTATGTTTTATTTTTTGCCATGGTATTGCAACACTGGTATCGAGTCAACCCTACATTATTTGACCGTCTCAAAATACACCACCCTGTGGTAGGGTCTCATACTTTAGGTTGTTCAGTTTACACAGCATAAGAGAAATAGCCCACAGGTAATATAGTTGAAATAATTAATTTAACCTAGTGAAGTGAAGTTTTCCAAACAACATCACCTATGAAATGTTACACAGGGAGGACACATTTATTGCTTAAAACATTTTGTTTGTACAAAACATTCACAAAGTTCTTCTATAAGAAGAAAATATCCTAAATGGTGACAAAGCAAGGTTTAGGAAAGGGTTCTGGAAAAATGTGAGCAACTTTTGTTAGATAGTAAAATCTAAAGACATGCTAATTTACATGAGCTAGTTTTAATTTAATCACTAATTTAATGGACAATTGCAGAAACATCTTCCCAAACAAGCTCAATTGGCCCTATTATTTAATAATTGTTTTTTTATCCTCAATATTAAGTTAGTTTGCTCTTTATTTTCCCAGGACACCTGTAACAGTCACAAAAGTAGCAACTAACTAGTGCAAAATCTCACTGTCCACTTAAATTTTCTTTAACAGTACCTAGGCCTATCATTCCAAGTAATTAATTTTCAATTGATAATTCGATTACATTTCTCCAGATGACCCGAACTTCTAATAAAAGCAAAGTGAAAGCAAATAGTATAATCTCAAATACCATATTTTGTAGCGCATACAGTAGACATAGAGTTCCTACATTAAATGCACCAATGTTAGCTTTCACATGAAAAAGACTAACTGTCACTCTAAAATGATTGTCTTTTGTTTCGTTAGCAGCCGATACAAAAATATAATTTGCATACTAGTAATCAAGAATGCTGAACAATTATGAAAAATGACCAGACACTTGCAATACCTTTGTTGGTCCAGGTTCTTTTCACCTTACAGCAGGACAATAACCTAAAACACAAGGCTAAATATACACTGGAGTTGCTTACCAAGACAACATTTAATGTTCCTGAGTGGCCTAGTTACAGTTTTGACTTAAATCGTCTTGAAAATCTATGGCAAGACTTGAAAATGGATGTCTAGCAATGATCAACAACCAACGTGACAGAGCTTGAAGATTTAAAAAAAATAATAATGTACAAATAGTGTACAATCTAGGTGTGCAAAGCTCTTAGAGACTTACCCAGAAACACTCACAGCTGTAATCGCTGCCAGGGGTGTGAATACTTATGTAAATTAGAAATTTCTGTATTTCATTTTCAATACATTTACAAACATTTCTAAAAACATGTTTGATCATGGAACATGATCAAGGGATACTACAGTGTGTAGTATATAGTACTACAGTATACTAGAAAATGTCATCACTAATATAAAGACGCAAGAGCAGAAACATCTTCCCAAACAAATTCAGTTGGTCCTATTGTTTAATAATTTTTATCCTCAAAATTAAGATAGTTTGCTCTTTATTTCCCAGGGCACCCGTAATACATAGTCACAAAAGTAGCAACTAGTGCAAAATCTTAGACTGTCCACTTTAATTTTCTTTAACAATACCTAGAAAGCTATTGGTGAACAGATTGTGGAATATTCCTCGTTGTGGTGGTATAATTGTCACTTTTTTTTACACATTTCTTTTAGGATTTCACGTTTATTCTTCAAGGATCATCTTAAATTCAAAATCCATTAACCAGTGCTGGTTAAAAAAATGCTGTTATGAGTGACAATATATCAATATAAAAACAATATTTATTAGGCTATATAAGTAGTAAGAAACCACAAACTATATTCAATATGTTGATTATCAGATGTTGTGTAACTACAAACTACAGTACAGTAATCTTTTTGTGCATTTGTACATTTATGTATACCTACTTCCCAAAAATATAGTTCAATATTTTATGATAAATATGTTGAGTTTTTAGTATATGTAATTGAGGTTTACAGTTAAACATATCAATTGTTGTTTGGAAATATAACATCAGGCAAATTCTGTTTGAATTGAAATAGTATAAAATGAATTTTTTATTTAACTAGGCAAATCAGTTAAAAACTAATTCATATTTACAATGATGGCCTACCCCAGGCAAATTCTGTTTGAATTGAAATAGTATAAAATTATTTTTTTATTTAACCTTTATTTAACTAGGCAAGTCAGTTAAAAACAAATTCTTATATACAATGACGGCCTACCCCTAACCAGGACCAATTGTTTGCCGCCCTATGGGACTCCCGATCACAGCCAGTTGTAATACAGTTGTGATCACGGACGGTTGTGATACAGCCCAGGGTCGAACCAGAGTCTGCAGTGATGCCTCTAGCACTGATGAGATAATGTGCCTTAGACCACTGACACACTCGCCACAAACCTAGCAAGCAAAACAGCCTACATGAACCGCAAAAGTCTTAGGACTTATGCCAGGCATAATTTTTAATTAGGTATACTACCTTTCTTGTATTATTTTTCACACAACTCTTTATGTGGCTGACTGTACACAAGTGTGAAGAGACTAGCTACTGGCAAAAAGTCACTAGAAAGGCATGCTCTACATGGTACTCCATGTAGTTCAGTCGGTAGAACATGGCACTTGAAACGCCAAGTTTGTGAGTTCAATTCCCACCGGGTACCAGTATGAAAATGTATGCACTCACTACTGTAAGTTGATCTGGCTAAGAGCGTCTGCTAAATGACTAAAATGTAAATGTTCAAACTAGGTCTAAGTGCCTTTAAAGAAAACTATTTCCAAAACTAAAATGCATGACTCATTAAACTTAAAGTTACTGTCCAGGGAAAACTTTTAAAAGTTTATATTCTGTTAACTCATACCCAAATAATGGTGTTGACACGTCTTATACTCAGTTTTGTAGGCAAATCAAAAATTGGAGAGAAAAAAACACTTCAAAAACGTATATCTCAAACAGTCTGTTTCAAAAATGCTTGCTATTTCCTCATAGAGAATGATGTCATCCTGCCTGATTGGCTGAGCTGGCAAATCTGGAGTCAATTTGCATGAATATTTTTTATGACCGGTATACACCCACACCATTCTGTTGTTGGGGTACGCCCACACAATTCCAACACATAAAAGCTGCTTTTTATCATGCTTAATTACCTATTTTTGGAAGGAAAAGTATTTCACTCATATTGTAATTAATTATAGGTCATATTTCATAGAAATCTGGAAACACTGGACGTTACTTTAAGTACATTCAATATGGCAAAAATGGGTGCAAATATCTTAAGTACTATTCCATTGACATAGCTCAACAGCCTCATAGGTTACATTGACCTAACATGTGCTATACAGAACATTGGCACACCTCAACAAACACTACTCACCATCATATGACCTACCATAATTTCCTACAACTGTACAAGTATGTCTCATTTACATGATTCCACTACCAAAACCATGAATAAATAAACTATTAATATTTGATGAACAGGTGAATCCCTGATTTTCAAGGTGACAGATATGAGAAGTCATTGGAGGATAAACAAGTAAGGTTTCAAAATGGCAACTCCTCAAGGGAATGGCTGGCTAATTGACATGATAAATGGCACTACTTTCCAACATCCAGTCCTGAGGGCGAAAAACCTCCTCATCCACATAGTTAACAAAAGAAAGGCCCACATATGGTTTAAAACCAGTAAATGTAATGGCTTTAGCCAGTGTTCTATTGATGTGTCTATGTAAGAACTTTGAGGTAACATGGACCTCACATTGGATGTGACCAAAAAAATTCCTGCTCCAAAGTCAATTTACAGTGCCTTCAGAATGTATTCACACCCCTCAACTTTTTCCACATTTTGTTGTGTTACAGTATTCATTTAAAATGGATTAAATGTCGATGTGTTTTGTCACTGGCCTACACACAATACCCCATAATGTCAAAGTGGAATCATGTTTTTCAAAATGTTTACAAATTAATTAAAAATGAAAAACTCAATAAGTCAATAAGTATTCAACCCCTTTGTAATGGCACACCTAAATAAGTTCAGGAGTAAACATTTGCTTAACAAGCCACATAATAAATTGCATGGACTCACTCTATGTGCAATAATAGTGTTGAACATTATTTTTGAATGACTCATTCATTCATTCATTCATTCATCTCTGTATCCCACACATACAATTAGCTGTAAGATCCCTCAGTCGAGCAGTGAATTTCAAACACAGATTCAACCACAAAGACCGGGGAGGTTTTCCAATTCCTCGCAAAGTACAAATAAAAAAAAAGCAGACATTGAATACCCCTTTGAGCATGGTGAAATTATTAATTACACTTTGGATGGTGTATCTATACACCCAGTCACTACAAAGATACAGGCGTCCTTCCTAATTCAGTTGCGGGAGAGAAAGAAAAAGCTCTGGGATTTCAACATGAGTCCAATGGTGACTTTAAAACAGTTACATAGTTTAATGGCTGTAATAGGAGAAAACTGAGGATGGATCAACAACATTGTAGTTACTCCACAATACTAACCTAATTGACAAGAGTGAAAAGAAGGAAGCCTGTACAGAATACAAATATTCCAACGCATGCATACTGTTTGCAAAACCTTTTGTCCAGAATAAAAGTGTTTGGGGCAAATCCAAAACAACACATAACAGAGTACTATTCTCCACATTTTCAAGCATAGTGGTGGCAGCATCATGTTATGGGTATGCTTGTAATTGTTAAGGACTGGGGAATTTTTCAGGATAAAAATGGTGCTAAGCACAGGCAAAATCTTAAAGGAAAACCTGGTTCAGTATGCTTTCCACCAGACACTGGGAGATGAATTCACCTTTCAGCAGGACAAAAACCTAAAACACAAGGCCAGATCTACACTGGAGTTGCTTAGTTGCTGTGTTACAGTTTTGACTTAAATCTTGTTGAAAATCTATGGCAAGACCTGATAACGGTTGTCTAGCAATGATCAACAACCAATTTGACAGAGATTGAATTTTGAAAAGAATAATGGGCAAATGTTGCACAATCCAGGTGTGGAAAGCTCTTAGAGACTTACCCAGAAAGAATCACAGCTGTGATCACTGCCAAAGATGCTTCTACAAAGTATTGACTCAGGGGTGTGAATACTTATGTAAATTAGATATTTCTGTATTGTATTTTCAATACCTTTGCAAACAATTTCTAAAAACATGTTTTAACTTTTCATGGGTGAGAAGAAGAAATAAATGACAATTGAATCAATTTTGAATTCAGGCTGTAACACAACAAAATGTGGAATAAGTCCAAGGGTATGAATACTTTCTGAAGGCACTGTACATGCACTCCACGTCTCTCCTGTTAAGTAGCTATAGCAGTCCACACACCGCAATTTCTGAGGTTCTGATTCCAACTCGGCAGATCTGACTAGCTAGCGTCCCTGGATTCTGATCTTGGATCAGTTCGTAGGTGACGGTTGGCTCAGGCCACTGCTCTGTTGTAAGTCTATAGGGTAAATACATTTTAATTCAATTACTTTTGACAGCATCCCTTTGGATTTAAACAACACTTTCCATACATGTGGTCAGAAAGTTACTTTTTGGACCTGAATGCCAAAACATTCAGAAGATAAAGGTCACCATACCATGAGACATCCCATGAGACATTACTGATGAAAAAAAGATAAAGACAGTGTTGTCAAACTATTTCATGATTACAAAACAATTATATTTAACTTTTTCACGTGTGAGTTCCAAATATCTCTAACGGTTGCCCCAGTATGAGATGTTTAATGCATGTGATGTCAGAATGCACTCACTGTTCCAAAATGTGATTGTTAAGCAACAGGACAGTTAACCCGCGCAGCCTGCTAATTACATATAGGCAATGTTTCAGGCAATGTTTCAACGTGTCAATTTCAAATTATTTTCTAACAAGTTGTATTTTCGAAAAACAGTCTGAATTGAGGTGTGTTCCGCCTCCTCATGAATTCACATAGAAGTAGCCAATTTCACTGTTGCGGACAATTTATGTTTGAGACTTTCCTGAGCCGGACAAACTTCTTTCTTCGAGGGGAGCCCAACCCAAGCACTTCCCCAGTGTTTCTCGCAGATCAAGTATGCAGACATTTGCGCAGTCTTGACCAAACTTTTTCCCGGCTGTACATTTTCTTGCTGGCGCTCACATTGCCTTCATTGTTGTTTTCCTTACAATTAATAACTTTGGACATATGTGCGTTGCTTTAAAAGTAAGCGTCTTATTTTCTGTACATCATGTTGTTGTTTCTACTGCAGCATACAGTATGGAGCATGATGTATTTACAGTTTTATTCACATTTTTCAAGTACTGGTGACAAATAATGCATTCCGATTATTGCATAGATTGTAATTTTAATGGACACCTATGATGTAAAATTATTTTTTGAAGATTGTACTAATTATGATAATTCTGATGAGCTAATACTTTGTGTGGTGCCATGTTTGTTGACATTATACAAAGCATTAAACATATGTCAGACCAAAGATAATATAATGAGGTGAAGGAATGGTTCACTCATCTTTCGAGTAAACTTCCGGAAGTGAATGATCGTAGACGACACATCATGCATTCTACAAACAGACCAAACTCATCTTATCTTTGGTTGACGCGAAAAAATGAAAATGGAGGCGTGCACAAATTATACACATCATCTGATTACTTTCGATTTTTAGAAAGTGTTTTACTAAATTATTTTGATCAATGGTGAGCTCACCCGAGATGTGATGAATTGTAAATAGTAATTGCTATTAGCTAATTCATATTGTGGTTTCTGTCAGCCAAGAGTTAGCTAAATATGACCGCTTGTGTTACGTAAATCTTTCCTCAGTTAGTGATAGGACTAATGTAGCCTACATTTTCCAGTTTGGATGATTGTGTTATGCTGCCACTACTTCTGTGAATGTCTGAAAATTGCATCCAAAAATAAACTACTCACATTCAGGACATAAGCTTGTAAGGACTGTGTTGGTACAAAATGTTTCTGTGAAAAAACAGTGGCCAGCTCAAACGCTGACTGTTGCATCAATCGAAACTGGACGTTCTAAATAAGTGTTCTAATCACGCCGGTTTGAGCGTACGCTGCAGGCACCACTGTAGAATGATTACAGCCGTTTGTTGGTACGTGTCAAAGGGTTAAAACATTTGATTTTGTAATTTTTGTAATTCTTTAACGTCACGTCAATTATCTAAAAACGTGTAAACTCAGATTTGTTTTCTTCATATTTGAATATGTTGTAGCTTAGGCCCTATTTCACATCATCTGAGGTTTTTGTGTTTTGCCTACCAACAGTTGAGACAACTTCTCTAGAATACAAGGTGGGTGTCATTTCAATCATAGAAAGTCCCACGGGGGACAGGTATTGTTATTTTTATTTTTAAATGAAAATGTGTGCACTCACTACTGTAAGTCGCTCTGGATAAAAGCGTCTGCTAAATGACGGGGAAAAAAATGTAAATTTCTATGATTTCAATAGGTTTCCTATGGAGGGTTGACAGTATAATTGAAAACAACAGACATTCCCATTCAAGTCAACATTCTCTAATGTGTGGACCTCCAACCATCTTTGTGGTACCAGTTGAAATGTAAAATGTTATTTCCATTTTAGTACATTTATTAGACAAAACATGATACCCATATTCAAGAGCATGTTGTGTCTCAACAGATGGCAGGCACAACACAAAAACCTTAAAGGATGTAAAATAGGGTCTAAGCTGCAACGTGTGTGAATAAGCTGCAACATGCGTTTTTAGATAATTGACGTTAAAGGTTTGTATTAAAAACGTTCTTCAGAAATTATAAAATAGTTTGACAACCCTGTTTGTTAGCTTTTAAAATGATATACATCTCAACCATTTATCTTTTCCAGTGATGAAGGATGTCTCATGGTATGGTGGGGTATGAAAAATGGGAAACTTTGAGCACCTTTATCTTATGAATGTTTGGCATTCAGGTCATGTTTGGCATTTCTGAGCACTTCTACAATGGGCAAATATGTATGGAAGGTTTTGTTCAAAACAAAAGGGGTGAATTAACCCTACATCCACCTAAACTGATTGGAGGTTGGTCATCCAAGCAGCTGTGTGTTAATCTGATCCAGGATCAGCACATCTGGGTAGTCTGCTCAGTGAAACTGATATGGGACAGTGTGAGATGACGCAGCGAACAGTAGTTGAAAATCTGATCTGGGGTCAGCAGATCTGGGCAGCCTGCTCGTTGACAGCGGTCCGAGCCTGGTGGGCCCTGGTGCAGGAGGACGTATGTCTGTTGAAGCTGTCCCGCCACATGAAGCGCTTGGCACACAGGCTGCACTCGTAGGGCTTTACACCCGTGTGAATCTTCATGTGGCCCACCAGGTGGTGCTTCATCTTGAAGCTCTTGCCGCACACTGCACAGCCATATGGCCGCAAGCCTAGGTGCATGCTCATGTGCCGGTCCCGTTGGCTCTTGTGAGTGAAGCTCTTGCCACACTGGCAGGGGTACAACTTGTAGATCACTGAGGCAAAGCCCGAGTGGGAGGTCTCTTCCTGGAGGCCACTGGGGTTTCCTTCCAAGCCACTGCCGCTCTCCTCAACCCCGGTTGTCCCTCCTAGCAGGTCGTCCTTCAGCACAAGCGGGATCCCATCGGCCTTGTCGGTGGAGAAGCCCTCCATGGAGGTACCATAGAAGTCCAGCGGGTTCTCCTCTAGGCGCTCCTCCAGCTGAGCAGCCAGCTTCTCGTCATTGCTGTGGCCCAGGGAGCTCCTGCTGGCCGGGGCCTGGGAGTGGCTAAGGTTCAACTGCTCAGGGTCAGTGACCGCAGGTTCCCCGCTAAACAGAGCCCCACCACCCCCGCAATCCTCCCGCCTCTCTGACTTCACATGGACCCATTTTCTGTGGCCCATGATGCTAGGCGGAACGTAGGCTGGTCTGGAGTACTGGTATTCCCCCTCACCACCCTCCTCGTCATCCCCGTCCTGGCTGGCGGCCTCGCTACCTGAGCGAGAGCAGCTGCCACCGGGCTGGGTGCTGTTGTTCTCCAGAGCAAGTGGGGAGAAGCTGTTCTCCAGGAGCTGATCCATCTCCATCTTGGCAAAGCCCTCCACTGCTCCTCCACCGGTCTCCAGGCTGATGGAGCCATCCCCAGGACTGTGGTAGCTGCTGTCCCCAGGGGAAGGCCTTTCCCCAAGCCCACCAGAAGACTTGTGCGCTAATGTGCTAGCGCCGCTTCCTACCACCTCTAACAGCTCAGTGCACTTGTCCACCACGTGCCACATCTGGAGGAAGCTTGCTGCAGTGAGGAAGGCTACCACTTCGCCGGCCGGTAGATGGAGGGTGCCTGTGTAGCAAGAGAGGAGGAGGCGCTCGAACACACATGGGTGCATGACGTCGGGTAAAACACAGCGGGCGCTGTTTTTAAGGAGCACCTGGTCGCAGAAGTAGGGGGAACTGGCGGCCAGGACGGCACGGTGAGCACGGTACTGGTGGCCCTGGATGACCACGATGATGTCACAAAGCTGGCCCCTCTGCCGTTGCTGGTTGAGCTTCTGCAGCAGGGATCCGGAGAAGTTTGGGAAGTCCACGCGGAGCACGTTCCCCTCGGACTCCATGGCTGCCAGGGTTCTAGATCTAGAACATGTAGAACATCAACAAGTAATTCATTATGTTGAAGTTAAATATGTGGATTCTATATCTATAACATAGAGGTATTGCCGTACATGGGCCTAGTACCTTGCATTGCACTCATGTTTTAACTTTGCGAGCAGTTTCTGGGATTTGCCTTATATCACTGACAAAACAGAAAAATCCACTTTCTAGGAGATAGGAGATAAAAATACAATATTTGTGATTAACTATCCATACCAGTAAAAGAGGTAGCCAAATATTTCATAATTCCTTTAATCATGAGATCACATGGAGTAGCTAGAACTTGCTAAAGATGGCCATAAAATTTACATAAGTGGGGTGTATTCACTAACCACTTTCGATCCACAGTTTTCATGTGAGCAAAGTCATACTGTATAAAAAATGTAAAAATGTAATAAAAAAACCATGACAGCTTTGATGGAAACAGGAAGTTTAGGTATTGTATAAATGCCTACAGATAACTTGTTCATTCCACATGGTGGGATCTTTTTGTGTCGTAAAAAGTATTATGCGAGAAATTATGGTGGAAACGCCTTCATGCGCAAATACTGATATAATAACCATCATATTGAAGCAAACTTGGAGTCCCGAGATGATATGGTGTGTGGTACTCCCACTACGACTCGGGAAACCATTCAGTTTATTAGGTTATAGATTAAGTAAATTATGATGAATTTCACAGGGTGCTGAAAGTGCATGCTATGATCTTGATGGTCCTTTCCAATAAATATGAAGGGGTCTTATTCTGGTGACATGATGATCAATGCTTGACTGCTGTTTGACAAAAACAAATATTCAAGCTCCTATCCATAATAATCTCATCATGTAGACTAGCCTACCTGCACTGTATCTGCGAGCTGTTGGCCAGAGCGCATGTGCCAATAACAGAGTAGGCACGCTATTTAAGGCAACACATTTTGTGACAAAACTATCCGAAGAGTTGAAAATGCGATGGAAACACGTTTAGATCTGTATTCTGTACATTAAAACTTAATACAAATTGAATGTTGTGGGCACTACGTCATCACGGACTGATTTTACTCCGCAACAAGTCAGTTTGTTGGAAACACTCCACTTGAGGGAAAATGCTAATATTTCTTTAGGCGGATTATAAAATATTCGCATGAAAATCTGTCGCCAATCGGATGGAAACCTAGAGGCTGTGTCACCAACCAAATACCATTGAATACTCACAATGAAGAAAAAACGTAGGTAAGCCATATAGGTTTTGATTTCAACATCTGCAAACTGTTATGTGCATATTTGCATTCAGAACACTGCTTGCAAGTGTAAACATTTCCTTTTCCCGTGTGATTCACAAGATGCTGACAAAATACATTTTGTTGCAGAAACTGGCTAGCTGGGCTATGGCGCTTACCGAAGTAGAATGCACTGAATACATCAAATTCTTACCATCATGATGAATTCCTAGGTTTTCAAAAATGATTGGCCATACGTAAACAGCTAGGCCTCGTACATGCATGAAAAAGAGAGTTGTCTCACCTTTGATTTCATTTTGATCTCTTGATTTAGAATACAACAGTCACCTCTCTTCCGAGTTCCACCGGATTTCTTTCAATTTACGTCATCACGTAGCCAAGAATCGCATGGCGCGTGATGAGCAATGTAAACAAACCCACCGGCAGCCCGCCCCCACTGTCTGGTTTCCACTAGATAACACAGACACAAAGTCAGATTCCACAGCCAGAAATCTAATCAAATCAAATTGTATTTGTCACATCCGCCGAATACAACAGGTGTAGACCTTACTGTGAAATGCTTACAAGCTCTTAACCAACAATGCAGTTCAAGAAATAGAGTTACGAAAATATTTACTGGGGCTCCCGAGTGGCGCAGCATCACAATGCCAGCTGCATTACTACAGATCCTTGTTCAATACCCAGCTGAGTCACAGCTGTCCGCGACCAGGAGACCCATGAGGTGTCGTTCAGGTTAGGGGAGGGTTTGGCCGGCCAGGATGTCCTTGTCCCGTCGCGCTCTAGCGACTCCTGTGGCGGGCCTGCATGCACACTGACATGGTCTCCTGGTGTATGGTGTTTCCTCTGACACATTGGTGCAGCTGGCTTGGAGGGGTTGTGTTTCGGAGGAAGCATGGCTCTTGACCTTCGTCTCTCCTGTATCTGTACTGGAGTTGCAGAGATGGGACAAGACTGTTACTACCAATTGGATATGATGAAGTTGTGGGTAAATAAATTAATAATATTTACTAAAGTAACAAAATAAAATAACAATAGAGGCTATATACAGGGGGTACTGGTACCGAGTCAATGTGTGGGGGTACAGGTTAGTAATAAGGCTATATACAAGGGGTACCAGTACCGAGTCA
The DNA here is from genome assembly GCA_023634145.1 of Thymallus thymallus. Taxonomy (NCBI): domain Eukaryota; kingdom Metazoa; phylum Chordata; class Actinopteri; order Salmoniformes; family Salmonidae; genus Thymallus; species Thymallus thymallus. The sequence continues at coordinate 16,004,191 of CM042404.1, forward strand.
ATGTGTGGGGGTACAGGTTAGTCGAGTTAATTTGTACATGTAGGTAGGGGTAAAGTGACTATGCATAGATAAAAAAACAGCGACTAGCAGACATTTGATTCATTGCAAAGTAGTCTTGGCTTGGGGGTAGAAGCTGTTAAGGAGCCTTTTGGACCTAGACTTGGCGCTCCGGTACCACTTGCCGTGTGGTAGCAGAGAAAACAGTCTATGACTGGGGTGACTGGAGTCTGACAATTGTTTTGGCCTTCCTCTGACACCCCCTGGTATATAGGTTCTGGATGGCAGGAAGCTGCAACCAGTCAGGATGCTCTCGATGGTGCAGCTGTAGAACCTTTTGAGGATCTGGGGACCCATGGAAAATATTTTCAGTCTCCTGAGGGGGAGTCAACATTGGCTACAAAAATCTGCTTTTAGGTCTTAATTTAAGGTTAGGCATAAGGTTAGCAGTTTGGTTAAGGTTAGGGTTAAATTTAGATTATGACGTTGTGGCTGTGTTAGTTAGTGACGACCCCATGTCTGGGTTACCATATAACTTAGAATGGCTGGTGAGGTTTCTGGAAGGTTGTAGGAGGTTTATCTGACATATTCTAACTCCTGTAGATTCCTACAACAATGTATTTTTTCTAAATTGTAAAAGTTGAAATAATGAATATTATGTTTGAGTTCATCTCATCCTCTATCAAAAATAAAAACGAAATACTCCCTTGTTTGTGCAACTCAGTGAGACGACGAGCTGATATTTGACAGCAAAAGACAAGGGAAACAGTTATTTGGTAGGCCTATTCTTCTAAGCACATTCATACATCTTTTCTATAAAATTAAATTGGGTTATTATGAAATGAGGTGTGAACAACAGCAAGTGGCACTATAGGCTGAACCGAGAGAGCTTTCAGATAACTGCATGTCCGTTTGGGATCTTTCCCAGTGCAGGCCTAACCATTGAACCTGAACTGTACAAATGTTTTGACCTGTGAAAAGTAAAGAATGACGAACTGTCATATTTCTCAGATGACAATTTAAAGCATTATATTATGGTTTGAACACTCGGTACCTTACAACTTTGCTACACCATTACAGTCAACCAATTTTACAAATAATTCGCTCCAGACAATTATCTGAAATCCAAGACTCCTTGACAAGGCACTAACTCAAAACCCAACAATGCAATAATCAATAATAATGTATTACTAGACAAAAACACGCAAAATAAGAATAGGAAATAAGAAATAAGTAAATAAGTAAGAATACTTTATACAGGAAATATTTAAAAAGTAACTTCCAATACCATATTTACATGTGCAGGGATACTGGAGTGATGGAGGTAGATATGTATAGGGGTAAGGGGACTAGGCAACAGGATATAAAATAAACAGAGTAGCAGTAGCTTATATGTGAGTGGTTGTGCAGGTGTCTATAGAGTCAGTATAACTGTATATGGGTGAGTGAGCAAATTATGGAGTGTTTGTGTGTGTGTTGGAGTGACAGTGTGTGTGAGTGTTGAGGTTCCTGTGAGTTTACATAGAGTCAGTGCAAAGATTGAAAAAAAAGGTAAATAAAGATACAAGGTTAAGTCAGTGCATATAGCTATTTTGTTAGCTATTAATCAGTCGTATTGCTTGGAGATAGAAGCTGTTCAAGAACCTGTTGGTGTCAGACTTGATGCACCGGTACCTCTTGCTGTGCAGCAGCAAAGAAAATAGTCTATGGCTTGGTTGGTTGGAGTCTTTGACGATTTTCCGGATCAGCTCCCTGGTCTTGCTGACGTTGAGGGAGAGGTTGTTGCTCCGGCACCACACTGCCAGGTCACTGACCTCCTCCTTGTCTTGTCTGCTGACTCATTTTTGCCTGTGATCAGGCCATCGGTATAGCACTGTCGTGTCGTCAGTGAACTTGATAATGGTGTTGGAGTCGTGCGTGGCCACACAGTCGTGGGTGAACAGGGAGTACAGGAGGGGACTAAGCACACACCCTTGTGGGGCCCCTGTATTAAGGGTCAGCGTGGCGGAGGTGTTGTTGTCTACCCTCACCACCTGGGTTCGGCCCATCATTATGTCCAGGGTCCAGTTGCAGAGGGAGGTGTTCAGACCCAGAGTCCTAAGCTTGGTGACGAGCTTGGAGGGGACAATGGTGTTGAATGCTGAGCTATAGTCAATGAACAGCAATCTCACATAGGTATTCCTCTTATCTAGGTGGGTGAGGGCAGTGTGGAGAGCGTCGTCTATGGATCTGTTGGGGTGGTATGCAAATTGGAGTGGGTATAGTGTGTCTGGGATGGTGGCGTTAATGTGTGCCATAACAAGCCTCTCAGAGCACTTCATGGTTACAGAAGTTAGTGCTACATGGTGGTGGTCATTGTGGCATGAAGCCTTAGTGTTCTTAGGAACAGGAATGATTGTGGTCATCTTAAAACATGTGGGGATTACAGAATGGGACAAGGAGAGGTTGAAAATTACAGTGAATATGCCTGCCAGATGTTCTGCGCATGCACTGAGAACGCCCTCGAATACCGCCGAGGCCCGTAGCCTTGCGGGTGTTGAGCTGATTAAAGACACTTCTCACCTCGGCCTTGGAGAGCGAGATCACCCAATCCTCTGAGTCGGTGACGGCCCTCACACCCGGCTCTATGTTGTTGTTGTCAAAGCGTGCATAAAAAGCATTGAGCTCATCTGGGAGAGAGGCATCATTGGGCAGATCACGGTTGGGTCTTCCTTTGTAATCCGTAATGGTCTGGCCCATTCCTCCTGTTTCAGTTCAGTTCAGTTTCAGTTCTGCCCACAAATTTTCTATAGGAAAAGTGGAGCAGTGGCTTCTTCCTTGCTGAGCGGCCTTTCAGGTTATGTCGATAAAGGACTCGTTTTACTGTGGATATAGATACTTTTGTACCGGTTTCCTCCAGCATCTTCACAAGGTCCTATGCTGTTTTATTCTGGGATTGATTTGCACTTTTTGCACCAAAGTATGTTCATCTCTAGGAGACAGAATGCATCTCCTTAAAGGCACAGTCTACTTAGTGTGTGTAAACTTCTGACCCACTGGAATTGTGATATAATCAATTATAAGTGAAATAATCTGTCTGTAAACAATTGTTGGAAGGTAGATGTCCTAACCGACTTGTCAAAACTATAGTTTGTTAACATGAAATCTGTGGAGTGGTTGAAAAGTTTTAATGACTTCAACCTAAGTGTATGTAAACTTCCAACTTCAACTGTATATCACTGGCTTCAAACAGTCAAACAGTGGGGGGGACCCAGGACAGCCAATGGGCTGAACCAATTTTTTAACAGGTTCGATACTGGCTCTGTCCACCTCCTTTCCATCCCACATCATGAAGACCCTGGAAAGGTTAGTCCTCGCTCACCTCAGACCCCTGGTGTGTACATCACTGGACCCCCTGCAGTTCGCATACCAGCACAACATCGGGTGAATGATGCAATCATCTACCTTCTGCAGAGGGCCTACTCTCACCTGGACAACGCAGGTTGCGCTGTGAGAGTTATGTTTTTTTAGTTCTCCAGTGCCTTCAACACCATTCAGCCCCTGCTACTGGGTGAGAAGATGAAGATGAAGAGGATGAAAGTGGAATCACCTTTAGTCTCTTGGGTTACGGACAACTTGACCGGTAGGCCACAATTTGTGCGGTTACAGAGCTGTGTGTCAGAACGGGCAGTGAGCAACACAGGGGCCCCCCAGGGAACGGTCCTGACCCCTTACTGTTCACCCTCTACACCTCAGACTTCAGATATAACTCTGAAACATGCCACTTACAGACGTTCTCGGGTGACTCTGCAATTGTAGGGTGCATCAGGGGTGGGCAGGAGGAGAGGTACAGGAGCACAATCAATGACTTTGTGGTGTGGTGTGAGCATAACCACCTTCAGCAAAACAAAGGAGATGATGGTGGACTTCAGGAGAACCAAGACCCAACCGACTGCAGTTCCTATACAGAGGATGGATTTGGAATACAAGTTCCTGGGAGTCCATATAGACAACAGGCTGGGATGGGCTGGTAACACGGGGGCTCTCTACAAAAACGACAAGAGCCGACTCTACTTTCTGAGGAGGCTCAGGTCCTTCAACGTGTGCAGTAAACTACTGCATAATTTCTACCAGTCTGTGGTGGCCAGTGCCATCTTTTCTGCAGTGGTGTGCTGGGGCGCCAACATAAAGGCTGGTGATGCTTCTCGGATAAATAAACTGATCAGTAAGGCTAGCTCTGTTCTGGGGATTAGCCTTGGCATTCTAGAGGAGGTGGCGGAGAGACGGATCCTGGCCAAACTGCTGGCCATCATGGACAATGTCACCCACCCTCTGCATGCCTTGGTTTTGATGCAGAGGAGCACTTTCAGTCACAGACTGATCCCACCAGGGTGTGCCAGAGAACGCTACAGGAGGTCCTTCCTGCTGGCGGCTATTAGACTATTTAATGCCTCACCGGGGTGCCGTGCCGTCGGCAACATAGACCTGGAACTGTTGGGGTGTTAGGATCTAGTTTAACAATTAGGCATCCATCCGTGAGTAACTCTGGTCTGTAATCACTCGTTCACTCATGTCACGAGAGGGTGCATACCTCGACCAAGACGCAGCGCAGGGATTATAGTTCGACATAGATTTTTATTTCTTTACTATGTATATAAATGTACAAATGACGAACTATACAAAACCGAAACAAACACTATTGACAAAACGTCACGTTCACATAAACAGACACGAATGAACGGACGTAACTCTGAAGCACACTTACTGTCACCGTGACTGCGAAACATACGACAACGACCCACACCAGAGTGAAGGACAGACTTAACATACAGTGGGGAGAACAAGTATTTGATACGCTGCCTCTAATTAGGGATCCAACCCAAAACCCACACAGAAACAGAAAAGAAAGACACTGTCAGACTCTGACCATAGCTACATAGAGAAGCAAATAGGCTCCTGACAGAACCACCCCCAAGGCGCAGACTCCCGGACGCCAAAAAAACACACAAAACAAGGGGGTGTTAATGGGAGGGAAGACTAGTCCATCGGGGGCGGCTCAGGCTCCGGCGAAGTGGACAGTTTACTCCCATGCCCTTTCTTTATAACCGGGCCCGGACTGGGTACCGGTGGGGCAAACGGCTCCGGCCATGGAGCGGAGCAGACGGCTGAACCCGGACTGGGTACCGTTGGAGCGGACTGCTCTGGCACTGGAGCGGAGAAGACGGCTGAACCCGGAATGGGTACCAGTGGAGCGGACTGCTCTGGCACTGGAGCGGCGCAGACGGCTGAATCCGGATTGTGCTCCGGTGGAGGTTCAGGGCTGCGGACCTTCGCTGGAGGTTCAGGGCTGCGGACCTTCGCTGGAGGTTCCGGGCTGCGGACCTTCGCTGGAGGTTCCGGGCTGCGGACCTTCGCTGGAGGTTCCGGGCTGCGGACCTTCGCTGGAGGTTCAGGGTTGCTGATCTTCGCTGGAGGTTCTGGGCTGCTGACCTTCGCTGGAGGTTCCGGGCTGCGGACCTTCGCTGGAGGTTCAGGGTTGCTGATCTTCGCTGGAGGTTCTGGGCTGCTGACCTTCGCCGGAGGTTCAGGGCTGCGGACCTTCGCCGGAGGTTCAGGGCTGCGGACCTTCGCCGGATGTTCAGGGGTGCTGACCTTCGCCGGAGGATCATGGGTGCTGACCTTCGCCGGAGGTTTCGGGCTGCTGACCTTCGCCGGAGGTTTCGGGCTACCGACCTTCGCCGGAGGTTCCGGCTGCTGACCTTCGCTGAAGGTTCAGGATTGCTGACCTTTGCTGGAGGTGCCTGTCTGTCCAATAGCCTCAGCACTAGTACCCGTCGGCGCTCGAAGTCCTTCTCCTCCTCTATCTCCCGTAGGAATGGGTCCTTTTGTACCTCCTGCGGAAGCGCAACCCAGGCTCTCCACCACCTCGTCTCCGGGTATTCTTGAAACCCCTCGGGCTTCTCCTGATCCTGAACTGTGGGCAGACGAAGTGGTGTGCGATTCCCCTTCTTCAGCCTCTCCGGGCTCTGGCTGCGCACTGATGGTGTGGTGCGCGAAGCCATGACGGACCTTGCCTTCTCCATCCTCCTCCATTGCTTCAAAAACCTCCCACTGTCCTCAGGCTTCCCCTAGGCCACGTGGGAACTGGTACTGGCGCTAACCCCTCAGAGTCCGTCTCTCCCCAGTTGCACTGCTTGGTCTCATGTTGGTGGGTCGTTCTGTCATGAGAGGGTGCATACCTCGACCAAGACGCAGCGCAGGGATTATAGTTCGACATAGATTTTTATTTCTTTACTATGTATATAAATGTACAAATGACGAACTATACAAAACCGAAACAAACACTATTGACAAAACGTCACGTTCACATAAACAGACACGAATGAACGGACGTAACACTGAAGCACACTTACTGTCACCGTGACTGCGAAACATACGACAACGACCCACACCAGAGTGAAGGACAGACTTAACATATATAGGATCCCTAATTAGAGACAATGCGGTGCAGCTGCCTCTAATTAGGGATCCAACCCAAAACCCACACAGAAACAGAAAAGAAAGACACTGTCAGACTCTGACCATAGCTACATAGAGAAGCAAATAGGCTTCTCTATGGCCAGAGCCTGACAGCTCAGGACATATTCATTCAGCACTGTATATACATATTCATGTGCAGTTGTTATATCATATCACGTGCTGGGACTGAATTGACGTAGTCATTCACTTAGGACTGCATATTAGTATCCTGTCAGTTGTATATTTTTTCATTGCTTTTAGTATATTGAATGTGCAATACGTGCATTTATCTGTAATTAATTTAGCTATTTAAATATCTATTCCTGTCATTTACCTGTAACCATGCTAATATTCACTTACCTGTTCATTTAACCAGACTGTATATTAAGTCAACTATTATTACCCTCACTTGTATCATACGCGTATTTAGCTATTTAAGTATTTCTCTGCCATCGACCTGTATAGTATAGTTAACCATGCAAATATTCCTTATTTATCTATATCAACTTGCAATATTTTCATCATTTTTTTCACCTAACACTGTAACAGTGTATAGTGTACATATTCAGCCATTCACCCATACTATGCAGTGCCTTTTTATAGCTTTTTGCACTCCAGACTTCTTGTATTTTTATACTTTTTCATACTGCCGCACTATGTATCATGTATCTGTCTTTTGTGTATTTTCGTTCTGGCATTTTGCACCTGCCCTGTGTTTTTTTTCTATCTATCTGCTGATATTGAACCTTTAGGACTTTTCCAGTTGACAGTTATCATTCTATTATCAGAGATTTTACTGGGATAGCAGATCTGTAGGTAGAATATCTGTTATCTGGGAGTAAAAAAAGAACAGAAAATAGTATAATGTCAAAAATAGTAGACATACAAGCAAATATGATACTTTAATCTGTCCAGGGGGCAGTCCAGTGAAGGTGTAAGCGAACACCGGCTGTGTTTGAACAGCCCCATCGGTTGTTTGGTTTTGCCTTCTCACTGGAGATGATGAAATATACAGTGTCGTGAAAAACTATTTGCCCCCTTTCAGATTTTCTCTATTTTTGCGTATTTTTGATACAAAATATTATCAAATCTTCAACCAAAACATAATATTAGATAAATAGAACCTGAATTTACAAATAACAAAGAAAGTCAACTTATTTTATTTATTTAATTAAGAAAGTTATTACCCAATTCCCATGTGTGAAAAAGTAATTGCTCCCTTACACTCAATAACAGCTGTGCCACCTTTAGCTGCAATGATTGCAAAACAGGCTGGGTCGGGTGACGCTGTGGCCCGTTCGATGATACCCCTGGACAGGGCCACCCAGGCAGGATATAACCCCACCCACTTTGCCAAAGCAAGACAGCCATCACACCACTAGAGGGATTTCAACGACCACCAACTTACTACCCTGAGACAAGGCTGAATATAGCCCACAAAGATCTCACCTCCACTGCACAAGCCCGGGCGGAGCGCAAGACCGGACTGGAAGATCATGTCAGTGACTTAACCCACTCAAGTCGAGTATAGTGCAAAAAAGCCTGGCACGACGTGATGCACATTTCCTAGCGACGGCAGGGAAGAGCACTAGTATGCCAGTGAATCAGCTCCCGTAATAGGGTCAGAGGCAGAGAATCCCAAGGGAGAGAGGGGAAACGGCCTACACCGGCCAAACTCGGACGACGCTAGGCCAATTGTGCGCCCCCCTATGGGACTCCCAATCACGGCCGGATGTGATACAGCCTGGATTCGAACCAGGGTGTCTGTAGTGATGCCTCTAGCACTGAGATGCAGTGCCTTAGACCGCTTTACCACTTTTGAGCCCCCGTAATCGGAGAGATGGGTAGGAGCAAGTCCATGTAATGCTTTGTAGGTAAGCCGTAAAACCTTGAAATCAGCCCTAGCTCTCTATAGTCTAATCTAGAAGTGCATGGCTTAGATTTTCTGCATAACGTTTGGACAAAACGTTTAAGATGTTACGAAGATGGAAAAAAGCTGCCCTTGAAATATTCATGATATGTTCGTCAAAAGAGAGATCAGGGTCCAGAGTAACGCTGTGGTCCTTCACAGTTTTATTTAAGACTACTGTACAACCATCAACATTAATTGTCAGATCAAACAGCAGATCTCTTTGTTTCTAGCATTCTGTTTTGTCCGAGTTTAAAAGTAAATCATTTTCCGCCATCCACTTCCTTATGTCTGAAACACAGCAGGCTTCCAGGGTAGGCAATTTTGGGGCTTCTCCATGTTTCATCGAAATGTACAGCTTTGTGTTGTCCACATAGCAGTGAAAGTTGACATTGTGTTTTTGAATGACGTCACCAAGAGGTGGAATATATAGTGAAAACAATAGTGGTCCTAAAACGGAACCTTGAGGAACACCGAAACGTACAATTGATTTGTCCACAGAGATGAACTGATATCTTTTCGACAGATAAGATCTAAACCAGGCAAGAACTTTCCTATCTCCAAAATAATGTGGTGCAGCACTAAGGTCTGAATGGTCATTTACCACCTTTACGAGGGCAGTCTATACTATGATTAGGTCTAAAACCAGACTGATGTGTTTCGTATGCATTATTTGTCTTCAGGAAGGCAGTGAGTTGCTGCGCAACAGATTTTTCTAAAATGGGAGATTTGATATAGGCTGATGTTGGTACACATCCGGAAGACAGGGAGCCTTTTATTATGTTCAGGAAGTAGTTCTTCAAGTAGTTTAGTTGGAATAGGGTTCAGTATGTAGCTGGTGTAACGAATGCCCTGCGCAGAGCACCGGTCCCTCCTCCTCTCCAGCGATCATCCTCGCCGGCGTTCTAACCGGCGGTCGGGGGAAGATGGTAGCAACACCCTGATGACCCACACCTGTTCCTCATCGGTCATCAGGGTCACTATTTAACTCCATGTTTTTTCTGTTCAACCTTTGCGGGTTATTAGTCTTTCTTTGTGTATTGCTGTCTTTCATGTTTATTAAATCTCATCTAAGTCTATTTCCTCTTTCTCGTTCATTCTTAGCCTCATCACTCACTTTCACCCCTCGCAATATCACAGAATAACCCGCCCAACCAGAGGCACCTTTTATTTTTTTCACCTACCTGTTGTCGTCTTCACCGTTAACTCTCTTTTCTTTTCTCACGCATATCCCTAGGTCTCCATGGACGGGCACGGAGGGGGAGTTGGGGCACCCGGCAGGTCACCAGAGCTGGAGGAGAGGCTCCAAGCCATGGAGGCACAGGTCGCCGGGTTGGTTACTGCTCTCGGGGATCTGATGTCTCTCATGGCGGCACGATCGAGCGGGGAACCCCCGGTGACTTCACAGGGAGCCACTGCGCCCCCGGCACCCGATCGTGTGGAGTCTCGGCACGTCCCGAGAGGAGAACTCCGGAGAGCCACCCCAGACAAGTATGATGGCAATCCGGAGGGTTGTCGTGGGTTCCTTCTTCAGTGCGAGCTGTATTTGGGCGATCAGCCAGTGCCGGACTCGGAGAAGGTCCACACGATGATCACTCTCCTCACGGGGCGTGCACTCGAGTGGGCAACGTCACTGTGGGAGAGCGGATCCGAAGAGTTGCGGTCGGTTCCTAAATTCGTCGCTCAGTTCCGAGCTGTATTTGACCATCCAGCGGAGGGGAGAGATGCGGGCGAGCGGATTATGCGCCTTGCCCAGGGGAGGGGCATGGCCTCGGAGTATGCTCTGGAACGAGCCGGCTCTTAGGACCGCCTTCCGGAAGGGGCTACGGGTGGAGGTCCAAATGGAGCTGGCCTGTGTGAGTCAGTCCATGCCCCTGGACGCCTACATCGCCCGGGCCATTGCCATCGACGGTCAGCTCTGAGACCGTGACCAACTGGCGCGCCGCGCGCATTCTCCCCTTCCTCGATCCGAGCCGGAACATGAGCCGATGGAGGTGGGGATCACGAGACTCTCCGCGGAGGAGAGAGAGCGACGGAGTCGTCAGGGGCTTTGTCTGTACTGCGGGGAGAGGGGTCATGTCAGGAGGGCATGCCCCTCTGTGCCAGCAGGACGCAGGAAAGGGGTAAGTGGCCGGATGGCCCTCATCATACACGGCTGCCATCGAGAGAGACTGGAATTGCTGGTGATCTCGTCATCCATACATCGGGTCATCTTGGGACTTCCCTGGCTCCAGCAGCACAACCCTACCATCAGCTGGAGCGCACGGAGGATTCTGGGATGGTCGGATAAATGTAGGAAGACCTGTATTACAACGACGGTAGGGGCTACATCAGTGGAGAGTCCGAAGAGTGCCCTCACGGGGAACATTCCGCCCGAATATGAAGATCTACGCGGGGTGTTCTCCAAAGAAAAAGCCAAATGTCTCCCTCCACACCGTGCTTGGGACTGTGCCATCGACCTAATGCCTAGTGGCGTGCCTCCCCGGAAACGTATATATCCGCTCTCTATGGTCGAAACGGATAATATGGAGACGTATATCCGAGAGGCACTGGAGCAGGGGCATATTCGCCATTCTACGTCCCCTGCTTCAGCTAGCTTTTTTTTTTGTAAAAAAGAGGGACGGGGGATTAAGGCCGTGCATTGACTATCGCGGACTAAATGAGGTGACAACGAAGTTCCGATATCCAATGCCCCTCGTTCCTGCGGCCATAGAGCAGCTACGGGGAGCGCGTTTCTTCACCAAGCTAGACCTCCGGAGTGCATACAACCTTATACGAATCCGGGAGGGAGATGAGTGGAAGACCGCATTTAGCACGGCGTCAGGTCACTATGAATACCTAGTGATGCCACACGGACTCGCCAATGCCCCAGCGGTATTCCAGTTTTTTCTGAATGAGGTATTTCGAGATATGTCGGGGAGGTATGTAGTCGTATATATCGATGATATCCTAGTGTACTCCCCGACGTTCTCAGAACACGTGACGCACGTTTGTGCTGTCCTCCGCCGTCTATTACAGAATCAGCTGTATGTCAAGGAGGAAAAATGCGCCTTCCACCAAACGGCCGTCTCCTTCCTCGGGTACCGTATTTCTCCGGAGGGGGTGAAGATGGAGGAGTTGAAGGTGGAGGCAGTCAGGTCATGGCCAGTCCCTCGGGACATTAAAGGGCTCCAAAGCTTCCTTGGTTTCGCCAACTTTTACCGCCGGTTTATCAAGGGCTATAGCTCCATCGCAGCGCCACTCATGTCGTTGTTGAAAGGAAACCCTCAACGCCTCACCTGGACCCCGAGTGCCGAGAAGGCATTTCTCGACCTGAAGGGCCGATTCACCAATGCTCTTTTGCTCCACCACCCAGATCCGCTGAAGCCCTTCACGGTCGAGGTAGACGCATCGGAGGTCGGGGTAGGGGCGGTCCTCTCCCAGCAGCAGGGGAACCCTCCCCTGCTATACCCCTGTGCATACTCTTCCAAAAAGCTGACTGCTGCGGAGAGCAACTACGACGTGGGTGACCGAGAGCTACTGGCGGTAAAGTTGGCATTGGAGGAGTGGAGACACTCATGAGCCGTTCACTGTCCTGACGGATCATCGGAACCTGGAGTACGTCAGGGCAGCCCGGCGCCTTAACCCCCGACAGGCCCGCTGGACTTTGTTTTTTGAGCGCTTCCAGTTCACCCTGACCTATCGCCCGGGAACAAAAAAACGCAGGGCGGACGCACTCTCCCGCATCCACGACCGGGGGGCAGAGACGAGGCAGGACATCCCGATCCTGCCTCCATCATGTATTGTAGGACCCGTCTCCTGGGACATCGACACGGAGATCCAACGAGCAGGGAGACGGGATCCTACCCCAGCAACCTGCCCTCCGGGGAAGGTTTACGTTCCAAGGAGAGTGCGGGGAAGGCTGGTAACCTGGGCACACACAACACCTGCCACCGGGCACCCAGGTATCAGTCGGACCCTGGAGGCGCTCCGGGAGAAGTATTGGTGGCCGGGCATGGGGAGGACTGTGCGTCATTATGTACTGTCTTGTGTGGTGTGCGCACAGTCCAAGGCGCCGAGAACGGCTCCAACAGGAAAGCTCCATCCCCTACCAGTACCTCAGCGGCCGTGGACTCACATCGCGGTAGATTTCCTCAGAGATCTACCGCCAGCAGAGGGGAAAACCACCATCGCCGTGGTAGTGGACAGGTTCTCTAAGATGGTACGCTTCATACCACTACCCGGCCTCCCCTCTGCTCTCCAGTTTGCTGAGGTGCTTTTTCAACAGGTCTTCCGACAGTATGGACTTCCGGAGGACATCGTATCTGACCGGGGTCCCCAGTTCACCTCTCGTGTGTGGAAGGCGTTCATGTCCAAACTGGGGGTCGCGGTCAGTCTCACATCCGGGTACCACCCTCAGGCGAATGGGCAAGCGGAGCGCACCAACCAAGAACTGGGGAGGTTCCTTCGGGCGTATTGCATGGAACAGCCAGGTGAGTGGACCCGTTTCCTTCCCTGGGCGGAATACGCTCAGAACTCCCTGCGCCACGCCTCCACTGGTCTGACCCCCTTCCAGGTGGTACTGGGTTTTCAGCCCCGTTTGTGCCCCTGGGGGAGGGGTTCTGGTGAAGTTCAGGCGGTGGAGGAATGGTTTGGGAGGGCTGAGGGAGTCTGGTCCGCTGCTAGGGTCCGTCTGCAGCAGGCGGTGCAGCAGCAAAAAACACAAGCGGACAGGCGGCGGAGTGAGGCTCCAGTGTTCCACCCAGGGGATAAAGCCTGGCTGTCCACGAGGAACCTCCAGCTCCGTTTGCCCAGTCATAAGCTAGAACCCCGGTATGTGGGACCATTCACGGTCCTTCGGAGAGTGAACGAGGTCACCTATAGGTTGAGACTCACACCACCTTATAACAACCTGTCTGGCGGTAAAGTTGGCATTGGAGGAGTGGAGACACTCATGAGCCGTTCACTGTCCTGACGGATCATCGGAACCTGGAGTACGTCAGGGCAGCCCGGCGCCTTAACCCCCGACAGGCCCGCTGGACTTTGTTTTTTGAGCGCTTCCAGTTCACCCTGACCTATCGCCCGGGAACAAAAAAACGCAGGGCGGACGCACTCTCCCGCATCCACGACCGGGGGGCAGAGACGAGGCAGGACATCCCGATCCTGCCTCCATCATGTATTGTAGGACCCGTCTCCTGGGACATCGACACGGAGATCCAACGAGCAGGGAGACGGGATCCTACCCCAGCAACCTGCCCTCCGGGGAAGGTTTACGTTCCAAGGAGAGTGCGGGGAAGGCTGGTAACCTGGGCACACACAACACCTGCCACCGGGCACCCAGGTATCAGTCGGACCCTGGAGGCGCTCCGGGAGAAGTATTGGTGGCCGGGCATGGGGAGGACTGTGCGTCATTATGTACTGTCTTGTGTGGTGTGCGCACAGTCCAAGGCGCCGAGAACGGCTCCAACAGGAAAGCTCCATCCCCTACCAGTACCTCAGCGGCCGTGGACTCACATCGCGGTAGATTTCCTCAGAGATCTACCGCCAGCAGAGGGGAAAACCACCATCGCCGTGGTAGTGGACAGGTTCTCTAAGATGGTACGCTTCATACCACTACCCGGCCTCCCCTCTGCTCTCCAGTTTGCTGAGGTGCTTTTTCAACAGGTCTTCCGACAGTATGGACTTCCGGAGGACATCGTATCTGACCGGGGTCCCCAGTTCACCTCTCGTGTGTGGAAGGCGTTCATGTCCAAACTGGGGGTCGCGGTCAGTCTCACATCCGGGTACCACCCTCAGGCGAATGGGCAAGCGGAGCGCACCAACCAAGAACTGGGGAGGTTCCTTCGGGCGTATTGCATGGAACAGCCAGGTGAGTGGACCCGTTTCCTTCCCTGGGCGGAATACGCTCAGAACTCCCTGCGCCACGCCTCCACTGGTCTGACCCCCTTCCAGGTGGTACTGGGTTTTCAGCCCCGTTTGTGCCCCTGGGGGAGGGGTTCTGGTGAAGTTCAGGCGGTGGAGGAATGGTTTGGGAGGGCTGAGGGAGTCTGGTCCGCTGCTAGGATCCGTCTGCAGCAGGCGGTGCAGCAGCAAAAAACACAAGCGGACAGGCGGCGGAGTGAGGCTCCAGTGTTCCACCCAGGGGATAAAGCCTGGCTGTCCACGAGGAACCTCCAGCTCCGTTTGCCCAGTCATAAGCTAGAACCCCGGTATGTGGGACCATTCACGGTCCTTCGGAGAGTGAACGAGGTCACCTATAGGTTGAGACTCACACCACCTTATAACAACCTGTCTCCCTCTTTCCATGTCTCTCTCCTCAGACCGGTGGTTCCTGGTCCACTAGGGGGGTCCGGACCTGCAGTGGCGCCTCCACCACCAACGGAGGTAGCTCGGCTACAGCAGGGTCGGATCCAGTACCTGGTGGACTGGGCGGGATACGGCCCTGAGGAGCGTAGCTGGGTTCGGGCGGCGGACATCTGCGATCCGTCGCTTACCACAGAGTTCCATGCTCGCCGTCCGGATCTACCAGCACCTCGCCCTCGGGGTCGTCCAGGACGCCGGCGAGTGGCGACGTCGGGAGCCGCGCCTAGGGAGGGGGGTACTGTAACGAATGCCCCGCGCAGAGCACCGGTCCCTCCTCCTCTCCAGCAACACCCTGATGACCCACACCTGTTCCTCATCGGTCATCAGCGTCACTATTTAACTCCATGTTTTTTCTGTTCAGCCCTTGCGGGTTATTAGTCTTTCTTTGTGTATTGCTGTCTTTCATGTTTATTAAATCTCATCTACGTCTATTTCCTCTTTCTCGTTCATTCTTAGCCTCATCACTCACCCTCGCAATATCACAGCTGGAAGTTTTAGAAGCCATGACTATTTTCGTGAATGTGTCAAGAGATACAGGATTAAAAAACTTGAGTCTCCATTGATCCTAGGTAGTTCTGTGCAGACTCAGGACAACTGAGATTTGGAGAAATACACAGATTCAAAGAGGAGTCCGTAATTTGCTTTCTTATGATCATGATCTTTTTGTCGAAGAAGTTCACGAATTCATCACTGCTGAAGTGAAAGTCATCCTCTTGGGGACTGCTGCTTTTTAGTTAGCTTTGTTCTTATTCTCCTCAATTAGGTTGGAAAAATAGGCTGATCGAGCAGCAGTGAGGGCTCTTCGATATTGCACGGTACTGTCTTTCCAAGCTAGTCTGAAGACTTCCAGTTTGGTGGAGCACCATTCCCGTTCCAATTTTCTGGAAGCTTGATTCAGAGCTCGGGTATTTTCTGTATACCAGGGAGCACATTTCTAGGTGTGCGACTGCATCTTTGGTATTACAAAAGATTGATTTTAGATCCTCAGGTGGTTAACTGATTTTTGTATTCCGACGTCCTTGGGTAGGTGGAGGGAGTCTGGAAGGGCATCTAGGAATCTTTGGGTTTTCTGAGAATTTATAGCATGGCTTTTGATAATCCTTGACCAGATAATTTGTTGCGATTGCAAACGTAGTAAAATGTTGGTCCAAAAGTCTAGGATTATGAGGAAAAGCATTATGTTTTCCACGGGACAAAACTAGATCCAGGGTATGACTGTGGCAATGCGTAGGTCCGGAGAAATGTTGAGAAAACCCACTGAGTCGATGATGGTTCCGAAAACCTTTTGAAGTGGGTCTGTGAAAATGTCTGAGTGAATATTGAAGTCACCAAAAAGTATTATATTATCTGCCATGACTACAAGGTCCGATAAAGGAATTCACAACTCAGTGAGGAACGCTGTATACGGCCCAGGAGACCTGTAAACAGTAGATATAAAAAGTGATTGAGTAGGTTGCATAGATTTCATGACTAGATCTGTTGCTAACATTTGTAAATGTTAGCAACACTTCCAACTTTGCGAGATGTGCGGGGGATATGTTCACTAGTGAAACCTGGAGGATAGGCCTCATTTAACACAGTAAATTTATCAGGCTTGAGCCATGTTTCAGTCAGGCCAATCACATCAAGGTTATGATCAGTGATTAGTTCATTGACTATGACTGCCTTGGAAGTGAGGGATCTAACATTAAGTAGCCCTATTTTGAGATGTGCGATATCACAATCTCTTTCAATAGTAACAGGAATGGAGTAGGTCTTCATTTTAGTGAGCTTGGTAAGTTTTGCCCAACCTCGATCGAGGCACAGACATGGTCTAAATGGGTATAGCAGAGCTGACTATACTAACTGTGCTAATTGCAGACTCCACTAAACTTGGCAGGGTGACTGTTTTTCTGTGACCAACATATGCATATCTGTATTCCCAGTCATGTGAAATCCATAGATTAGGGCCTAATGAATTCATTTAAATTGACTGATTTCCTTATATGAACTGTAACTCAGTAAAATCTTTGAAATTGTTTCATGTTGCATTTATTTTTGTTCAGTATAGCTGGCTAGATTTAGGATATTTACTAGCACACACAAGTGACAAACTTAGCTATGTTATCGACATGGCAGAACACAAACATACTCTAGCTCACTTATTTTGCCAGCTAAAAGAAATGGCCACAAATTAATTTAGAAACGGAGGAAGAGAATAGCAAGCGAACATTAGCAGTTTCCTCTTCAACAATAAGCAACTGTGACAACATTGATCCTAAGATAAAAACAAATTCCAGCCCTACAAAGAAAGCAGGGCTCCGAGGCTTCTCCAAAATAGCACCAGAGCCGCGATAGCCGAAGCGTCGCTTTTCAGTTTATCCCGCCGTCTGTATCGAAAACTCCCCCGGAGCAACTTAATGGCCTAATTACCGCAACGTGCAGTCCCCACAAACACCTTGAAAACTTGCTCTAAACAGTAACAGTGACCTCCGTTGCGGCTTGTACTATATAGTATGACAGCATTAGCAGGTAGCTACCAACAGCTGGCAGACATGTTTACATTTGGTTAATTTTACAAGTGTTATTTAGATGGAAGACTTGAGTTAAATGCGCCATAGCTAGCTAACTTTAGCATAGAGCAAGCTAGCTCTGAGTTTCACTTACCCGGTTGACTTCGATGCTCACTGAAGCCCATGATAATGCTTGGTCTCTGCTGGTGCTGCTGGCTGTAGATGCCACATTGATGATAGGGGACAGCATCCACTTTGAGATGCCATTTCTTGCTAAAGCACTCCTTCCGTTATTGATAGCCATGGAAGTTCTCAATGATAAAATGTGCCACGCAATTTCAAATCAAACCAATTTTTCTGAAGTTAGAGCTGATTTGGAGAGATCCTCAAACCCAACTTTTAGAACAACTTTATAATATATACAGTTGAGGTCGGAAGTTTACATACACTTAGGTTGAAGTCATTAAAACTCATTTTTCAACCACTCCACAAATGTCATGTTAACAAACTATAGTTTTGGCAAGTCGGTTAGGACATCTACTTTGTGCATGACACAAGTAATTCTCCCAACAATTGTTTACAGACAGATTATTTCACTTACAATTCACTATATAACAATTTCATTGGTCAGAAGTTTACAAATACTAAGTTGACTGTGCCTTTAAACAGCTTGAAAATTATTCCAGAAAATTATGTCATGGCTTTAGAAGCTTCTGATAGGCTAATTGACATCATTTGAGTCAATTGGAGGTTTACCTGTGGATTTATTTCAAGGCCTACCTTCAAACTCAGTGCCTCTTTGCTCGACATCATGGGAAAATCAAAAGGAATCAGCCAAGACCTCAGAAAACAAATTGTAGACATCCACAAGTCTGGTTCATCCTTGGGAGCAATTTCCAAACGCCTGAAGGTACTACGTTCATCTGTACAAACAATAGTATGCAAGTATAAAAACCATGGGACCACGCAGACGTCATAGTGCTCAGGAAGGAGATGAGTTCTGTCTCCTAGAGATGAATGTACTTTGGTGTGAAAAGTGCAAATCAATCCCAGAACAACAGCAAAGGACCTTGTGAAGATGCTGGAGGAAACAGGTACAAAAGTATCTTTATCCATAGTAAAACAAGTCCTATATCGCCGCTCAGCAAGGAGGAAGCCACTGCTCCAAAACCGCCATAAAAAGCCAGACTACGGTTTGCAACTGCACATGGAGACAAAGATCATACTTTTTGGAGAAATGTCCTCTGGTTTGATGAAACAAAAATATAACTGTTTGGCCATAATGACCATCGTTATGTTTGGAGGAAAAGGGGGATGCTTGCAAGCCGAAGAACACCATCCCAACCATGAAGCACAAGGTAGCAGCATCATGTTGTGGTGGTGCTTTGCTGCAGGAGGGACTGGTGCACTTCACAAAATAGATGGCATCATGAGGAAGGAAGATTATGTGAATATATTGAAGCAACATCTCAAGACATCATTTAGGAAATTAAAGCTTGGTCGCAAATGGGTCTTCCAAATGGACAATGACCCCAAGCATACTTCCAAAGTTGTGGCAAAATGGTTTAAGGACAACAAAGTCAAGGTATTGGAGTGGCCATCAAAAAGCCATGACCTCAATCCTATAGAAAATTTGTGGGCTGAACTGAAAATGCGTGTGCGAGCAAGGAGGCCTACAAACCTGACTCAGTTACACCAGTTCTGTCAGGAGGAATGGGCCAAAATTCACCCAACTTATTGTGGGAAGCTTGTGGAAGTCTACCTGAAACGTTTGACCCAAGTTAAACAATTTAAAGGCAATGCTACAAATACTTGAGTGTATGTAAACTTCTGACCCACTGGGAATGTGATGAAAGAAATATAAGCTGAAATAAATAATTCTCTCTACTATTATTCTGACATTTCACATTCTTAAAATAAAGTGGTGATCCTAACTGACCTAAGACAGGGAGTTTTTACTAGGATTAAATGTCAGGAATTGTGAACAATTTTGATTAAATGTATTTGGCTAAGGTGTATGTAAACTTCCGACTTCAACTGTAGATTACAATTGATTTAAGTATTTTATTTCTTGGGGTGCTCTAAATTACACTTATGCGTTTCTGGACTTGAGAAATAAGTGCTACACTGCCTTTAACTCCACCACATTTACTGGATTGGTTGAATAGTGCAGAAGAGACCCTCCCCCAACTGTTTTTTTTTCTCGTCATGACCAGAATTTGGGGCATCCTGCTCAGGTGTTTTTTTTACACCTGCTACGTTAGGTTAACCTGCGCCAGAACAGGTATTTAAATACTTTGGGGCGTGCTTATTTGTCTTATTTATTATCCTATAGCTAGTTCTCCATCTTCTTCTTAGAGAAAAAAAATTGTGAGCCAACATGTTTTGAGCACTTTTACCTCTAAAACACATTTTCTCATGGCTTTATCTTGTCCCTCTGCAGTAGTGTTACGTCCCCAGAATTCTGGGTTCGTTTTAGGGTCATTTTTGGTCTGGTATTGTTTGTTTTTTCCCTATCAGGCAAGATGGCTGTTTGACTGTTCCGGCAGCTGATTGGTGGTTCAACGGCTGATTGGGAATTGGAACTCCGCCCACTCGTCAGTGGCTACAGCTGGCTGCTCTCTTTAAAAAGCCCAGATTGGGACTAGCTAGAGAGTTGCTGCTGGTTTTGGTTTGTACCCTGTGTGGGGATATATTATATATAACAGTTACATTCAAATGTTTTGATAGTCTTTAACTGTTTTTGTGTGTGTTAAAACTAGTTTGTTCCATGGTTTTAACTGGTAGCAACCCATGTAACAAAATGTTTGTTTGTGGATCCTTGGGATCCTAATAATTTTGGGTTAATTATTATTTGTTCCCCTTCTTTTGTTCACAGGGAGTTGGGGAGTAGATTTAGAGCTACCCCGGGGTATACAACACCCGTAGGTATACTTCCTTGTCTAGAAACACCAGCTAGACCTGGGCGGACCACCAACTGTAAGTTTGGTTAGGGCGCCTCGACTGTGTGCCAGTTAAGGGATTGTATATTCTATTTGGGGCCGGGTTAGTACAGATTAGGGGTGGGGGAATTTTGTTTATTTCTTTGCTTTGGTCCGTCCAGCCCTCCCCTTTTCCCAGAAAGTTATTATTATTCACATTATTACTGTGACTAAATAAACCCTGTTTTGTACGGTATTTGGTGTTTGTGTCCTTTTATCACACCACGACTCCGTACCTCCCTTGTTGGCATCGGTGGGCCCGAGCAGTGGGTTGTCAGGCTCCCCTCCCTTTGGGAGCTAGAACGTAACAAGTAGACATATAGTAAGCAATATGTTTGGAACATCGAATCGCATTATGGAATCACAATACATATAAAATCATTATGCATATCATATCGGCACCTCAGTACTGTGGCAATATCGTATCGCAGTGCATTTTCCCCACTAATGGTTAAGGTTGTGATTGGGGGAGGGTAAGCTGATCCTAGATCTGTACCTAGGGGAAACTAGCTAGTTAACTACCCATTTCCTGTCTGAGACCGTTTCTGTTGGGGTTTGGCACACGTCAGAGGTCATGTAAAACGATAACAGGACCAGTCCCAAACGGACCCCTAAGCTTTTTCCTCAATTAC